>WUAM01010367.1:382794-759895 GCA_024336885.1 Actenoides hombroni | reverse complement strand
TGCGATCCAGGGGGACCTTGACAGGCTTGAGAGGTGGGCCCATATGTGGAATAATGACTGGAGGTGAGTTAAAAATTGAAATCATATTAAAGGTGAAGCATTGTTCACACATAAGGAAAGGTATAACATCGGAGAAATTTTCAGGGCAGAGTGCAACTGGTATGCAAGGAATCCATTTCACAGCAGTTCCCTAAGCAACACTGCCTGCAAGCAGCACAGGGGGTGGAGCAGAGTGAAGATTCCAAGGCCAGGCTCTGTGAGATCATGGCAGAGATGGGAACTCGATGGTACCACAGGACTGATAAGATGCCTGTTTGTGACCCTGTGGCGAACTAGGCCAGTGGGAAAGTGAACCAAGGACTGTGGGAACAAATTGGGCTGCGGACTTTGTCCTTGGTGTATGCTTGGGAACGTCAAGGGAGGAATCACAAAGCAGCAAAACAAATCTACATTGTGCTTTATATCTTCAGTAAAGAGTAAATATGTGTCTACTCAGTTAATGCTTAATGTTGAGTGGAGAGGGTTTGCCCATGACACCTCAGGTCACACAAGGAAGAGATACAATGGAACATATAGATGGGATCGTGATCAAGGGGTGGACTTGACCATGAACACTACTGCATAGGTTATTCATGAATGTGAAACATGCGCTGTGATCAAGCAGACCAAGTGGTTAAAGCCTCTGCGGTATGGAAAACAATGGCTGAAATATAAATATGGGAAGGCCTGGCAGATTGATTATATCACACTCCCACAGTCCCTCCATGGCAAGTGCCATGTGCTTATAATGGTGGAAGCAACAACTGGATGTCTGGAAACATATCCAGTGCCCCATGCCGCTGCTCGGAACACCATCCTGGGCCTTGAAAAGCAATTCTTATGCTGACGCAGTACCCCAAAGAATTGAGTCAGACAACAGGACTCATTTCTGAAATAATCTCATAGACACTTAGGCCAAGGAGCATGGCATTGAGTGGGTCTATCACATCCCATATCATGCACCAGCCTGTCGAAAATTGAATGATACAATGAACTGTTAAAAACTACACCGAGATCAGTGCAGGGTGGGACCTTCAAATATTGGGATATACATATAGCATAAGCCACCTGGTTAGTCTACAACAGAGGATCTGCCAATTGAGCTGGCCCTGCCCAATGAAAACTCCTATATACTGTAGATGGGGAGATAAAATCCCCATAGTGCACATTAAAAATATGCTGAGAAAACCAGTCTGATTTACTCCTTCCTCAGGAAAAGACAAACCCATCCACAGGATTACTTTTGCTCAAGGGCCTGGGTGCATTTGGTAGTTGATAGGAGAGAATGGGTAAATCTTATGTGTGCCTCAAGGGGATTTGATTTTGGATCAAAATAGTTGATGAATTGACCTGTATTGTGGTAATTCCTGAATAACCCTGTCATTGTATATCTTAATCGCTGAGGTTACTATATATTATCCTAATGGCATCATAATAAGAATCACCCATGTTAATGAAAAATAAAGTTTGGTGGAGCCAGGACTATTTTCAACAGCTGGCACACAGTGACTTTCTCGAGATCAACGTCTTCAACCCGCAGAGCATGAACAGGGATTGTACCAGATATACTGTCCTTGTTTGAGTGAGAACAGAACTAATTCTGTTCAGTAATTTTACTTTTCACCTCAGTTCTTTTAACTAACTGTACTTTCTGAAGTTAGCAGCCTGTTCTCACAGACAGTGTCTGCTTCTAGCAGTGAGAACACCCCATGGTTAGAGTTACTACCCCTTGTGCTCCAGCCCCTTCCCCAGCTCCCTTGCCCTTCTCTGGCCACGCTCCAGCCCCTCAAGGTCCTGCTGGGAGTAGCTGAAAACTGAGGAACCATTTCTTGGCCTTGTTGAACTCCATCTCATTGTCCTTGACCCCTTGATCTGGTCTGTCCATATCCCTCTGTAGAGCCTCCCAATCCTCCAGCAGATTAACTCTTCCACACAACTTGGTGTTGTCTGCAAACTTGACTGAGGGTTCCTCAATCCCATCACCCAGAGCTTTGATAAGGAGATTAAGGGGAACAGGCCCCAGTGCTGAGCTCTTGGAACACCACTTCTGACCGGCCACCAAGTCACTTGAACTCCACACACCACCACTCTCTGGGTCTGGCTATCCAGACAGGTTTTTGGTTTTGTTTTTTTTTATCCAGGGGTAAAAAAAATCCATGAGCATCCAGTTTCTCCAGGAGAATGCTGTGGATAATTGTCCTTCTACCAGTCCTAATCCTCTTGGACTTAATGGAAGATTTGTTCAGTATGTAGATGTCTCAGAAACTGCTTGGGTAGAACATCCATCCAGGATATTTATATTCCAGTCTTAACTTCGGAAGAGTTTCCTGCTTTCTCCATAGATGAAGTTTGGGGTTGTCCCTCCTTCCCCCCCCACAGGGCAAGGTGTCATTTAAAATCCAATTCACGTACAGCTTGGCAAAAAGAGGCAAAATGTGAATACTTTTCTTTTTTTCCCCTTCTCCTCTAGTTTACATTATTTGGGAGATGTGTCAGTATGAGTGCACAAAGAAGTCAAATGGCAAAATGTGTCCTTTTTACACCATAGGTGGCAGAAAAATGATACTTTCTGTTAACATTTGTGTAACCTGGAATGCAGGGTTTAGAAATGAAATTTTAGGAGTGGCGTTTTTTTTTAATATAATGTTTTTTTAGATGTGGTTGTTGATAATGTCAGGAGTAGCCCCTTGATCTGTAGCATGCAAAGTCTGATGTGAATGGAGAACAAAGTTTTTTCACGTGTAAATGGTGCTGGAAGTCAGTTCAGTTTAGAAGAACTTTTTTTGTGTGTCGTCATTCTGAGATGTGTGTGAAGAGCTAGTCATGGCCTTGCAGATAACTTATTTCTGTATCTCAATCATTAACTGTGCTCACTTCAGATAATTCACCTGACTTTGCAGTCAGGTGAATGATAGAATCATAGAACTGTCAGGGGTGGAAGGGACCTTAAAGATCATCTGGTTCCAAACCCCCTGCCATGGGCAGGGACACCTCCCACTACAGCAGGGTGCTCAGAGCCCCATCCAGCCTGGCCTTAAACACTTCCAAGGGTTACTCCAGTAATGGTAATAGATTCAGTCCCTTTATGATTCGATGGCAATAGGGTGCACTGTGCACCAGTATCTACTAGGGCTTTATACTTTTGTGGTTCTAACGTGCCAGGCCATTGAATTCACACAGTCCAATAAACTCTGTTGTCCCTCTCCTCCACCTGGCTGGAGGCAGGGCCCCTCTAATTCTGAGAGTATTGTCCATAATTGGTAACTGGGTTTGTGTAGTTCACCGGGTTCACATGGTTCACCTGGTTAACAGGGTACGTGTAGATCACAGGAATTACACCGTTAACAGGATTTACACTATTTACAGAATTTACACTATTTACAGGATTGGTATTGATTACAGGAATCACATTTTCATTCCCCCTACTCATCTTTTAACCTAAGGCCCATGTAGTCGGACCAGAGGACTGCTCATAGAGGACTGGAGCAGCCTCCCTTCTGAAAGAATTCTCTCTTCTCTTTGTTTTACCTTGTAAGTAGAGTACTCGTGCCTGCAGAGCAGTGGTAGGTTTTCCATCCCATCTGCTCATTTTCTCTCCAAAGGCATGGAGAAGAGACCACAGGGTATGTCGTGACATGTACTGTTTCTGTTTAGCTGGTCTCGAAGAAGAGCGCATTCTCCTAGTGGCTTCAGCATGGGTCCACTGAGGGGAATAATAGGAATCCTTCTCTCTTCTCTCTATTTTTTCAATCAGTTTTTCAACTGATCTCTCCAGGGCTGATACACGGACCTGTAGAGAACCAGAGATGCTGTCTTCATACTGTCATGCCCTCCTGGCCACTTTTGTCACAGTTGGTACCTCGTCATTTGTTCCCCAGACCAGTGTTGACAATGTGTGGGAACATGCTGATGGGGCACTCTGCACAAACTTCTGCAAGATGGGTTGCTGGCATGGAATTGCATCAGGGTTCACTACTCGCCCATCACCATATATTCACCTGTCGCACAGCTAATTCTCTCAGGTACTTAATACCTTTTTCCATGGTGGTCCATTTGCTAGGGCGACATTCGATGTCCTCCTATAGGGGTACCTGGATTTTACAGCTGACAAGAGTCTTCTCCAGAGACTGATGGTGTTGCTCTTTCTTGCAAGCTCTTGGTCAATGCCTCCATTTTTGGTCAGGAATCCCAGCTGCCTGGCTTCTCTCCCATCCAATTTGATGCTGTGGGCCCCAGTATCCCAGCACCGGAGTAGCCAAGTGGTCAGTGGCTCACCTTCATGACGGCTATAGTCCTTTCTCAGATTTCTCATCTCCTTCGTAGGTAAAGAACTGGTGGTAACCTCTGCATCTGATGACTCCACATCTGATGGGGAGCTGGGAGCACCGGGGCCGCACCCTGAGCCCTGAAGACACCAGGTACCCCAACTGGGTCAGACTGGGACAAACTGGGGCCAACCAGACTCAACTGGGCACAACTGTAAGGTCAACTGGGTGCAATCAGGCCCAGTCTGGGGTCAACCGGACCCAACCGGGGTCAACTGGGGTCAACCAGACTCAACTGGGGTCAACCAAAGCCAACCAGGGTCAACTGGGGTCAACCAGACCCAACTGGGAACAACCAGACCCAACTGGGGTCAACCAGGGTCAACCAGACTCAACCGGGGTCAACTAGACCCAACCAGGGTCAACTGGACCCAACTGGGGTCAACTGGGGTCAACCAGACCCAACTGGGATCAACCAGACCCAACTGGGGTCAAACAGGGTCAACCAGACCCAACTAGGGTCAACTGGGGTCAACCAGACTCAACCAGTGTCAACCAGGGTCAACTGGGGGTCAACCAGACCCAACCAGGGTCAACTGGGGTCAACTGGACCCAATTGGGGTCAACCAGGGCCAACCGGGGCCCACTTGGACCCAACTGGGGCCAATCCAGTTCCAGTTCCACTCCTCGACCCAGTCCCAGTGGTGTCCCAGTTGCACCCGAGGTCGCCCACCCCCCAAACTGGTGCAGGTTCCAGGAGCACCAGTGGCGCGAAGGTCCCTGGACCAGCAGCCTCCTCACCGTGGCCAACATCAGCCAGGACCGGGCTCGCCTCCGCCACCAGTTCCACCACCACAACTGGGACCAGTACAAGGCCCGGCCCCGCTACCAGTACCAAAACTGGCACCAGTATGAGGCCGAATGGGACGAGGACCAGAACCAGACCCTGGGGACCTTCGTCTGCGTCGCCCAGAACGCGCTGGGCACCGTCCGGCGACGCCTCCAGCTCCGCCTCGCTGGTACCAGCGCCGGGAGCTACTGGGAGGCACTGGGAAGGGTGGTGGGAAGGACTGAGAGGACACTGGGAGGGTTTGGCGAGCGCCGGGAGGGATACTGGGAGCACTGGGGCGATGCAAAAGGGCGCTGGGAGGACCCTGAGGACGCTGGGAAGCACTGGGAGGGATATCAGGAGGACAAGGACAATGCGGTGGGGCACTGGGAGGATACTGGGACGTACTGGGAGGGTACTGGGAGGAGATGGGAGTTGCTTGACCCTCAAACACCGTCCCCAGACCGGCCGGATCCGCCCCGAGACCTGCGGGGGTCCGGGGTCACCCCAACGTCCCTCAGCGTAACCTGGCCCCCCGGCTGGGATGGGGGGGTCCCCCAAAACTGCCACTTCCCCGGGGCCCCCCCCGCCGCCGGCTCCGCCAACACAACGACCGGAAAGGAAAATGATGATGACCACCCGTGGAACACCGTGCCAGGGGCAAGGGGGGGAAAAAACCACCCCTTCTAGGACAAAATCTACCTACAAAATAGCAAAAACCACCCACAAAGCACCTGCACCACCAAAAAAAAAACACCTGAAGAACAACTACGGCAAAAAGAACACCTGCAGTTCAACCCCTCCACCAAAAAAAATCACATCCAACGCACCTACGACAAGAAAAAGACACCAGTAAAACAACCGTGCTGTGAAAAAGGGACCTGTGAAACAACCACGCTGCCAAGAAAACACCTGCACAACACCTGAACTGTCAAAAAGACACCCAAAAAACACCCGAGGTGTGAAAAAGACACCCGTGGACACCATCCCAGGGAAAAAACCACCCCTGCGAGGACAAAATCTACCTTCAAAATACCAAAAACCACCCATAAAGCACCTGCACCGCTAAAAAATACCACCTGAAGAACAACTATGGCAAAAAAGACACCTGCAGTACAAACCCCTCCACCAAAAAAATCACATCCAACGCACCTACAGCGAGAAAGACACTGGTAAAACAACCGTGCAGGGAGGAAAGGACCTGTGAAACAACCACGCTGCCAAGAAAACACCTGCACAACACCTAAACTGCCAAAAAGACACCCAAAAAACACCCGAGGTGTGAAAAAGACACCCGTGGAACACCATCCCAGGGAAAAAACCACCCCTGCGAGGAAAAAATCTACCTTCAAAATACCAAAAACCACCCATAAAGCACCTGCAGCACCAAAAAAACCACCTGAAGAACAACTGTGGCAAGAGAGACACCTGCACTACACCCGTGCTGGGAAAAAAGGACCCGTGAAACACCCGCGCTGCCAAAAAAACACCCAGAAAGCCAAGAAAACACCTGCAAAACACCCGCACAGCCAAAAAAAAACACCCAGAAAGCCAAAAAGCCACCTGAAAAGCAAGGAAAACACCTGGAGAATACCTGTACTGCTCCAAAAAGCACACTCAAAGCCAAAAAAACACCTACAAAACACTCCCACCACACATCCACGGACAAAAAAACACCTGCAAAACACCCTCACCACCAAAAATATCACCTGAAAAGCCAAGAAAACACCTGCATGGCCCAAAAAAACCACCTGCACGGCCCAAAAGACACCCGCACCACCCTGAAAAACACCTGCAAAGCCAAAAAAACCACCTGAAAACCCCAAAATTCCACCTGCAAAACATCTGCACAGCCAAAAAAACCACCTGCAAGGCCAAGAAAACACCCGCCCGGCCCAACAGACACCCACGCCCCCCCCAAAAAATCAGAAAAATTCTATCATGGAGGTTATTAATGAAGCTAAGCTTTATTTACCTAAGAGATAAGGAATTATATTGCTTGCAAGGTTATTTATGACATTAAGGAAGACAAACAGAAGGATGAAAGGAAAGATAATATTTGTTAAATACCCAAAGGTATACATTCATGACTAAGGAGTTTAGTAAGTGTCAAGCTGATTATTTTCTCCATTTCTCTCTCCAGGAGCGTAATTAGAAGGTCATTAGTGTATGAAGACATGGTCATCATTTGCTATACTCCATATTTTTGTTCATCTGCTGAGAAAATTAATGGCAATTGACAGTATCAATTAAATATTTTGGGCAAGGAGTATAGCCTTAGTGATGAATTCATGAGAGGGGATAACTTAGGATTTTCTTATTCCATTTGTGTCAATACAAAAACATATATTTGCTGAGCTGAGGACAGGGCAGAAACTTGAAGGATGAAAAAAAGACCAGTGTACTCTCTGACACTGAGTAGGATATGATTTTCTTCAACAGCACTGAGGTAAATACAGTTGGGGGGGAGGTTTAAGAAATAAAATGTAATTCAAATGAAGACTGACAGAATTTCATATATTAATTAAAATTCATTTGATATTACTCAAGATCACAACTGAAGCTTCCAGATGGCTCACTTACCAATGCATGAACGCCCTGTGACAGAGCACCTCTTACTAATTATTCTGTTCTCTTGCATAGGGCCAGTTCTAAGGGCAGTTGAAACAGTAGGTTAGGGAAGGCAAAAAGTTAAATTTGAAATAGTTACTACTTTCCAGAAATGTTTTTCTGATAAAATCAACAAGGGTGAGGAATATAATTCCTTTTGTATTTTATTGGGAAATAAAGAAATTAACAGCAAAACGTAATCCAAGAAAATAAGCTAAGGATGGTGCAGCTCCTTTATTTTTCTCTTTCCCTTCTCCACCTCTTTCTTTTGAACTCTTCCACATAGTTTTTCTTGAATACTTCTCGTAAGAAGCACATTCTCATTGACACTTGTTCTGCTTCATATTAGTATTTATTATTTATGTGTAACATAACCAGTATTGCCAACTCTAGCCATTCAAAAGAAATAAGAAAAATAGGATTTTCTTAAAAATAGTAAGATTGAGTTGATGTGTATGCATGTAACGAGTGAAAAACATCTATTTTTGATGTCAGAGTTCACTCTGGTTGTCAAGAAAGGTTTGAAAACAATGCACTAGCTATTTACTTTTATTTTTTAAATTGTTGTAAGGAATGAAGGTTTGTCTTTACAAAACAAGCTGTGGGCCTGCTGTAGATAAGACTAGCACCAGGAGATAAGATTCAAAATATTTTTCCAATGTACCATAAACAGAACTTAGCAAAACACCAGGTGTTGGTCTAGCTTACAAAAAACATCTTACTGTTTTTCATAACACTGGTGAGAAAGGCAGGATTCTCACCAAATATTGTGAGAACCTGAGAAAACCCCTCTGCTAGCAGCTTTTCAGCATCCACAATATATACCTTAAGAGAAAAAACTACGGCCCTTGTGATGAACACAGTAGTCACACAAGACATAATGAAGGGGTAACTGTTGGAGAACTCAAAATTTCAATGAAGAAATCAGAGCAAAGGGCAAGAACAGTCCTCCCAGAATGAAACAGGCAACAGTCAAAGCACAGATTTCAGGATTTCATCAGGAAAAAAAAGCATTTTAACATATTTCTCCAGTGCCAACCTGCCAGGCAAGGGTTGCACCTCCAGCTGAAGCACTCAGTGGCACATTCAATTACAGGTTCAAGTGCAGCTGCTGGTGAGATGGGATGCCCATACTACATACACCTATGTACATGTTGTTAGCCTCTTTCTTTTGTCAAGACCGCTACGGTTTGCTGTTAAAGTTTATTATTAAATTAAGAGCACAGTAAGCCCCACAGACAGCTTTGTTCTCACTCCAGCCTAGAAATGTCTTGCAGACCCATTGGCTAGTGCTACAACCACCCAGCCAATTCACTGGACAATCCTTTCACCAGGGTTTTGATTGCCTTCTAAAAATGGCTTTCAGTGAGGTATCCCACACCCAATCCCTTCATTCGCTAGAGACCATGATCTAGGAGACCAGAACTGGCTGGCTGCTCCAGTCCTGAGCTCTGATGCATCCTTTCCATGGTCAACAAATGGCTAAGAAGTAGTAAGAAAATGTATTGGTCTGTCCCTACCTTTCATCATCCACCTTTTTTTTTTTTCCCCTCAGTTTTACCCCTAGGAAGAGCCAGGGTGTCCTTTTCTTGGCTGGGCACTACAATAAAGACAGGATTAATCACGAAGCCATGCCTTTCATAAAGATCTGTTAGAGCATGTGAACAGGAAAGAAAGAGTATCTGCCAAACAAAGGGATTAAAGAGACATTTACAGACGACGGAAACTGAAAAGAATAGCATCAATATTTATTAGGCTTTCAATTCAAGATACGTCTTGCCACGCCAACACTAGCACAGCTTAATCATGCTAAGATTTACAACATCCATGTCTTAGGCAGGGAAACTGTAATCCTCTGCAAACATTTTCTAATTCAATTAAATATTTGAATCCCTCCCTTTAAATATCTGAAGAATGTTGTATTTACAGGAAGGGCTTTTTGTGAATGCTTCCAACAAAAGCATTGGGTGATTTAGATTAGAAATTAGGAAGAAGTTGTTCCCTCGGAGGGTGGTGTGACAATGGAACGGATTGCACAGGGAAGTTGTGGATGCTTCATCACTGGATGTGTTCAAGACCAGGTTGGATGGGGCTTTAAGCAACCTGTTTCAGTGAGAAGTGTCCCTGCCCATGGCAGGGGGGTTGGAACTAGATGATCTTTAAGGTCCTTTCCAACCCAAACCATTGTATGATTCATCATTAAACACCCGTGGACCAGTGTAATTGCACGTGACTACGTGTGGATGCACAGCAACAAATCACGGCTTCCTCAGTTTTCATAGATTTGTTCATGAGCAGGATATCAGAGGTGATGGGTACAGCTCTGCTTCTGCTCCAAATGTCTCAACCTTGGATGTTGAAAAGGAGTGTGAGTAAGGAGAGGAGATATTGGCATATGACATGGAAATCACTCAACTTCTCTGGACTATGAACATCTGTTGAAGAACTCCAGCAAACAAGTTTTTGGATTTGATTCATAGTTATCGATAAATCATATAGGGTGTGAGATCCAAGACTCATCAGATGTTGGATCTGGTGATGTTGGAAAAATGTTTCTTCTGTCTTTGTAACCTTAATCCTGCCCTCGGGAGAATGGCTGCCATTCTCATGGCTTTCATCAAACAAGTACACATTTTCATTGTAAATCCTAAGATATTTTTTTTTTTCTGTGGCTAAAGGTCATAGTATATTCTGATACAGGATTGTGAGAAACAAGGGTATAAGTAACAGATGCAGTGAATACCTAATCAGTAAATTAAGGATAAAAAAAAAATCCTAGTCTTTTGTTTGTGGGAATAATTCCTGCCAAAGTCCAAATCCACAATGGTCCCTTTGGAATCAATAGAGAAATGCTCACAATAAGAACAGTAGAAATTACTAGAGAAGACTAATAAAATGGTACAAATGCTTGAAATCGTGGTCCATTCATCACATATCTGGAACAGCCAGGAAGAGACACAAGGCTTAAACAAAGTCCTTTTTCTTGAGGCATCTGCACACAGAAGAAATGTCACCCTTCCTCCCACAGGATCAGGCTGCATGGTATCATATGTTTGTCACTTCCAGGATGGATTACTGAAGTTCCTGTGATTTGGTGATGTAATGGGTCTGTCTGAGCTGATTTTCCCTATACAACCCTCATGCTGCAGTACTGGGAGCTAGAGGGTGTTGATAACTGTCCTGGTTTGAGTGAGAACAGAACTAATTCTGTTTAGTGATTTTACTTTTCAGCTCAGTTCTTCTAATTAACTGCACTTTCTGAAGTTAGCAGCCTGTTTTCACAGACAGTGTCTGTCCTTTGCACATCACTCTGCAGTTTGCATTTCATTACTTTTTCTTTTCTGTTCCATCCCTCTGGGTTACTGATTTGGGCTCAATAAAGCATTTTCTCTCTGCCATTTCTCCTTTGTTTTCTTCATGCTGCTCTGGCCCTCATCTTCTGCCTGTCTGATGTGGGTGCCAGAAGCCAGGTGGTAGGAGGTGGGTGCAGGGAGCTTGCAGCTGCAGGACCTCTGAGATGACCATGGGTCAGCCCTGAACAGCTCCTGCACTGCCAGGCTGAACAGGACAGGGCCTTTTGTGCCTCTGCCCAGAGGATGACCCCCTCCCACCCCTCAGCTCTTGGACACAGCTTTTCCCATCTCATGCCACCTTCTCCATGACTCTTGGTCTTGTCCTTCCCATTCCCTGTCCTCACTCCCAGACATTGCCCACAAGCAGAAGTCCCAGCCCTGGCATCTCTCCTGCATCACCTTCCCATGCCAAAGGGGCTCACCCTACCCTTTAGCAGCAATCCCTGGCCCTAAACAGGTCCCTGATCCTCCTCCTCCTTCCTCAGCATCCTACCCTGCCCCACAACTCCATCTCTGAATTGATGGACCTGCAGCCCCATTCCTGCCCCATGACCAGCTGCTTCTCCCTGCCAGCCCAGCTTGTTCCCCACTGCTGGCTGGGCAGCAGCAAGGTTTCCAGCAAGGGCTTTGGGGAATGCTGTCACTTTTCACTACCTCACCTTTGTCTCTCTCTCCTCTCTGCTGATGTCTCTTTTGTCTAGAGTGTTCCCACTGGGAGGCTGAGAAAAACCACATTCTCACTAACAAGCTGCAGGTCAGCCTAACTGAATTTAACAACTGAGCTGCCAAGAACTCCTGGCCCCAGCCCAGCTTCCTGCACCTGGTCTGCCACTGGCCCCATTCCCGGCCTTGTTTCATTCAGACTAGCTCGGGGCTGGGAACTTCTCTCCTCTCCCCACTGGGGTTAGGCAGTCTGTGGAGCCTTGGGTTACCTCCCAGGGGTAACCATCCTGCTTGAAGGTAACAGGGAGCCCTCTGGAGCTGATCTTTCTTTCTTGGGAGAGGAATAAGGGTTTTTGAGATGTCCTGGGACTCCCATGCAGTGATGGCTGTTCCCCAGCATCAATCTGGTCCTGTGCGGGAGGGATGCAGTGGCTTGTATCACTAACCCCTTGTCCTAGCAATCAGCCTCTTCCCCCTCACTCTGGTCACCTCAAACTATGCAGGGAACAAGGTCCCTGCAGGGTATTGGGAGGGCTGGGACAGGAGCTGGGAACCTGGCAATACTCATTGCCCCAAACCTGGGGCAGGGGATGGGGAAGCAGATATCCATGTGCAGCCCCATGGAGGACCCCACACCAGAGCAGGTGGATGCATCTGAAGGAGTCTGTGACCCTGTGGAGAGCCCACAATGAAGCAGGTTTTCTGGTGGAACCAGTGACTCCGTGGGGGACCCACACTGGAGCAGTCTGTTCCTGAAGGACTACACCCTGTGAAAAGGACCCATGCTGGAGCAGTTCATGAAGAACTGTATCCCATGAGGACTGGCATTGGAGCAGTTTGTGGAGGACTGTCTCCTGCAGGAGAGACCCCATGCTGGAGCAGGGAAAGAGTGTGAGGAGTCCTCCTCCTGCATAGGAAGGAGTGGCAGAGACAATATGTGATGAACTGACCACAACCCTCATTCCCCATCCCCTTGTACCACTCAGAGGGAAGGAGATAGAGAAAACTGGGAGTGAAGTTGGGCCTGGGAAGAAGGGAGGGGTGAGGGGAAGGTGTTTTTAAGATTTGGGGTTTTTTCTCATTATCCTATTCTGACTTCTGATTAGTAATGAATTCATTTCCCTGAACGGAGTCTGTTTTGCTTATGATGGTAATTGCTGACTGATCTTTCTGTCCTTATCTCAACCCACAAACTTTTCATCACATTTTCCCTCCCCTGTCCAGTTGAGGAGGGGAAGTGATATAGCAGCTTTAATGAGCACCTGGCATTCAGCCAAGATCAACTCACCACACTAATTTAACAATTTCTTTGTAATGTTTAAGAAAAGGCATTTTAATAGAATAAACACTGTATTTGGGAAAGCCACATGTTATTTTATGAAGATGCTTGCACCCTTTTTTCAAATATCAAAAAAATAACAAAAAAACCTTGCTGTTGAACCATTTTTTTCCTATCTTTTTGAAAAATTTAAATCACAATTTCCATTAAAATGATCAAATAAAGAAACGTATTTAAAGTTCTGTAAAAATGAAGTGTTCTGCCTTCATGAAGCAAACAAAGCAAAAACAACAAAGAACATTGCTTTAAGTAAAGAGAATAGGCACATCTTCATAAGCTTCCTGATTGACTACATTGCTTACAAAAACTGTTTACTCAAAGATAATTAGCAGATCATTTTTTTAAAGCCTCAAGTAATGAATCAAAGTGAATTGTTATAATCATTCAAAATGAACAAACAGTTGAAAGAAATGCACAAAAGAAACAAATTAAAACTCTCCTTAAAAATGACCCCAGTAAACATAACTTTTTATTGCAATGTTGTGAAAGCAGGAGACGGGATATCTGGTAGTGTCTTACTAATCTTCGAATAAGTAACAACAATAGATGGGTAGTTGTAGAGTTGGGACATACTGTGAAATTCATCATTGCAGGGGAGGTTGGCCGGGGCTCTGAGCACCCTGCTCTAGGTGCAGATGGCCCTGCTCCCTGCAGGGGGGTTGCACCAGGTGACCTTGGAAGGTCCCTTCCCACCCCAACCAGTCTGTGATTCTAAGCTCCTCACTGGTGGTGGCTGAACCCAGTGCTCTCCTGCACATCAGCAGCCGATCCCGGGCGACGTCAGCACTCCTGCTGACCACGGCTTCCCTGACGCTTCAGCTTTCTGTTGTTGTGAGTCATCCAGAGAGCTACTGGATGGCTCCAGGCACTACTGTGAGAATCAGCTGGCACCAGAAGAGGCCAGAGCCACCTCCTGCTCTGACACAGCAAAGCCCTGCAGTTGTTGTGGTCAACCTGAAAGAATGGCAGAGCCAAGGTGCTAATTACTATCGCTAGCAGAGGGTTGTCCCGTCCAACCCCGCTGTCATCACCCCACTGTGCAGCCACAACCCTTTCTTGAGAAGAAAGCTGAGAAGGACCAGGCAGCACCACAAGCCTTCCAGAACAAGGCTCTGGGGTTTGCAGAACACGAGCTACAGTCGCAGCAGCATCACCAAGGCTGCGGATAGATGAGGGGAGGTCCCTGCGCCCAGCAGCACTCCGGTGACACAGAGGCACCTCCCACGGGGGAGGAGAACAGCTGCCCCTCTGTCTCCTGCCCAGCCAGGGGACCACTTTGAGGCATCACCACCCCAGAATCCCTTCTGGGTGCTCTGGTGCCTTGGCACTGCTGTGGTCACCGTGACCATTAGCCAGCAGGTCCAGGGAGCCAGGCACAATGAGCCTCTCTCCCCATGGCCATTACACCACAGTCTGAGGACCAGAGCTGCTTGGTCCAGCTCTGCCCACATACCACCAGAGACAGGCAGACACTGGGGACAGATGCTACTGGAGAGGCATTTTCCGTAACACCTGCGATCTGCTCCTCTGCCACCAGCCAAATTCCTGCCGTAGTCATAACCACAGTCCTCCTTAGGCCCTTCCTGCCAGCTCAGAACTGCAATGTCCCCATCTCTAGGGGAGCAACTTCTCACCCACAGAGCTCCTAAGCCTGCTCCGAGACAGAGAGCTCAGAACTGGAGGGGATGAAGGGAAGTCACCTTCTATAGCACAGTCCATGGGACATGGCAAGCCCACCCTGCTCCACTGAGAGCTCACATGAAGCCACCCCCAATCTCCTGCTGGCAAAGCTCCAGGTCAAGAGACACAAACATGGCTGGAAACATCTACACCTGATCTACCATGAAAGCCAGGTGTGCTTCCCCTCACTCCCAGCAGGACATTGAGGGGCTGGAGCGTGGCCAGAGAAGTTTCCAAGCCGTGGAGCTGTGGTGCTGAGGGACAGGGGTTAGTGGTGCCCTGGCAGTGCTGGGTTAATGGTTGGACTCATTGATCTTAAAGGTCTTTTCCAACCCAAATGATTCTGTGATTCTCTTCTCTTCCTGCACAGGTCACTTATGCCACTCCCTCCCTGCATCGCTGCAGGCTGGTTTTGGCAGTGCTTGTGCTGCACACTTGTCCAGAAAGAGGGGAATAAGAGAGAAAGTTTTCTGTATTTTTTTCTTTCTGACTGTGCAAAACTGGATGAAACAGGAGACAGAGACTACAAATCTATCCTGTCCCAGGGTAGCCCAAAGATAAAAGCGTTAAAACACTCTGTAATTACAGTCAGCCTCAAAGAAGAAATGTTATGAGGGCAGTAATCAGATGCTCAGCTCTTACAATCTGTGGCACAAAATGAAAGAATGTGATTTTTAAACAACGCTGGGGTTTAATTTGGCTCGGGGAGAGGTTAGAGGTGTTTCTCCCTTCATTAAGAAATCTGAACTGCTTGAAAGTCTGACCACTTGGATGACAAAGAAAATATATATAAAAGCAAAAAAAAAATCTCTATTTAAATGACAGTCCTGTCTGGTTCCAGATGCCTACAGATTTGAGGGTGAAGTGTAGCCTTTTACACAGCAAAACGAAAGCATCAGTTGTGTGCAGCTTAGGCTGAAGAAGTTAATTAATATGTAAGCATTGTTTGAAAAAGCTCAGCTGGAGTTTATTAGAATGCTAAAATGGGTATGGCCCAGTTAGGCCCGCGGTTGCCTTTTTCAGGAGTAGATGAGCTCCTACCAGTTTTGAGAGGTCAGAGTGTGCTCCACGCTAACTGGTTTTTAGCTTTGAGTGTCCTCCTGATAAAACTGTTGGGTTTGTGGCAGCTGAAACGTTGGGTTATACGGGAAGTAGAGAAGTCGGTGAGTGTAGCTACCTGAGGGACAGGTCCCCTAGTGCAGGAGGGCAGCGTTCAGCCTCTGGGATTTAACCGGTCAGCCTTAGTCAAAATTAAACATACCTCATTAAACATTCTTAAAACAGTCTGGTTTTCCGCGTTCAAACTAAACCCCTGTTATTAGAGATTTCCCTCAGACTTCCTGCAATCAAAGGAAACTTATTTTCCCCAGTTAAAGTTCTCACCGGTCAGCGCAGGGGCACTGTGCCTGCCTGCACATCGCCCAGGTCAACTTTTTAGCCTGGTTTCATAACGAGTCCCATGCGGGTCCCCTGCCTCTGCTGAGGAACAATTTCTTCCCCTGCAGGGTTGTCCAGGGCTGTCCCAGGCTGCCCAGGGCAGTGGTGGAGTCCCTGTGACCCAGATGGAGGACCTTGCATTTGGCCTTGTTGAACTTCATGAGGTTGGCATGGGCCCACCTCTCCAGCCTGTCATGACACTGTCTCCCCTTCAATATATCCATGCCCAAAAGATTTGTTGGAAAAGGACCCACCACAACCTTGGTGTTAACTGGGTCTTCCTCCCCGGGCAACCATAGTGTTACTGAGGCTGAAGGTACCAATTGAGTTTCTCCCAAAGCATTTAGGATAATCAGATTTTTAGATGAAGCCAAAATTCCACTTTGCTCTGCCTCAGCCTGCACCAGTGCAGTGATTTGTGCCCCTGTGTCAATTAAAATGGTTACTAGCTTTTTCTGTGGTCCTACAGCCACTGTAATCAATAAGTCCCCTCTCACATTCATGGTGAGATGTCTTATAAACATCCATCCTCCATTTCCCCCCTCACCTTCGGGGAATGGAAGGTCTAGTTTCCCAGCATCTTCTTATCTTTACCTGCCTCTTCCCTGAGGTCTATCAATGGTGGGGCACTAGGGGTTGGTTCAAAATTAATTTTCTCTCCAACCACATTTGCACAAGTTTCTCCAATTTCTGGGTTGGAAGCCCATCCATTAGATCTCAGGGAATACCACTCTGGAGTCCCAGTTGCCACCATCCCATGCAGGTCAAGGACTTTTCTCTTCCAGGATCAGTATAACAGATTGATTTCCTTCTGACTGGTACCAACCGTCCATCACTTTCCTGCTGCTCGTACAGCCCTGGTTTTGGGTCTCTGCCAGGATCCACCCACAGGACCATATTTCCTCCCATAGTTAATCAGTTCTTGGGCTACTTGCCCCCTTGATCACACTTTTCTTCCTGACCTCTGGTGGTCGGGAGTCACGGCTCCTTCTAAAGCAGCTGTAACTCTGTCTGCTACAGGGGTATTTTGTATCTTCCCCAGTATCTGGTCTGCAATGGGTTTTAGAGAGTAAGGAAGCCTTCGGATTAGGGGGGTCATCTGTTCTGGGTCCACAGGCATCATTATTGGGGATCCCTGGTTATGTTTAAGCTCCTTATCATACATCATCTGCAAACAAGCTGCCTATTGCACAGTTTCTACCAATTGATCCACCATATCTATTACAGCTAGGGGGTCTCCCCTCTCCAAAGGTTTGAGTCCCCCAGCCCAGTACCCTGCCCTCTGCGCTAGAGACCATGGGGCATGATGATTGCCAGTACTTAGAAATACACCTTGTCCCCAGTATGGTTCTGCTTCCTTTGCTGATAACAAGATTCCATCTCCCCCTGACAACGATACTCTCCAGACATACTCTGTTTCAGATTCCTTTGAAGTCCTTGCAAAGAGGGATGCCAAGAATGATCTGTACTGTAGGCTGAGGTGAGCTTAACTGGGGACAAGTGGGGAAAGCATCCCATTGTGACCATTCCAGAGGCCCCTTGTATCCTTGGCATAGACTACCTCAAGAGGGGCTGCTTCAAGGACCCAAAAGGATACCAATGGGCTTTTGGTGTAGCTACTGTGAATACAGAAAAGACCAAACACATATCTACTCTGCCTGGCCTCTTGGAAGTTCCCTTTCCTGTGCGACTGTTACAAGTTAAAGAACAATGGGTGCCAATTGCTACAAGAACAGTGCACCAACAGCAATATCACACAAACCAAGACCCTCTGGCTCCCATTCATGAGCTGATTCGTCAACTGGAGAGACAAGGTGTCATCTATAAAACCAACACACCTTTTAATAGCCCCATATGGTCAGTGCAAAAGTCTGATGGAGGGTGGAGGTTAACAGTAGACTATCGTGGCCTGAACGAAGTGATGCCACCACTGAGCGCTGCTGTACCAGATATCTTAGAGCTACAGTATGAAGCGGGGTCAAAGGCAGCCAAGTGGTACGTTACAATTGACATTGCCAATGCAGTTTTTTCAGTTATTTGGCAGAAGAGTGCAGGCCAGAGTTTGCTTTCACATGGAGGGGTGTCCAGTACACCTGGAATCAACTGCCCCAGGGGTGGAAGCACAGCCCTACCATTAGTCATGGACTGATCCATACTGCACTGGAAAAGGGTGATGCCCCTGAACATCTACAATACATCGATGACATCATTGTGTGGGGCAACAAAGCAAAAGTAGTGTTTGAGAAAGAGAAAAGAGTAATTCAGATTCTTTTGAGAGCTGGGTTTGCCATAAAGAAAAGCAAGGTCAAGAGACCTGCACAAGAGATTCAGTTCTTGGGAATAAAGTGGCAGGATGGACTCCATAATGTGCCATCACGTTGTCAACAAGATAGCAATTATGTCCCCACCAGCAAACAAGAAGGAAACACAAGCTTTCCTGGGCCTTGTGGGGCTCTGGAGAATGCATATTCCAGGTTACAGTCAGCTTCTGAGACCACTCTACCAAGTAACCTGATAAAAGAACCATTTTGAGAAGGGTCCTGAGCCTTTGAGCACATCAAACAGGAGATAGCTTGTGCGGTAGCTATTGGGCCTGTTCAGACAGGACCATCTGTGCAGAATGTACTCTACACAGCAGCTGAAGAGCACGGTCTCACCTAGCGCCTCTAGCAGCGAACATCAGGAGAAACTCAAGGTCGACCATTAGGATTTTGGAGCCAGGGGTATCGGGGATCAGAAGCCCGCTACACCCCGACTGAAAAAGAGATACGAGACATTCAAGGCCAGGCCTGATGAGGCTCTGAGCAGCCCGACCTGGTGAGAGATGTCCCTGCTCCCTGCAGGGGGGTTGGACCAGATGATCTTCAGAGGTCCCTTCCAACCCGATACCTTCTCTGATTCGACGATTCTATGATTCTAAAGATCACAAAGGAAGATGGTATGGTTTTCATTTTACTGTAGGGAAACTGAGGCACATGACTTTCCATGTTTTTTCCCATGGCCTCCCTCTCCCTTCCATGGACACGGACATCCCAGAGTCCCCTAATCCTGATCAGAAAGCAGGCTGAGCTGCAGCACCAGACGCTTCGATGTGGGCAGCGTTGCCGGAGCACGGCCCATCCCAGTTGCCTGCTTGATAGGAGCTGTTGAAACACTTGGGTCAAACTCACGCTTTCCTCCTTTGAGGGCTTCGGAGCACTCTGCAGACATCACATGCACCTTCCCTGTCCTCTCCACGCTTGCCGAGCATGCCTGCTCCAGAGGATCAGCTCAGCTGAGTGGAGATAAGCTTTGGCTTTCTGCCCTGCTCAGGCAAGGGGCGACTTGAACTGCATCCCATGGCACCTCGAGCTCTTGAGCAGGATCTTCTGGTGGGAAAGAGCCTCCCTGGGCCCCCTCTCTTGCCTGTCAGAGACTGAAACTGGATCTCGCCCGTGCTTTTTGACTGTCGTTAATATGCTGAGCCCCTTATGAGGCTGGAGAAGTCAGCGCCTGGCCTGGTGGTGCCTGGGTGAAGCAGCCAGGGTTGTCCCCTCAGCTGTTTTCTGACACAGACCCCGACTAGATTGTCCTACCCGTGGCCCGAGGTGGCCTTTGCAGCTCAGGCCTGGATGGCCACGTGTCAGCTCCCTTCCCCTGGGACACATCACAGCCAGGCTGAGGCTTGCATGGCTGATCCTAACTCTGCAGAAACTCCGAGGAAAGGAGGGCAAGGAAATACCCAGAAAAGGAAAAGCGAAAGAAGATGAGGAGATGAAAGATGGCATTTCTCTCTTGAGGCAACACTAGAAATAAAAGAGTCCTCCTCCCCACCCCCCACCCCCCACCCTTTTTCTTTTTTTTTTTCTTTTGAATTAACATATTTGTTTCCTTTCCTGGCCTAGAAGATGGTTTTGTGCCCAGAAAGATAAAATATACTTCATTTCTGGCTGACAGCTTCTGAAGTGTGCAGGGAGCTCTTCCTTGCAGCTCCAGCCCTTCCCCAACGGGTGCCTGACTGGCACCGGGGCACGGGCATGGGCAGGGCTCCTGCACTGTGCTCCCAAACGTCTCCCTGAGCTGCTTTGGGCACCTCAACTCAAAAATAATTCTGGGAGTCAAAAGTCCCCTTTCTTTCCAGATCGCTCCATGAGCATGCACTACTCCAAAGGCATACTTGGAGTCAGTCCACACATTGATCCTCTTATCCTTTCCCAATTGCAAGGCCCGAGTCAGAGCTATAATTTCAGCCTTTTGTGCAGTCAGAAATCGGTTTTCCCATTCTCGACCTTGACCCTGCCAACAATATAGAGATATGATGATCATTATTAAGGATATCATCTTGAACTTAGTATCTTAATCATCACATTGTCTTCTACACCAGGTGTGGCAAATAAATATACAGAAACAATTCAGTATAAAGAAAGCAATGTCAGCGCGACCGTTAGTATCGACCCACCAATCACTGGAAATTCAAAAGGAGGGAGGTCCTTACAAACCACTTCAGTAGAGGATCCGTGGGTAAATGCGTGGGACTTCTCCCGAAGTTTACTCATTGGCTATTGATCCAATCCACTTCTGTGGAGAGTTAATCGCAATCTCAAATCCTTTTCTTTCAGCTTAGAAGTCAAATTTTCCAGGGCCTTGGAAATCTAGACTTGAGTATGATGAGTCCACCTGTGTTTGGCTATCTTGACTGCTGTTTCTGTGGTTAACAACACTTGGTATGGTCCACACCACCTTGCCACCAATGGTGCTTCTTTCCACTCCTTAACTAGGTCCTGCTCTCCTGGTCGGATACTATTGACAATAAAATCCAATGGCAGGGTCTGTGCTAGCTGAGCTTCCTGTCAAAGAGATTTCACAAGAGACAGTATTCTGGCTACATATTGTTTTAAATATACATCACTTATCTCCACCTCTCCACTGGGTCGAGAGTTAGTAGGGTAAGGGATTCCAAATATTAACTTGAAGGGGGATAGTTAAATGTCTCTTCTAGGTCTGACCCATATTCTAGATAAAGCTAATGGTAAAAGTCGTATTCATGGCTGTATTGGGTCTGACTGAGATGGTGTTAATTTTCCCCATAGCAGCCCTCACAGTGCTGTGCTTTCTATTGAGAGCTAGAAAAGTGATAATAACATACCCTTGTTGTGGCTACTACTGGTCAAGGCTCACACAGCATGAAGGCTCTTTTTCCAACATTCCCCCTTGACTGCAATGGGGTGGACAAGATCTTGGGAGGGGCCACAATCGGGACAGCTGACCCAAACTAACCATATGATGTCATATGATGTCACCATACTATATGATGTCAGCTTAACAATAAAAGCTAGAAAAAAGGGGGGGGGGGGGGCGACGACTTAGCTTCGGGAGCAACCGCGGTGGGTGTGGATCCCTACGTCCCAGGAGAGCGGAGAGGCATCAGCTGCTGACGGGGAGGCACATTTTTTTACCACCTCCAGGGATGGTGACTCCACCACCTCCCTGGACAGCCTGTTCCAATGCCTCACCACTCTTTCAGTATAGAAATTTTTCCTATTATCCAATCTAAAACTCCCCTGGTGCAACTTAAGCCCATTACCTCTCATCCTATCGCTAGTTACTTGGGAGAAGAGACCAACACCCATCTCACTACAACCTCCTTTCAGGTAATTGTAGAGAGCAATAAGGTCTCCCCTCAGCTTCCTCTTCTCCAGACTAAACAACCCCAGTTCCCTCAGCCGCTCCTCATAAGACATGCTCTCCAGACCCCTCAGCAGCTTTCTTGCCTTTCTTTGGACCTGGTCCACCACACCAATGTCTTTCTTATACTGCAGCACCCAAAACTGAACACAATACTCAAGCTGTAGCCTCACCAGTGCCAAATACAGGGGCACGATCACTTCCCTACTCCTGCTGGACACACTATTTTTGATCCAGGCCAGGATGCCATTGGCCCTCTTGGCCACTCGGGCACACTGCTGGCTCATGTTCAGCCGGTTGTCCCACAGCACCCCCAGGTCCTTTTCTGTCATGCAGCTTTCCAGCCACTCTTCCCCGAGCCTGTAGAGTTCCCTGGGGTCGTTGTGACCAAAGTGCAGGACCTGACACTTGGCCTTGTTAAATCTCACACAAATGACCGCAGCCCATTGATCCACATGGTCCAGATCCCTCTGCAGAGACTCCCTACCCTCAAGCAGATCAACACTCCTGCTCAATTTGGTGTCATCTGCAAACTTACAGAGGATGCCCTCAATTCCCTCATCTATGAATCCCTGCTGGCTGGGCTTGATTCCCTCATCTTTTATGTGTCATTTTAGTGCACTCAAGATTAACAGTTCCATAATCTTCCCTGGTACAGAGGTGAGGCTGACGGATCCTCCTTCCAGCCCTTCTAGTAGATGGGCATCACATTGGCAAGCCTCCAGTCATCTGGGACCTCCCTTGCTGACTAGGACTGCTGATAAATAATGGAGTGGATTGGTAAGCGCCTGTGCCAGCTCCCTCAAGACTCTCGGGTGGATCCCCTCCGGCCCCATAAATTTGTGAGTGTCCAGTTGGTCTAGCAGGTCATTAACTGCTTCCTCCTGGATTAGGGAGGGTTTATTCTGTGCTCTGTCCCTGTCTTCCAGCTCAGGGGGCTGAATACCCTGAGAATAACTATTCTGACTGTTAAAGACTGAGGCAAAGAAGGCATTAAGCACCTCAGCCTGTCCTGGTTTGAGTGAGAACAGAACTAATTCTGTTCAGTGATTTTACTTTTCAGCTCAGTTCTTCTAAGTAACTGGAGTGGGACGTTGCTGGGGAGGACGCTCCTGAACTAAGTGTAGCAGCTGACGGCAGCCGCACCGAGGAGCCGTCTCCGGCCCCGCCGGATCCGGTGCCGGTCGTAGAGCCTGTTCAGCGGCAATACGCCTTGCCCCGTGGTTATGTTCCCGCTGAATACCCTATGCCTAGAGAGCAGCTCGCGGAAATGCTTAAACAGCAAGATGCCTTGGAGCGCTCCTCGCTCTTTAGTTTAGCGGCTCCGGCCTCTTCCACGCCGCTACCTTCGGCAAACATAACAGCGCCGGCCGTTTCCACTGACCCTCCGGTTGTCCCGTCCGGTTTAAGAGCGATCTGGAGCTCCCTGTCTGCACCTAACCTTTCTGCGCGTGTGCCCGCTGCGCTCGCGGCGCCATCGAGCTTTTCCCAGGCGCCCGCGGCGCCCGCCAGTTGCGCGCATGCGCCCGTATCTGGGTGTTTTCATGCGCAGGCACAGCCGCCGATGATGGACCTTTTAACGCGACAGCTGGCGGTGTTGGAAAAATATTTACCGAAGGTGTCTCAGCAGCTAGAGGGATTGCAGGCGTCCGCTGATAGAGCCGTGCCGGGCTGGAAGTGCAGTCTCCAGCGGCGAAGTCGGAAATGCCGGCTCCGGTCATTCCTAACGGTGAAGTGGCGACGGCTCCCCGCGGCGAAACCGAGACCGGCGGGAAAAACGGCAGCCCCGGCAGTGGCTCGGCCAGCGGCGGCGGCAGCCCCAAATTGCGCCGCCACAGACGGCTGCCTTGCTACCCACTGCGCAACCGACTGCAGCCTCCACCGCCGTATCGCCCCCTAGCCCGGCACCCGTACCCCGCCCGCCTCCGTCGTTCGTGCTGGGGTCCTCGGGGAAACCCCTGTCTGACGGTTCAGGCAGTGATACAGAGGGCACAATTGCCCCAGGGCGGAAGGCTACGGTAGCCGGGCGGCAGAAGAAGCGGTTGCTGCAGACCCGTCCTTGGACACTCTCAGACTGTACCCTAACTGTCCGTCCACGAAACTGCAGGCGTTTCTGGGAGGCGGTTAAATTGCGGGCTCTAGAGACGGGCAACTGGGATATATTAGCAAAAGTGGGAATGCCAGACAGAACAGGGGAATCTATGCGGGATCAGGAGATTGCTATAATGCCTCAAGAGGGTGTGCCAGTAGTTCAAGGCGATAGTAACACCCCGCAAGCCTGTCCTGTGTTCAAGGCTCTCCTAAATACAGGTCAAAATGATAGACATGATGTTCATTGCATGGAGGGTTGTACAGGATTTACAATCCAAAGTGGCACAGTATGGGCTTGGTTCTCCTGAAGTCATGCAAGTGAATATGCAGTTGCCTCCCACTGACCCTAGACATGCAGTTGGAGTAGATGCCCTTATGGGAACTAATCACTTCTCTAATCCCAATCTCCAGGCCACCTGGCCCCCTCAAATCCTAGAGCAAGCTCAAAAGATTGGCATGGGAGTCCTATTGAAGAGCATAGAAATGGCTGCTCCTAAAGCACGTGGAGAAGATTGCTGCTGCCCTTGAGAAGCAGGTTGAAGATGACTCGTTAAGTCAGATGCTATGCAGACAATTAGCAAGAGACAATGCCAACGATGAGTGTAGAAAGATCATAGATGCTCTACCAGGGGAGCCTATGCTCACAGAAATGGTCGAAGCCTGCTCTAAGGTGGGGTCTGGGAACCATAAAAGGTCTGCCTTGGCTGCGCTTCTGCCGCCTGTTCACGCATCTTCTGATCGTGGACCAAAGCAGTCCAAAGCCGGAAGCAAACGGAAATGGGCTAAATCGAGCCAAAAAGAAAACACAGGGACCCCCCAGTGCAAGAGGTGTGGTAGGCCAGGTCATTGTGCAGAAGACTGTAGATCTCTGTGCCATGCTGACGGTCGGCCTTTGCCGGGAAACTCACACCGGGGTGCAAAAAGGGGGAATTGCTCTCCAATGCAGGTGTTCCCCCGGGGAATGGCACAGGCACAGGCCTACCCAGCCACCTTAGAAACAGCACCCAAGGATCAGCCAGGGTTGATGTCTACACCACAACAGCAGTCGTCCTAGAATCTAGTCGTATTTATAAGGTCCCTTTGGATGCATAGGGACCCCTAGGTCAGGGATTCAGTGCAATGCTCGTGGGAAGAGCTAGTGTCACCCATCGAGGGATCTTTGTACACCCAGGAGTTATTGATGCTGACTTTACAGGCCAGATTCATGCTATGGTTTCCACGCCCAAACCCCCTGTCACTATCCCTGAAAAGACTTGCATTGCTCAATTAGTGCCCTTTAAGTCGTGTGTCCCCAGGACAGAACAACGAGTTCGCAGAGATAGCGGCAATGGATCTACGGGACTTCCGCAGATCTTCTGGACTGCAGACATCTCTAGCCAAAGGCCACAGATGACATGTACCCTAATCCTGCCAAATGCTCGTCCGCCCCAGACTCAGCTTCGAGGTTTGATCGATACGGGTGCTGATGTAACGGTTATCTCCTTCTCTGCGTGGCCTCCTTCATGGCCTTTAGCCCCTGTGGGATCGGCCATCGTGGGGTTAGGAGGAACCGCACAGAGCTATTTAAGCGAACGACCTGTAATGGTAAAAGACCCAGAGGGACATACAGCTACAATTCGGCCTTATGTTACTAGCGCTCCAATCAACGGTAGTAACTCTAAACATGAGGTGTTATCACTGCTAGCAGCAGACACTGTCTGTGAAAACAGGCTGCTACCTTCAGACAGTGCATTTAGTTAGAAGAACTGAGCTGAAAAGTAAAATTACTGAAGAGAATTAGTTCTGTTCTCACTCAAACCAGGACAGATATATTGCAAAACTATATAATCTAAATTCTTTTCTAGTAACTTGGAGAATCTATCTTCCAGCTCCTAAACCAACTCCTTAGAATTACTAATGTCTCAATATCCAAAAAATTTAATGCAACTATTTTTAAAAAAATAATAATCATCTCTCCCAAAGCTTTGGCTCAATTAATTTTTTTTTTCATTCTAATAACACATTATTTCTAATTATAACATTTTTCTCAGTTTCAGAAAAAAAACCAAAAAAAACCAAACCAAACCTAACAAACATTTCAACCTGATTGTAAAAATTCTCGCTTTGAAACTGTTGTGCTAACAAAGCTTGGTACTGTGATTGTGGCACCAAAAAAACAGGTCAAAAAAGGCAATTTACTTTTGGAAAATTATGACATAATTCTTCATAGAAATGTTGTGCCAGCAGCACCTGAAACATATAATCACAGGTCATGTTATGCATGATGCATGTTTCATGGATTTACCGATTCTCAGATTTTAAACTTCTATAAAAAAAGGAAACGTATTTTCAGAGAGATGCTTAAATTTATACCTATTGAGTCCATCTGTATTTCAACTGCACTTGTCCAGTACAGATCATGGGAAATCTGAGCAGCTGATGACACCATTTACATTTATTTGTAACATTTGTGTGATTAAAGGTAAGGGCTAGATAATTAATAAAGATACATGAATTAGAACCTGCATAGAGTATTTTTGAGGGGTATGGACTCAGGTCAATAAGGTTCCTGCTTATCTACACACTGCTAAGTAGAATTTATATTCATTGTGTTAATTGATATTCATTCTCTGCAGTCATCAGTTTTCAATCATTACTGCTACTTGATAAGATCCTATTTAGTCATTAAATATGAGAGGATAAGACTGACGATTTAATTCCTAGGTTCTGTAAAATTATATTTAAGGGTCATTATACACCAAAAAACTCTCTGGACTCTACATAACTTGATGAAAAAAAAAATTGCTTGCCATAGAAGCAGAAACAATAAGATGTAAATCCAACAGAAATAAACCTGACAAATAGGGGTGAAGAAAAGGAAGAGGTATATAATGTTACTTTTTTTTTTTTTTTTTTTTTTTTTTCTGAGGTTTTAGAATAAATGATTAATCATGGCTTTGCCCCCCCCTGTGGGTTGGAGGGCCACAACGGTGGTAGGCAGGGGACAGTTGAGGGGGGTGGGGGTGGGGGGTGTCCAGGTGAGGGGGCTTAGGGGGGGTCCAGTCAACAATATATGCCTGCCTGGAGAACTGACATACAAAACTATAGGGAAAAAAAATAATTTAAAAAAAAAACCACAAAAAACCCACCAAAAAACACATACACCAAACAAAAAAAAAACCAATCAAAAAGCAAAAAAAAACCCTCCTGGTACCTCTTCATGCAAATTAAACTAAGAGTACATACATCTTAACAACTGAGTGCCTACATTTCTTATTTTACTCCCTACAAATAAAAATCAAAAGCAGAACAATTAAGAAGAAAACACACACCTAAGAACAAAAATTCCACACATAAGACAAGTGTAACGTGAGATATGCTCTGCATATCTCACTCAAGTGATACCCTGTCATAATCCAGTATCTTCCCTACCCAGGAAGGATTAGATACCAATTGCCCCTCTAAGCAAAAGTTTGCAGTATATAGCCAAATTAAAAATTTCATCACAGCTTGCAACTTACAAGCACTGGAGATATCCTTTTTCTTCTAACACCCAGTGATTCACACTTAACTGTCCTAGAGGATGATGAAGAGCTACTAGGAGAAGGACTACATCTTCCTTTCTGTGTAGGTGAAGCAGCAGTGCTTTGTCCTTCAACCCGAGGCTCTAGAGAGAGTTTGTTCATTCCCAGTCCATCTCCTTTCCCAGATATAGGTTTCACCACCTTGCAGGAATTAAACCATGTGTTAGAATTACAAATTGATTATTTTACATTAAAGCAAAACAAATTCATCAAAACTTCTAATATTAACATTGAATAGGGGCTATGTTGTTAATCTATACACAACACAAAAGCAAGAACCTTTTTTCCTATCCATTTGTGCCATTTATGTTAAGAGTTGTGGCAGCAACTGATTTGATTCTCAAAGTGCTTCTGTAACTGTTCATGGTATCTCAGAGGACAGCAATTATCCCATTTGGATAGTATGAGCCAAAAGAAGATTTTTTTTCTACAGGCATTGTCTGCTTATTTAAGAGCTATAACCTTGGATCCATCTGTTACATACAGTAAGTATCAGGTGATAAATAATAGGATTGTCATTTCTAAAGCACAATATGAATACTTGCTGCAAAGTAAAGTTACTTTAAACCTGTAGTGGGTCTGGCTGAGCTGCTTTTCCCCATACAGCCCTCATACTGCAGTACTGGGAACTAGAGGGTGTTGATAACACACCTGTGTTATGACTGCCAGTGCTCACACGGCACCAGAGGCTGGGGGGACAACATGGGAGAAGGGATACAGCCGACCTGAGCTGACCAGTGAACAGGCTGCTAACTTCAGAAAGTGCAGTTAGTTAGAAGAATTGAGCTGAAAAGTAAAATTACTGAACAGAATTAGTCCTGTTCTCACTCAAACCAAGACAATAAGTCCTAGCCTTGCTTCTAGTCTCATTGGGTATTGTTTCTTTCTTACTGGACTCGGTCTTGGTTTTAATTCTGTTTGTATCAGAGTTACATTCCTTGTTACATCCATCACCAGCATAATTTCTGGTACAGTGCCATCTTGGGATGTCTTCAATATCTTGTCCAGTAGTATTCTCTTGGCACATGTAGCTGAACAGACTTATCAGAAAAGGTTATTTGTGCATTCGATTTGCATAACAAAACATGTCCTAATAGTGGCAGGGGACATTCTGGCATATAGAGGAACTTGTGTTAATTTAGTGTTTCCAATCACTCATTCAGTAGGTTTCAAAAATGTCCTTAGAATGCATTTTCCCATTGCCCCAACAATACATATATAAGTTTCACTTAATGGTCCCTTACAACTAGTTAATACTGAGTGGGTATCCCCACTATCTATCATGAAGTCTATAGTTTCATTTACCAGCTTTATTTGAACCAGGAGATGAGCTGGGGAGGTTTTCAAATTTATGTTCTTTTCCCCCTGTCCCCTTCAATTTTCCTCTTCATCTTCCAACATTATAAGGTCTACCTCCTTCCCAGTTCACTTACTTCTCCCTTCGATGCAGGATGTCCTTCTTTCCTGCAAATTGCACGCTGGTTCAGACCCAATGGTGCTCATCCTATTCCACTCCAGCCTCTTCTTCCTCTTCCTCTACCCCTTCCTCTCATACTGTTTCCATTTATTGCTGTGGCTAGCAAAGATGCCTGCAGTTTCATCCTCCCTTGACTTTCCCTCTTTTTCTTCTCTTCCCTGTTGTTATATACCTTAGACACTATATTGATTAACCGGGAAATTGACATTCCCCCTGCCCCATCTACTTTCTGCAGTTTTCTCCTAATATCAGGATCTGATTGTCTAATAAACATGTTACACATTCTCTGATTTGCTTCCTCATCAGGGTTCAAATCAGTCCATTTCTTTGCTAACTGACATAGCCTTTCATAAAAGACCAAAGGATTCTCTCCTGGGCTTTGTCTTACTTCATATAGTTTTGACATAGTTTTTGGTTTTTGTATTCCATGTAAAATTCCATATAGTATTAATTGATTATATTGTTTTGAAGGCAGGAGACGGGATGTCTGGTCTTTGAACAAGCAACAACAATAAATGGGTAGTTGTATAGTAGGGACATACTGTGAAACTCATAACCTTGTAGATAGTGTTTATCTCCAGGAACAGGACATACAAGTTCACCCCTAGACCATCTCCCCCAACACCACATCCAAGCGATGCTTAAACACATCCAGGGATGGGGACTCAACCCCCTCCCTGGGCAGCCTATTCCAACATCTCACCAACCTCCCTGGGCAGCCTATTCCAATGTCTCGCCACCCTCGTGCCGTTCCCCGTGTTGGATGTTTGACAAAACACCCCGCTAGTTAAAGACGTGATTCTGCTGAATACAACCGCACAATCAAATTAGTCGAGAAGTATAACACAGGCTTACGGGGATTTAATGTTAATGCAGGCGAACAAAGGAAACCTGATACCACAAGACTGAAAGAAGACAGAAGTTTCAGATCCAGCCCTCTGAAGTTTAAAAAAAAAAAATAAAATAAAGAAAATTCCCAGGAGGGAGGCTATTTTTGGGCTGCCCGTTGAAGGGTGTGAGGCTGGAGTCGAGTTATCCGATGGCAGGGGGGGGTTTCCCTGCAGGATCCCCGCCTCGGCGTGCGGGACGGAGGACGGACAGCGCTCGCTTGTCTGCTCAGAGCCTTTGTTGTACCCTCCTCATTCAGAGCAGGGCTCAGGGTGTCATTTACTGTGCTCTATTCAAGCTTTCCCTGCGGTATCATCAACCCCTCTCTTTTGTGTCTCCTTATCTGTTATCTCTTCTCCCCTTATTGTTGTCCCATTTTCCTTTCTAATCCTCTTGGGATTCAAGACGCAGCGCAGATTCTTTCCGTAGATCAGGTGATTACTGATACATTGAAAGGTTTCCACATCCCTTCCTGAGTTCTGGGAGCCGTAAATTGGTTCATGTCGTGCGGCTCTAGTGTGCAGCAGGATAATAAGGATGCTGTAGCTGGTCCCACTGCAGCTGGGGAAAGAGGGAAAGCTATTGAAAGCCTAGACCTTACAAAACAAAGGAAACCGTTCCTTTTATCTGTGTTCTGGTAAAGGGCACAGTGCCCTACACTGGTGTTCTACTGAGAATTACTGTAGTTACAGTAGAGTTGTTAGGAGCAAATTCACATCCATTTCTGCTTTTGCTGATTGGCACTGCTTCTGGAAGGATTTTTAGGTTTTTTTGGTTGCCTGATCTGTAGGTTTTGATTCTCATGTATTTCAGTTGTGTCTTCCCCAGGGCAGTTTGGTAGGTTAGATGTTTTAAGGGCCGTCCTTCTCCTTTACCTCCCTTTTCTCCTCCCCCTCTGCTCTGCACTAGTGAGAACACATCTGGAGTGTTGTGTTCAGTTCTGGGCTCCCCATTTCAAGAGGGACAGGGAAATACTGGAGAGAGTCCAACAGAGAGCTACAAAGATGCTGAAGGGACTGGAACATCTCTGTAATGTCTCTGTGCCCCCCCTTTGGCTCCTTGCAGATATGCGTTAACAAAAGGAAGAGATAAGTTCTGCATAGGTGGGACTCTGTCTTGTCTTTAGTTAAGTGCTCCTGCTGACTGCGCCATGGGGAGGTGGATGACAGGTGCCACACTACTTCTAGCTCATAGAGTTCATGCAAATCAACACCACTTCCCGTGGAAATTGGGAAATGCCACCCAGATATCTCAAGGGTATAAAGGGACAGGAAAATATTGATCGGTGTGCACCCACCACCGAAGAACTGAAGACTTGGACTGATCCAGTGAGACGTCGCTGGATCCACAGGTGGTGATAACCTTCTCTTTATCTTTCTCTCTCTTACTCACTCCCCCTATGTTTTCCTCTTTTCTAATAAATCTTTCTTCTTCTTCCTCAAAATTTAGTCACACCGTAAAATAATCACCTACTAAAATAAACACTTTTATCCGTACTGTTTGTTGATTGTTCCATTAGGGAGAACTAATAAATGTTTTGTTATTGTTCCTTGGAGTCATTGTTGTGACTCTGCCGGCCCAGCTGCCCTGCCACACAGGGACAGCCTCTTTCAGGGGATCACAAAGATTCACCTCCCTTGTTGTCCACTGAGTGGGACAAGACAGTCCTTCTAATCATCCCCTCTCCAAATTCCTGACGCACACCAATGCTTTGCCATTGACTGGCTGCTTATCTGGTGATATGGATAAAAAGTGTCGTTTTATGGGTGGGCCTTGATCATCTGAGAAATTCAGAAAATTAATAACATACGTGGCCTTAGGGCTCAGGTACCCTGCTCCCCCATTTGTTGTTGTAGCATGCGCTTCAAGGTGCCATGTGAGAGTTCAACAATGGCCTGGCCCATAGGGGAGTGTGGGATGCCCATAATATGTCAGACACCCCAATCCTGAAAAAATTTCCCATATTTTGTGCAATATACGTTAGACCATTATCTGTTTTGATCTTTACCAGCACCCCCAGTGTTGCAAAGGCCGACAAAAAATGCATTATGACATCCCTGGATATTTCCCCAGCGTGACAGGAGGCAAAAAGGGCACCGAAAAAGGTATCTACTGACACATGGACATATTTTAAATGACCAAATTCCATAACATGCGTCACACCTGTCTGCTACAATTCCAGAGATGTCAAGCCTCGGGGATTGACCCCAGCCATAGGCGTTCCAGGTAAACAGGCCTGACAGTCTGGACAGGTGGCAATTGTAGCCTGCGCTTGTAGCAGGGTGTGGAATGATGACTGGGGATGATTTTAAAAACTAAAATCATATTAAAGTTGCAGCATCGTTCACATATAAGGAAAAATAAAGATGTTGAATAGGACTGGGCCCAGTACTGATCCCTGGGGTACACCACTGGTCACTGGACCTTTCTTTCTTCATTAGGCTTTTTGCTAATTGGAAATAATTAGAGCAATATGCCATTGTGGGAAAGAAGGCCAGTGGTATCATGGGCCACATTAGGCAAAGTATTGAGAGAAGGTCTATGGAGGTGATTCTTCCCTTCTACTGAGCACTGGTGAGGCCACACCTGTATCCAGTTCTGGGCTCCTCAGTACAAGTGAGACATAGACATACTGGAAAGACTTCAACAAAGGACCACAAAGATGATTAAGGGACAGGAGGAGCATCTGTTATACAAGGAAAGGCTGAGGGAGGTGGGACTGCTTAGCCTAGAGAAGAGAAGGCTCAGGGAGGGATCTTGTCAACTTATAGAAATAGCTGAAGGGAAGGTATAAAGAAGAAGGAGCCAGGTTCTTTCAAGTGGTATCTAGTGACAGAACAAGATGCAATGGGCACAAACTGAAAGACAGGTGGTTCCATCTGAACATCAGGAAACACTTTATTACTGTGAGGGTGACTGAGCAGTGGAGCAGGTTTCCCAGGGAGGTTGTGGAGTTGCCATCCTTGAAGATAGTCAAAAGCCACCTGGAGATAGGCCTGGGCATCTGGCTCTAGGTGACCCTGCTTGAGCAGGGTGGTTGGACTAGATGACCTCCAGAGGTCCCTTCCAACCTGAACCATTCTGTGATTCTCTTGTTATAATCCAAGTGTTTATATCAATTGTTAAATATTTTCAGCATCTCTTCTATTTTTGAAGTTACCTGACTGATATATTGTTATCTGGCTGCTCCTTAAAGATAAACAATGACCTTCTGTAGTGTGACTCTTCTCCATGAATTTCCAAAAGTAATATTTTTAGTTGATGATAGCCTGCTGTGTTACATGTGGTGTACATCAAATGATTTTCAGCTTTCAGTAAATGAGAGCTGTTATGGAGTTCTTCACCTGCTTCCCATCCCCTCCAAGGGCTTCTGCATTCAATTCCCTGAGTATCTGAAATTATTTTCTTTTTAAAATTATAATTTTTACTTCTTTTGTTTTCTTCCCCTGTTGCAATCCCCGACCTTTCAGATATAAACAGTAATATCAGGTAACCCATTTTCAGTTGCTTTATTCATAGAATCTTAGAATCCTAGAATCATAGAATGGTAGGGGCTGGAAGGCACCTTCGGAGATCATCGAGTCCAACCCCCCTGCCAGCGCAGGAACACCCAGGGCATGCCACATAGGAACAGGTGAGTCTTGAAAGTCTCCAGCGAAGGAGCCTCCACAACCCCTGTGGGCAGCCTTGTAAAACATATGTTATATTAATGAAGAATGACAAAGACCTTGATTAATTTTTCCTAAGATGTTTGTATAATATGCATACAAATTACTTGAGTTACAGGGTTTTCAGACAAGGGCTGATTAATTTGGTTGCTTGGAGCACATCACAACTCCTTCACTTCCACCTTTACTCATGTGAGCACACACATACTCACCATAAAAGATAAAAAAAAAAAAAAAAGAAAAATATAATCAAGAAGGCCTAACTTTGAGAAATATCCAGCAGTCAAAATTCCCAGTAAAGTCAGAGAGAATCAAAGCTGTTCAGTGTCTCTTCTGCTAGGGGATATCAGCTTTGCAAAATACCAGGATTACACAAGCATATTTGAGAGTAGTAGCTTCATTCTAAGATTGATTTCTGTATGAGGAAATTGCTCTTCTTCTGTAATACAAATTAGAGCTATTGAACTCAACAGATATACAGTATTAAAGTGCAGCCTTGTAGAATTTTGGTCCTATGATTGGCAAGTGAAATCATAAAGGAAAAAACAAACCAAACCAAACAAGATTAAAAAAAAAAAGATAATCATTAGATCAGGCCAAAAAACTTCCCTCTTTATAAATTCTGGAGATTATTTTGTTAGTATATTCAGTTACATGAAAAACAAGACAATTTTCATGTCTTCTTCCAGAGATTCAGAAGCTGCTTAAGGCACCGTACACATGCATGAGAAAGAAACTCCATAGTTCTCTTTTTTTTTCTTTTACTGAAACATAGGTAATAGCCATTGGTAATGGCAAATTCCAACATCAAAAAAACATTACCAGCCCTGATTTCTGCTCCAATTGCTATGTTCATGTTATTGCTGGTATTGCGATTAAGCAGCAACAGGATCAAATATTTTGTAGGACATTTTCTTCCTGGTCTTTAATTTCATTTTCTTATTCAAGCAGTGCTAAATAGACTTAAGAATTTAGAAAACCTTTGGTGCAATAGGAGTTTTTCCACTGACCTTAGGAGAACACAGTTAAATGGTAGCATCTAGCTTAATTTCAAGCTTGAGGCTTTCAAAATGCTTAACTGAAAGTAGAATCGTAGAATGGTAAGGGTTGTAAGGGATCTCTGGAGATCATTGAGTCCAACTCCCCTGCAAAAGCAGGATGACCTAGGGCATGCCACACAGGAACATTTCCAGTCAGGTTTTGAAAGTCTCTAGTAGAGACTCCACAACCTCTCTGGGCAGCATGTTCCAGTGCTCTGTCACTCTCACAGTAAAGTTTTTCCTCATGTTGAGGTGGAACTTCCTGTGTTCCAGTTTGTGACCATTACCTCTCATCCTATCACAGGGCACGAGCCAGCACTGGGAGGAGCAGAACCGGGAGGAGCCAGCCCTGGGAGGAGCAGCACTGGGAGGAGCCAGCACTGGGAGGAGCAGCACTGGGAGGAGCCAGCACTGGGAGGAGCAGCACTGGGAGGAGCCAGCACTGGGAGGAGCCAGCGCTGGGAGGAGCCAGCACTGGGAGGAGCAGCACTGGGAGGAGCCAGCGCTGGGAGAAGCAGCGCTGGGAGGAGCCAGCACTGGGAGGAGCCAGCACTGGGAGGAGCCAGTCCTCACCTACCCCTTGTAGCCCATTTGAAGCACCAAGAAAGCTGCACCTGCCACCTTTGCTTCAGACTACAAACCATGTTGTTCTCAAATAGTGCTTTATCAGCTCTAGCAAAGAGATGACATTAGAAACTGAAAATGTCTAGGGATTACTACCACAGGAAAGCTGCTAACTCTGAATTCTCTTGCTGGCCTTCACTTACACCTGGCAGCCCATTCACATAATCAAGTAATATGGGCCTGCTTCCTTTGCTTTGGGATAGAAACTAAGCTGATCTCAAAAAGTGCTTTATTAGATCTAGCAAAAATCTAACACCAGAAATTGAAAACATCTAGGGATTTCTCCCCCAGGACAGTTGCTAGGTCTGTATTCTCTTGCTGGCACTCACCTAGCCCTAGCAGTCCATTCACAGCCCCAGGATATCTGGCGCTGCCACTTTTGCTTTCAGCTACAAACGAGGTTGTTCTCAAAAAAGTGTTTTGATACCTCCAGAAAGGATCTAATATTTAAAATTGAAAACGCCTATGGATTGCTCCACCAGAAATCTGCTACCACTGAATTCTCTTGCTCCCTCTCACCTACACATGGCAGCCCATCCACAGTGCAAATAAATATGAACCTGCCACCCTTGCTTTATCATGCAAAACAGGTTGTTCACAAAATTTGTGTTATTAAGTCTAGCAAAGAGGCGACTCTTAAAATTAAAAACGTCTACTAGAGGTTGCTCCCACAGGAAAGCTGATGGCCCTTAATTCTCTTGCTGGTGCTCACCAACCCCCGGCAGTCCATTCACAGCCCCAGGAAATCTGGCCCTGCCACCTTTGTTTTAGGCTGTAATACAGGTTGTTCTCAAAAAGTGCTTTACTATCTCTATCAAAGAGTCGACACTAAAAATTGAAAACGTCTAGGGATTGCTCCCCAAGGAATCATAGAATCATAGAATTGTCAGGGTTAGAAGGGACATTAAAGATCATCCAGTTCCAACCCCCCTGCCAGGGGCAGGGACACCTCCCACTAGAGCAGGGTGCTCAGAGCCCCATCCAGCCTGGGCTTAAAAACTTCCAAGGATGGGGTCAGGGAGCCTAGGAGGTTGTGAGTGGCAAGGAGGGAAGACAAGCTGCCCGGCATGACAAAAGGCTCTGTCCCAACTTTGGTTTTTTTTCTATACTTTTCCTCCTTTCCCCCCCCCCCCAGTAGTGAGCAGATACTAATTAAGTCCCTTTGTTGTTCCCCCCCCCCCAAACGAGGGAGGCTCCTTCAGCTTATCTCACCTAAGTAACAGCAGACAGTGGGGTGTGAGGGAGAGGAAATTCCTTGCTTTGCTTTTTCGACCAGGCAAAAGAAACGAGGTGTTTTCCCTGGGTTCCTCCCTATCCTGGTACAAGAAAAATGTTTTCTGTGTGTGTGCTGTAAGTGGTTTCGGAGACCTAGGTGCCACATCACAGACTAAGGGTTTTTGGGAATGTGGATTCTGAACTCCATCCGCCAGAAGAGGAGAGACTTGTTAGAATCCTTCCTGGAGGTGGATATGCGACTGTGTGTACGTGGGCGGAACGGCAGGCGGGTGCACGCAGCGGCAGCCTGCTTTTCCTCGCACTCCCTGAATACCTTGTATTGAAGCTGTGCGTGAGTTTAGTCTCCTAGTCCTTTTAGGTGCCGCGAACAAATTTTTATAGAGAAGGATGTCAGTTGTAGATGATATTTCAAGAAGTGCTTAATCTCCATCTGGTTCCAATGGTATTAGGAACTGCTGGTTAAATGTCTTTCTGGGAGTTGATACTTTCTCCCCTCATCAGTGTAGGGCATATCTTTATCCAAAGAGATTGTTTTGGGCTGTATTTTTTCTGATGAAAGGTGTAACTTCTTTTAAGCTGCTTTACATAAATGATGCATGTACAGTACTTGAGTATTAGAATGAGGCATAAAAGTTGTATGGGGGGGGGAAGAAGTATCAGATGTGTTGTATTTTTAGGGAGCTTGACCCCTTAGATGGGACTTACTACAAATTACTACAAATGAGCATGGCAATGGTAGCTTAAGTTGAGCAATATAAGATGGGGCAAGATTTTTGTCCTATAAAAGTTGAAGTATATACTCATATGAACAGGAAATAACCATGAGAAATAACGTTTTGCTATCACCAAGAGGTGGTTATTCGTGACTAGAGTGTGAACTTGCAATCTGAAATGTACTTAAACCAAAAGGAAGCATATAGTCTTTTTTTGTCATGCTGGTTGTGTTTTGAGTATTTGTCACGGTTTAGGGTGAGGGCGGACCCTTAGACCTATAACAGACACTCTCTGTTAACCCCCCTCCCTCCCCAAATGGAAGGAGAAAGGGAATAAGGGAGAGAGACTTAGCGATTAGAAAAGGAAACTAGAACAGCTTTAATGAAAAGGAAATGGTACAACCAGTAACAACGGTGCAACCAGTAACAACGGCACCAGTAACAGCAAAACCAGTAACAACGGTGCAACTGGTAACAGCAGAACCAGTAACAGCAAAACCAGTAACAACAGAACCGGTAACAATGGTGCAACCAGTAACAACGGCACCAGTAACAACGGTGCAACCGGTAACAGCGGCACCAGTAACAACAGAACTGGTAACGATGGTACAACCAGTAACAACGGTGCAACCAGTAACAACGGCACCAGTAACAGCAAAACCAGTAACAACGGTGCAACTGGGAACAGTGGAACTGGTAACAATGGTGCAACCGGTAACAACGGAACCAGTAACAACGGTGCAACCGGTAACAGTGGAACCGGTAACAGCAAAACCAGTAGCAATGGAACTGGTAACAATGGTACAACCGGTAACAGTGGAACCAGTAACAGCAAAACCAGTAACAACAGAACTGGTAACAATGGTACAACCAGGAACAACGGTGCAACCGGTAACAGCAAAACCAGTAACAGCAAAACCAGTAACAACGGTGCAACCGGTAACAACAGAACCAGTGCTAACGGTGGAACCGGTAACAACGGAACCGGTAACAGCAGAACCAGCAGTAACGGTGTCACGGGTAACAATGGAACCAGCAGTAACGGTGTAACCAGTAACAACAGAACCAGCAGTAATGGTGTAACCAGTAACAATGGAACTGGTAGTAGCAGTGTTACCAGTAACGACAGAACCAGTGACAGCAAAACCAGCAGTAACGGCGTAACCAGTAACAGCAGTGTATCCAGTAACAACGGAACCGGTAACAGCAGACCCGGCAGTAACAGCGTAACTGGTAACAACGGAACCGGCAGTAATGGTGCAACCAGTAACAACAGAACCAGTAACAACAGAACCAGTAACAGCAGAACCAGCAGTAATGGTGCAACCAGTACCAACAGTGCAACCAATAACAACAGAACCGGCAGTAATGGTGTAACCAGTAACAACAGAACCAGTAACAACAGAACCACCAGTAATGGTGCAACCAGTACCAACAGTGCAATCAGCAACAGCAGAACCAGCACTAACAGTGTAACCAGTAACAACGGAACCAGCAGTAACGGTGGAACCAGTAACAACAGAACCAGTAACAGCAGAACGAGCAGTAACAGTGTAACCAGTAACAACGGAACCAGCAGTAATGATGGAACCAGTAACAACGGAACCAGTAACAATGGAACCAGTAACAGCAGAACCAGCAGTAACGATGGAACCAGTAACAACGGAACCAGCAGTAACAGCGTAACCAGTAACAACAGAACCAGTAACAACAGAACCGGCAGTAAGAGAACGGAAGAAAAAAATAAAAAAGAGAAAAGAAAAAAAAAAAAAGAAACAAAGGAAAAAAAAAGAAAAAAGAAAAAAGAAGAGAGATAAATTAAAAAATAAAAAGAAGAAAAAAAATGAAAAAAAGGAAAATAGAAAGGGGGAAGAAAAAGGAAATTAAACAAAAAAAGAGAGAAAAGAAGGAAAAAAGAAAATAGATGGTGGGGCGGAGGGAGAAGGGGGAAAATAAGAAAAAAACCCCCAACAAAACAAACCATAAAAGGAGGTGTAAAAAAAGTCACGGCCCGCTTGCCTGGGCTGTGGAGGTTTGGGGGGAAAATCGCCTTTTCCCGGGGCTAAAAGCGCCTCGGTCCTTGAATTTGCTGGGAAAACTAGGAAAGGTGAGCCGACTTTCCAGGGGGAACGACAAGGGAAAAGGGGGAAACCGCCCTTCGCCCAGAGGACACGGGGAGGGTCACCACAACGCGAAGCCTGCGAGGGGGTTGCCCCACCCGCAGCTCCCCCCAGCTCCGTCTCTTAAGCCCCAGTTTCGACTGGGGACGCGGTGGAAGTGAAGAATTGGGCGCTGGCGCAAGGCGCTGAAAGCTTTCCATGAAATATCGGTCTCTTCATACTCCACTTCTCCCCTTACACACGACCCGGCCGCGCCAGCCCCGGCCTATTTATTTAAAGGCTTTTTATTTCGCCACAAGATTACGGAGAATTAATTCCGACAAGAGACAGGGACCAAAGAGGAGCCGACACAGATGTAAAGTGTCAGCTTCAGTCTGCAGGTAAATATTTCCCCTTCTTCCAACCTGGAAAAGGGGTTTATTCTGCCTCAGAAAAGGGGAATAAAAAACCAGCAGGAAAAGGGGATTTTTGTTGGTGCAGGGCAGGCACCTAAATAACCTTTTTTCCCCCCCACACACACAAAAAAAACCCCAACCCACTCGTGTGCTCCAGAGGGAGAAGAAGCCCCCACCCAGGGGGAAAAGGAGGGGGGGGCGGGGTGCTCAGCACCCCCTCGCAACAGAGAAACCCCCCGGATCTCCCTTCCCAGCAAAGAAACGCTCCGAGGCTCCCTCAAAATTTCCCTCGCCAGCAAAGAGACCCCTCAAGGCTCCCCCCAAATCTCCCCTCCCAGCAGAGAAACCCCTCACCCCAAACCCTCTCTCAGCACCCGGGAGGGGGGGGGGTTGTGCACATTGGACACCCACCCCCCAAGGAGAGGAGGGTTTGAGCTCTGCAGAAGCTGCACCCCCCCCCCCAAGCTGTGTGACACCCCAAATCTCTGCGCTCCCCCCCAGTGGCCCCCCCAAAGTCCAGAGCGAGGACGAATCTGCCCGATCTATCCAAGTGCGAACCAAGTCTCCCAGTGCCTTGGCCCCGGAGGGGAGCTCATGCCAGAGCCTGAGGGTCCCAAGGAGGTTCCAGAAAGATGAGCAAAGTGCTGGAGAACCTGCCATTATGAGGAAAGACTGAAGGAATTGGGTCTTTTCTCCCTTGAAGAAGAGAAGACTCAGGGGGGACCTCATCCCATCATTCCAGTACTTAAAGGATAGCTACAAAGAGGCGCTCTCTTCACAAGGAGCCACATGGAGAAGACAAGGGGCAACGGGTACAAGTTGCACCAGGAGAGAGGTTTCATCTTGACACAAGACAGACATTTATTTTTTTTCAGTGAGAATAATGACCCACTGGAACAGCAGCCCCAGGGATGTGGTAGAATCACCATTGCTGGAGGTTTTAATCAAATCTAGGCTCCCTTTCCTACAAAAGGTTGGACCAGATGATGTTTCAAGGTCCCATCTGAACTTCTGTAGGATTCTAATGGTTTGAATAATTCTGTCACAGGTTTTATGGCATGAGCCAGTAGCTTATACTGAGGAATGTTAACTGGTTTACTCTTACGTGGGGGTGGGGCTATTTGTAGTAAATTTATAGATTTAATCATATGGAGATTTGTTTTATCTGTAACTGAAGGACTAATCTATTTGGTTTACATGACAAGGTTTTGGTAGCAGGGGGGATGCAGGGGGAGCTTCTGTGGCAAGACACCAGAACCTGCCCCCATGTCAGACAGACCCAAGATGGAACTTTGCTGACCAATTAGCAAATCTGGTGAGGCCTCTTTGATAACGTATTTAAGAAAGAGTAAAAAATGGTGTACAGCAGCTGTGAGAGCGAGTAGCAAGAATATGTGAGAGAAAGAACTCTGCAGACAAAAGGTCAGTGAAGAAGGAGAGGGAGGAGTTGCCCCAGGAACTGGAGCAGAGATTCCCCTGCAGCCTGGGGTGAAGACCATGGTGAGGCAGGTTATTCCCTTGCAGCCCATGGAGGTCCACAGTGGAGCAGATATCCATCTACCTGCAGCCTGTGGAGGTGGATGTTTCTGAAGTAGACTGTGAGTCCACAGACAGCTCACGCTGCAGCAGGCTGCTAGCAGAAACTGCAGTCCATGAAAAAGATCCCACACAGAAGCATGGTTTCTGGCAGGACCTGTGACCATGAGGGACCCACGCTGGAGCAGACCATTCCTGCAAGGACTACACCCTGTGGAAAAGACCCACGCTGAAGCAGTTTGTGAAGAAATGCAGCCTGTGGGAAGGACCCAGGTTGGAGAAGTATGTGGAGGACTGTATCTCATGGGAGGGATCTGACGCTGCAGCAGGGGAAATTTTATTTTTCTTTTCCCTTTTTTTTTTTTTTTTTCCCTGAGTCAGGAACCAGGCGAGGAACAGGCTGCAGCTCCAAATCAAGCCACAGAGCAGCAGGAAACCACTCAGCGATATCAGCAGCGATTTGTGCATTTCTCGGTTGAAAACAAAGAGCGGAGCAGGTCGGTGTTGTTGCCTCCCCGCTTCAAAGTCACCTCTCTTCTTTTGTCTACCCAAATCGTTGGAAGCAAAAAAAAACAACCAAACCAACCCCCAAACCACCCCTTCTCTTCCCAAAGGGCTCTGGGCTCTTTTGAAAGCCCTTTCACCTTATCTTTATCCACACCTGATCCATTCTTCTCACTCCTCCCCATCGAGAAAGTGGAGGAAAATCACCAAATTAAGCACCCAGCTTGTGCCCTCCTGCTGAACATCCTCAGACCTTGTTCTCTGCTGGTCCCTTCTAGCACAGGCTTGGTCTACAGGCTGTAGGGGTGAAGGGGAAAAAGAAAAACCAAAACAGGAAAAAGATATAAAATAAAAGGAAAAAAGGACAAGGCAAAAAAAGAAACACATTTGAGTTAACTCTCCTCCTCCTGCCTTTTGCTTCTAACATATGCCTCGCTGATTTTTATACGCATTGTTAGAACTCTTGGGGTCAACCTGAGGACTCTGAGATGGTCCCCGTGCCGCGCGGCGTGACCGCTTGGACTTCTGACAGCAAGAGGATGTTCAGAGCTTTGTGCTTAAAGAGGGGGTTGGCCGCCACTGTCGGGGCCGAAAAGGAGTTTGTTGCATCTTGTTTTGCAGGAGGAGAGCCAAGGTGCGGAGCGGAACCGCTCTGAACCTGTCCCCCAACAAGAAGCTGTGATTCAAACCGGCTTACTCATTATCATTCTTTTGGAATTGCTGACTTAGTGCTCCCCATGCTAACATTTTTAAAAATTGCATTTTTTTTTTCCTCTTCTTTTACATTCCATACTCTTCCCTCACCTGGTGCAGTTCTTTGAACTCCAAGGAGGAACAATTTCCCTTGGCCGCAGTCAACCGCAAAGAGTGACCCACAGCAGCAAAGACCCACAATCTTCTTCAGCTGCTTCTAACGGGTTCATCAGGTAGAGCAAGATCCCATCCTACGTCCCACTACCTGTTGGCAAGATGCCATGTCCATAAGCCTGGGTTCATAGAATCATAGAATTGTTTTGGCTGGAAGAGACCTTCAAGATCATTGAGTCCGAGCATTCCTCCAGCACTGCCAGGGCACCACTAACTCATGTCCCTCAGCACCACAGCTCCATGGCTTGGAAACCCCTCCAGGGATCACGGGGACTCCACCACTGCCCTGGGCACCTCACTGTCTGCTCATCTAACCCACAGTTCCTAAGCTTCCCTACGAGGATATTATGTGAGACAGTGTCAGAAGTCTTGCTGAAGTCAAAGTAGACAACATACACCGGTCTCCCTTCATCTACTTAGCTAGTCACACCATCATAGAAGTCTATCAGATTAGTCAATCATGATTTCCTCTTCGTGATGCCATACTGACTACTCCTGATAAACTTCTTTTCCTCCACATGCTTAGAGATGACCTCCAGAATGAGCTGTTCCCTCACCTTTCCATGCATGGAGGTGGGGCTGACTGGTCTGTAATTTCTTGGGTCCTCCTTCTTGCCCTTTTTGAATACTGGAGTGACATCAGCCTTCCTTCAGTCCTCAGGCACCTCTCCTGTTCTCCATGACCTTTCAAAAATGATGGAGAGTGGCTTAGCAATATCATCAGCCAGCTCCCTTGGCACTTCTAGGTAGATCCTATTGGGGCTCATGGAGTTTTGGGTATCTAACTTTCCTAAATGATCTCTAACTTGATCCTCCTCAACCAAGGGAGAGGCTTCCTTCACCAGACTTTCCACTTTTCACTCCAGGGACTGGGATTCCTGAGGGCCAGTCTTAGCAGTAAAGATTGAAGCAAAGGCAGCATTCAATAACTCTGCCTTCCCTGTATCCTCTGTCACCAGGGCATCCACCTCATGCAGCAGCAGGCCCACATTTTCCCTAATCTTCCTATTCCTGCTGATGTACTTGAAGAAGCCCTTCTTGTTGTCCTTCACATCCCTTGCCACATTTAATTCTAAGAGTACCCTCTTAAGCCTTCCTCGTTGCATCCCTGCATACTCTGGCAATGTTCCTATATTCCTCCCAAGCAGCCAGTCCCTTTTTCCACATACTATAAACTTCCTTCTTCCATTTGAGTTTTTCCAGAAGGTCCTTGCTCATCCATGCGGGTCTCTTGATTCATTTGCTTGATTTCTTCAGTTTCGGGAAGAGAGCTAGCTTTCTCTGAGGAACACAGCCAGCAGCGCACGCCAGGGCAAAAACAAAACAAAACAAAACAAAACAAACAAACAAACAAACAACTGAGGGAGAGGTGTCAAAGGATAATGGTCTCCACCTGACAGAGGAAGAACATGCTTTCGATGCCAACCAAAATGGAGGTGGGAACCCAGACAGGGTGCCCACAGAAGCAAGCCATGACTCAAACTGCAAGCTGCAGGGAATGTCTCTGCCTCTCTCTTGTAGCAGGGGACTGTGCAAGGTGTGAGCGGGTAAATTTTCTGCTCAGCCAGGCAGCACAGCTGCAAGCAGAGGTTGAAAAATTACAGGATGAAGTTGAAAGACTTATGTAGAGTAGGGCTAATGGTTGGACATGATGATCCCAAGGGTCTTTTCCAACCTAAATGATTCTGTGATTCTGTGAAATGCAAAGTGGCATTCTATTGTTAATGGTGGGTGTGACCAGATAGAACTAGTTTTGCATGGCTGTGCTGAATGTTATGGGAGTGTCCTGTGTTCAGGTAGGGTAGGGTTAAATTTCACTAGCAGTTGGGAGGCAGAGTCACAATCGGGATAGACAACTGGAACCAGGCAATGTGTTATTTGATACCATTCCGACATCATATATATATAAGGGTGGGGACGAGCTGGGCAAAGTGTGCACTTTTGGGCAGCCCAAACAGTCTGGGTGGTTCGCAGCACCACTTTTCGGTTCATTCAATATCACTTTCTTTTGTGTATTGTTACTTCTCCTATTACATTGTTGTATTAAAATCTCCTTATCTCAACCCACAGGTTTTTGTACTTTTCTCCCTCTTCTCTTTCCTCTTTGGGAGAGCTGGTGTGGGGTGGACACAGTGAGTGAGCACTGTGTGGTGCTCAGATCCTGACTAGGGCTAAACCACAATAGGGAGACAGTGTCAAAAGCCTGAAGTCCAGGTAGAAAATATCCACCTCTCTTTTCTCATCCACTAAGCCAGTCATTTCATTGTAGAATATTATTAGATTGGTCAATCCATGCTGAGTAGTCCTGATGACTTTCCTGTCTTTTATATGCGTAAAAATGGCTTCTTATTATCTACTACCTCACATTCCCAGTCATCAGTCTGGAGTTCCCTGGATCCTCCTCTTCTTTCCCTTCTTGAGTACAGGAGTGACGTATTTTCTTCTAATCTTCCAGTATTTCTCCCAGTTGCCATGATCAATCAAAGATTATTGAGAGTGATCTTGCAATGACAACAGCCAGCTCCCTCAGTACTCCTAGGTGCATCCCATCATGGTCCATGGGTTTGTCTGTCTTCTGTCCTTAAGTATTCCCTGATCTAATCATCTTTTATCAAGGACAGATCTTCCTTGCTTCAGCCTTTCCCCCTGGTCTCTGGGGTCTGGGTTTCCTGAGGCAGTCTTTCCAGTAAAGATTGATGCAAAGAAGGCATTCTGTACCTCAGTCTTTTCCATGTCATGGTGTGGTGGGTTGGTCCTGGCACGGCACCAGGTGCCCACCAAGCCCTTCTATTGCTCCCCCTACCCCCGTCAGCACGGCACGCAGGGAGAGAATAAGACGCAAGGAGCTGTCAGTTATGATAACTAAGATGTTATTCAGTACTTCCCGTCTACAGGCGATGTCGGGCCGCGTCCAGGAATCAGGGCTCCGGGAACACGCAGCAGCCACTCGGAGCACCCTCCAATCATCTGGTACCTCCCCTGTTGACCAGGATTTCTGAAAAATGATGGAGAGAGGCTTGGTGAGCTCTCCTGTCAGCTCCCTAAATACTCTTGGGTGAATACCATCCGGCCCCATAGACTTAGGAGTATCAAGGTGCAGAAGCAGATCATTAACTGCTTCTTCCTGGATTATGGGGTGGGGTTTACTGTTCACCATCCTTATCTTCAAGCTCAGCAGGCTGTACACCATGGGAGCAGTTTGTCTGTCCACTAAAGACAGAGGCAAAGACAACATTAAGTATCTCAGCCTTTTCCTCATCCTTGGTTGCAGTGTTCCCCCCAGCATCCAGTAAGGGGTGGAGATTCTCCCTCATTCTCTTTTTATTGTTGAGGTACTTGTAGAAACTTTTTCTATTGTCCTTTATGTCAGTGGCCAAGTTGAGTTCCAGCTGGGCTTTTGCCTTCCTAATTTCCTCTCTGTATAATCTGATAAGATCTTTGTACTCCTCCTGACTTGCCTGGCCCTTCTTCCAAAGGTGGTAAACCACCGTTTTCTTCCTAAGTCCCACCAAAAGCTCCCTGTTCAACCAGGCTGGCCATCTTCACCGCCTTTCAATCTTACAACACATGGGGATAGCCTTCTCCTGGGCCTGTGAGATTTCCTTCTTAAAGATTGCCCAGCCTTCCTGAACCCCTTTGCCCTTCAGGACTGTCTCCCACTGGACTTTTTCAACTAGTGTTCTGAACGGTCCAAAGTCCGCCCTCTGGAAATCCAAGGTGGAGGTTCTGCTAACCACCCTCTTCATATCACTAAGAATTGAAAACTTAACCAACTCGTGATCACTAAGCCCAAGGCGGCCCCCGACCACCACATGTCCCACTAGTCCTTCTCTATTTGTGAACAGGAGGTCAAGCAAGGCTCCCTCCCTGGTAGGCTCATCTACCATTTGAGTTAGGAAGTTATCTTCCATACACTCAAGAAACCTCCTAGCCTGTCTATTCTCTGCTGCGTTATATTTCCAGCAGATGTTTGGTAGGTTGAAATCACCTACTAAAACAAGGGCTGGCAATTGTGAGACTTCAGCGAGCTGTTTATAAAAAATTTCATCTGCCTGCTCATCTTGATTGGATAGTCTATAGCAGACTCACGTGAATATGGGTATCTAATGGATACGGCTCTGCCTGTTCTGTTGGGGAACAAATTAATGTACTAGTGTTGGGGTTTGGGGAGTTCTTTTGTTTTTCTTTTTCTCTTGGGGAATTTTCCCATACTTGTTACTAGGAGATAAACTGCTGTACTTGAGGGTACTTGGGAGAGACAGAGGACCTGGCCACAGGGGGAGCTGCCCAGGGCAGTGGTGGAGTCCCCGTGATCCCTGGAGGGGTTTCCAAGCCCCCCGTGGAGCTGTGGTGCCGAGGGCCAGGGGTCAGCAGTGCCCTGGCAGCACTCACGGTCCAGCTCTGCCTGTCGTAGCTCCCCTCCAGCACCACCTCGGGCCTGCCCCCGACGCCCGTCATCCTGCGGAACAGCCCGTAGGAGTTCACCACCTGGAAGCGTTCGACCGCGGAGAACATCTGGTGCACGCCGGGCCACAACTTGCCGTTGGACTCGTAGTCGATGTAGGTGAAGGGCACCTGGGCAGCGGCACGGAGCGGCTCCGTCACCGTGGCTCAGGGGGGCCGGGCTGAGCCTCCTGATCCCCACCCCCTGGGTGCCCTCAGGTCCCCCCTCTTGTCATCTGGGGTCACCCCCAGCCCGACTACCCCATCTCTTTTGTCTCCCGTGTTCCCCTTTTCTCCACCGAGTACCCTCCGAAGGCTGACCCCACAGAGTGTCCCCAGTGTGTCCCTGTCCCCACGGCCACTCCTAAATGGGGTGTGCCCAACCAGATGGGGTGTCCCGCACAACATCTCTGTTGCCATGTTCCTGACAGGACAGGATGTCCCTGGAGCATCCCTGTCTCCCTGTCCCCCTCCCAGAAGGTCTGTCCCTGTCAGGATGGGCTGCCCCCATGTCCCTGTGTCCTCTCCTCCCAGCCAGGGTGTCCCCACGTCCCCAGGGTGTCCCCCGCTCACCAAGCTGACGGCAAACATCGCCACGGTGGCCGCGGTGAAGACGACCCACTGCAGAGTGGCCCACAGCTTCCAGAAGCAGCCGCGGGCACAGGCACAGCTGTGGGGAGGGGACAGATGGACCAGAGACACGCAGCCCCCAGCCCAGGGTGCTGGCTGGCACCGGTGGGTTCCCACACTGCCCCCACGCCCCGGAGGAAAATCCCTCCCAACCCCCCCAGAACGCTCCCAACCCCACACCAAATTCCTTCCTAATGCACCTGAAAGCCCCAACAGTGCCACGGCCCCTCCGGGCCCAGCCCAAAGCCTCTAACTGACCCCAGACCTCCAACCCATGCCAAAATCCCTCCCGATCTTCCCCAAATCCCCCACCTACCTCAAAACCGCTCCCAACCCACCCAGGCCCCCAGGCTCCTGCAGCCCCAGCCTTCCCCACTCCAGCTCCCCTGAGACCCGTGTCCCCGTCCCCCCCCAAACTGGTCCCAGCCCCCCCCAGCAGCCATCCCGCTCCCGCTCGGCTCTCGGGGCCGAGCCGTGAGGCCGGGTAACCCCAGTCCCCCCGCCACGCACCGGTAGAGGGCAGCGAGGGCCTCCCCGGAGACCAGTTTGTCCCAGTATGTCCAAGTATGTCCCAGTATGTCCCAGTTTGTCCCAGTTTGTCCCAGTATGTCCCAGTGTGTCGCTGACCCCCCGAAGGCGGTGAGGTAGCGCAGCAGCCGCCGCCCCTCCCCCGGCGCCAGCTCCCCGTGGAAAAAAAACGTCTTGTCCTCGAAAAAATCTGCGGGGGGAGGGGACGGGACGGTGAGAAAACGGAACCCTATGGATCCCCCTATAGATCCCCTATGGATCCCCTATACACCCCTACAGATCCCCCTGTAGATCCCCCTACGGATCCCCTATAAATTCTCCTATAGATCCCCTATAGATCCTCTATAAATTCCCCTATAGATCCCTATAGATCCCCTATACACCCCTATAGATCCCTATAGATCCCCCTATAGCTCTCCTATAGATCTCCCTATAAACCCCCTATACACCCCTATAGATCCTCTACAGATCCCCTATAGATTCCCCTATAGATCCCTATAGATGTCCTATAGGTCTCCTAGAGATCTCCCTATAGATCCCCTATACACCCCTATAGATCTGCTATAGATTCCCTATAGATTGCTATAGGTCACCTATAGATCCCTACAGATTCCCCCTATAAATGTTCTATAAATCCCCTATAGATCCCCATAAGTCCCTATAGATCCCCTATAGGTCCTCCTATAGATCTCCCTATAGATCCTCCATAGATCCCCCTATAGATCTCCCACAGATCCCCTACAGATCCCTATAGCTCTCCCTACAAATCCCCTATAGATCCTCTACAGATCCCCTGTAGATCTCCCATACATCCCCCTACAGATCTCCCTATAGATCCCTACAGATCTCCCTATGGGTCCCCTACAGACCCTCCTATGGATCCCCTACAGATCCTCCACAGATCCCTTATAGATCCTCCTATAGGTCCCTACAGACCCTCCGTAGATCCTCCATAAACCCCCCTATAGATCCCCCTACGGACCCTTCACAGCTCTCCTGCACATCTCCCACAGATCCCTTATAGATCCTTCTATTGATCCCCCTATAGATCCATACAGAGCCCCCTATACATCCCCTATAGCCCACCCTGTACCCCCTATAGCCCCTATACCCCCCTATAGCCCCCCCCCATGACCTGGGGGTCCCCACAGCCCCCTATGGCCCCCGCTATGTCCAGGGGGTCCCCACAGCCCCCGATAGCCCCCCCATGGCCTGGGGGTCCCCACAGCCCCCTATAGCTCCCCCCCATGACCTGGGGGCGCCCGCACCACCCTCGGGCACGCAACAAGTCCGCAGGGCAGCGTAGGCACCGGGGGCCCCCCCACCGCCACAAAGGCCCCCGCACATCCTGTCTGGACTGGCTCACACAGATTCTTATTTATGAGATGTCAGTAATGATGATGGAGGTCCAGTCCATGCGACCTACTTGGACCCATATGTTGATGATAGGCACTCTGCTCAAAATTGGAGGGGCCCTGCTTCCAGACAGGTGGAGGAGAGGGACAACTGAGTTTATTGGATTATGTAGGTTTGATGGCCTGGCACATCAGACCCACAGGAATATAAGGCTTTGTTGGACACTGGTGCACAGTGCATCCTAATGCAGTCAAACTGTAAAAGGACAGAATCCGTTTGTATTTCTGGAGTGACAGGGGAATGCCAGGAGCTGACTGTAGTGGAAACTGAAATGAGTCTGACTGGACATGAGTGGCAAAAGCACTGTATTGTGACTATCCCAGATGCTCTGTACATTCTTGGCATAGATTATCTCGAGAGGGTATTTCAAGGACCGAAAGGGGTACTAGTGGGCATTTGGTATAGCTGTCTTGGAGATGGAGGAAACTGAACAGTTGTCCATCTTGCCTGGTCTCTCAGAGGACCCTTCTGTAGTGGGGTTGCTGAGGGTTGAAGAACAGCAGGTGCCAATCACTACCACAATAGTGCACTGGTGGCAATATCACGCCAATTGAGACTCACTGATTCCTATCCATAAGCTGATTCGTTGACTGGAGAGACAAGGAGTGATCAGCAACACTCACCCTTTAACAACCCCATATGACCAGCACAAAAGTCTAATGGAGAGTGGAGACTAACAGTAGAATATAGTGGCCTGAGTGAAGTTATGCTGCTGCGCTGAACATGCTAGAGCTTCAATATGATCTGGAGTCAAAGGCAGCCAAGTGGTATGCCACAATTGATATCACTGACACATTTTTCTCTATTCCTATAGCACCCGTGAGTAAGCCACAGTTTGCTTTTTAATCCCAAAGTCATGGATTACATGAACTCAATGGACATGTTAGAGGGATGGCCCATAGATTAAGGGAATTATATCTGTGTATATATATGTAGGGCAGGAAAAGTAGTGGTAAATAGTTGGAAAGTGTAGGATCTGGGCATGACATAGATGATATAGAATAAGTGGTGGATAATGTCTTGGGTTCAGCTAGGATGGGGTTAATTTTCATAAGAAGCTGAGAGGGGCCACAGCCAGGATAGCTAAACTGAATCAGCCAATGGGGTATTCAATACCATACTGATGTCATGCTCAGTATATAAGGAGAGAGCTGGGAAACAATGAGCAGGTAGAGGGGGCAGCTTGCCAGTCTGGGTGGTGAGTAGTTGCATGTTATATCACTTGTTTTATATATTATTTTATTAATATTATTGTTGTTCTGTGAGCGCAGGCAGGGACAGGCCCTGGGCCCTGCTGGGACACAGCTGCCTCCACAACAGCAGCTCCATCACACCAAGGCATCTCCTCAGGACAGTGCCTGAAGGTCTCAGTTCTGCTTCCAAAACTGCTCTCAAGAACATGCCCAAGGAATCGACTGTAAAGATGCTCATTAATTTTCTTCTTCTCCATGGGCTCATTGTGATGACAGCAGGGTCCCAGTGTGGTCTTCTAGGGAATTAGGGCTGGTTCAGGTCTTGCTTGTTGCTGGTTAGTGCCCATCCAGATGGTTGACGGTCTCCATATAACCTACCTGGGGCTCTATAACTAGTCATAGGGCTGAGGAGCATTTTTCTGCAGGGACTGGGGAACTGCCAGGAGGGCACAGGGGATCTGAGCAGAAACAAGGCAGGGACCTCTCAGCACCCTTCATGGACATGGAAGAACTTGCATGGCAGGTGGCCAGTGGCCATGTCCACCATGAGCTGTGTCTGCCTCCCAGCCTGACCAGCACAGCCCAACAGAGTCACCCCATGGCTCTGGGCACCACAGTCCATGTGCTCTGCAGAGCAGAAACCCCAGCTCAGAAGCTGTGGGAAGCCTGGGGAAGGAGGGTCAGAAAATGGCAGGTCAGACCAGCACAGGCATGCTGACCTGGGGAAAGGCTCTATGGGGTGATGGGATGTGCTGGGAGATGAGCAGGGCACTGTGTGTGTGCAAGGAGGACGTGAAAAGAGAAACCCTTTGCTGCAGGTGCCAGAGTAGGACAGGTTGTCCTGTCACTGGAGCAGCAGGAGCTGCTGGAGGAGCCCCTGGGTCAGTTCCCTCCTGTTGTCCTGGGGAGCAAGTGTGGCACAGGGGTCTGCAGACTGCCTGGGGTGGGGAATCTTCTCAGTGTGCCGTCTGGAGGTTCATCATCAGTGGTTCAGAGTCCTCCTGGGAGACAGTCGCTGTCGGCATCGCTCAGTGACCAGCAGTGAGGCCAAGACTGTTGAAAGTCTTTCTTTTATCCTGTATGATGGGATGGACGTCACATTCAGCTCCACTGGCGATGAGGGCAAGCTGAAGCCAGCTCCTCAGCTGCCTCCTCCAATTCATCCTGCCTTGAGCAGGAGCATAAGACGAGACAACATTCAGGTCTCTTCCAATCTGACTTCTTCTGTGATTCATTGGATCTTCCCCTTGGAGAGCTCTTTGAAGACAGAATCAGCAGAGGAAGGAGAAAAGACAGAAGCAGAGAGAGGAAATGTGCCTTACCTGCCTCCAGCACTGCTGGGGGCTGAGCAGGGACCTCTCCAGCACAGCAGCACAGGGTGTCCCCTTGGATGCTGGATTTATTGTCATGTTTCTTAACATTTGTTCTACATGCATTCCCCTGCTTGTAATGAAAACAAAAATATTGTAATACTTGATGCAGTGAAATTCCACACCAGGCACAGATTTGTTTTTAACATAGATAATTTAGTAAAATAAAACTGCAGCTTTTAAGAATGATACCCATGGTACAGTTGTCTATTCCCTGACAGTTTCTAGATTTCTGTATGCTTAAAGTTTGCTTAATCAGAAGCATAAAAATAGATATGTTTTCTTTCAAGTAACATCTATATGTTATGCCAGAGTTCTGTCCTTGGCAGCAGCAATGTTTGCCATATATAAGCAAAAACAAAAAGGAAAAGGAAAAGTCATCATGTACATTATTAGATAATTTTTTTAGCTTAAGGAATAAATTTAGATCAAGAATGAAATATCCTGTACTTGGAATTATTTAACAGACAATCAATAATAACAATAAATATAAAATGTCCTTCTTGCATTGAACTTTTAAGATTTTATCTGAAGCTATAATGTTTTTAAATGTGAAAAACAAAGCCATTTCAGAAGACTTGGTGCTTAGGTCACTGTTGATGAGAGATGCTTCTTTTCTTACCTGATACAGTAAAAATATCCTGTACTGAAACATCTGATCAAGTCCTGTGAAATATTACTTGTTTCTCTAGAATAACAGAATGAGAATGTCCTCTCATACATTCACACTACAAATTATTACCCAATAAGTTTCCCACTATTGTTCAGTTTTGAGTATTATTCTTTACCCCTGGAGCAACTGTGTTTTGGATTATAATGACAAACTCTGTACACTGAAACAGATGCTGTTGTGTTTCCCTCTCTTTCCTTACTCCTACTACCTTATACCTAACTGTCACTGTTGAGACGGACTAACGACATTAGATGCAGAAAAGCCCCAAAAGCACAGAAGCACAGAAAGGGCACAAAAGGCGCTTTATTGCTCTATACCACTACATTTATACCCATCCTCACTCAGACTTGTACAGATGCGTCTTTGCTTCATTGGTCCAAAATTGTTTTTCTCACTTATTATTGGTTGGTGTTTACAGAACTTACCTTCTACCCACAAGATAGCACATACGCTTTGCAATTAGGGCTTCCTCAAACTTGCTTACATTCCTCATTTCTCTGTTTCTCCTTGTTCTCTCATGGGAAAACTGTAATCCTTCCAAGGTCAGAGTATTGCTTGAAACCCTCGGTCCTGCCGAGGTCCCCCACAGTTAGTTAGAAGAACTTAGATGAAAAGTAAAATCACTGAACAGAATTAGTTCTGTTCTCACTCAAACCAGGACATTCCACCCCTTATTCCATACCATATTTTGTGAGGCAAAGCAAGTCCAAGTAGTTTTCTTAGACTTTTCTTGTCCCTAATCACTGAAACAGTTCATTATTGCACTAAATAAAATTTTAAATTTCTGTAATGTTATTCTAAGTGTGATTTTGCTTGTATCTTTTCCTGTGATGATTTAAAAAAGAAAAATGTAGTAGTGTAGGGAAAATTGATTATGCTGTTTAAGATTTGATTTCATTTAATTTGGTAAGCACAAGCTGAACTAATAATAGTTGGTTTAGTTCCATCTTTTTTGTTGTTTTTGCAGAGTTTTGGGAGTTGACTCTAGCTGTTTTTTCTTAGCCTTTTTGCAGAAGTCTTGACTTCTGATTCATGCAGTGGCTTTCTACTTCCCTTTTCTCATCATGTTACTTCTTTTTCTAAAACAGACAATATATTGAATTTTCCTGAATGCTCTTCAGATGAGACAAATAAGTTTGTTTAAAAAATGAGTATTTCCAGATGCTTTAAAACTGGTGAAAAATGCTTTCGCTACAAAAGGACCTTATTGACCTTAAAAAAAACAACCCAGCCCAACCTTTTTGGATGTTGGTTAAGCATACTTGGTGCAGTGTTCTTATTTCAGCAGCAGAGTTATACTTATGACAAATCTCTTCACTGTACATAGTTTGGAAACAGCTGTTCATTATTCCTTGGCATTCATTGCCTTATTATTGGAGATCATACTTCACAAAACTATAGTCTTAATTTTTATGTAATTGATTATTGGGATAATTGTTACATGTTACCTGAAACAAAAATCTTTACAGACTTCTCTCAGATATGCCCCACAAGAAGTAAAATTTAAGAATACGGTTTGGTTTTGTTTTCAGTATCTTTTATTTCAGTATCTTTTTTCTTGTCTTTCTAGAATGGTGTAGCTCTGCTTCGGTAATAGACAACCTGAACCAAGTTAATTTTTATAATACTTTTGTTAGAGAACAGCAGGTATATTTTGAATTTCTGCTACTAGGGAATGATAAATTCATTATTCAATGATGAAGAATCATAGAATCGTTTTGGTTGGAAAAGACCTTTAAGATCATCGAGTCCAACCAGTAACCCAGCACTGCCAGGTCACCACTAAACCACATCCCTCAGCAACTCATCTCCACAGCTTTTAAACCCCTCCAGGGATGGGGACTCCACCACTGCCCTGGGCAGCCTGGGCCAGGACTTGACAACACTTGCAGGGAAGAAATTGTTCCTCAGGTCCAACCTAAACCTTGCCTGGGGCAGCATGAGGCCATTTCCTCTTGTCCTATCGCTTGTTCCTTAGGAGAAAAGCCCAACCCCACCTGGCTCCAACCTCCTTTCAGAAAATGGCTATTGTTTTTTTAACAAAGGAATATAATTGCAGACTACAGACAGACTAAACTGTGTTTTGTAGAGTTTATTTTCTGTATATGCTACAAGTTTGGGCTTTTTCTTTGGGATTATGAGAGCTACCTTCTGGATAGGAAATGAGTATAAACTGATGCTTGTGCTTTTGGGTATAGACTGCACAAAACAGTTACTCTTGAGGTGCTAGTTTCATAAATTCACAGATACCTTGCTGGAATATTAACTGGTATCTTCATAATTTTACAAGTGATCTACTGGATTTATATTAACTCCAACTAAATTTTAGAGGTATTTGTGAGCCGAAATGCTACAGGCGAGAGATGAGGATGTAGTACTTTCTTTTGCTATTAACATAGTATCAATTTCAGTACTTCTAAGAGAAGAGAAATGGAATAGCTACTTCCCATTAAGTCTATGAATATTAATAGCTACACAGGATGCTGTTGAGGCTTTTTCAATTTCTGGGCTGGAGAGTATATGAAGAAGTAATGGCATCTTTGCTCTTGAAATTTTGCCATAAGCATCAGGTATGCTTTTCCTTGGGCTCTTTCTACATTGGTGTAGCTTCATAAAGGCTTGCAAATTATAATCTTGAGTCTTAAGTTCCTTTGTCCTGCTAGTATTGCCCCTTGAGTTCCTTTAAATTTCTGAAAGCAAGTGCGAAGATGTGTTAATTCCAGAGGAAAAAATTAAATGTGTTAAAGCCATACCTAAACTGTATTTAAATTTATAGCCCTTTTTTTCTTTAAGTGGATGTTCTTCTTGTGGAAAAACCTTGCTGAGTTGAGCATTCATTTCCTCTCTTTCTGCCTCACAGTTTTGGGAGGTCTGTATTCCAAAGCTATGCAGAGAGGAAGGAATGGCAGCAAAACAGCAACCTTGACTTGGTTCACTTCCTGCATGTAATCAAAGGCTACTTATTCAGTGAGCTACTTGGAAAAATACCCTTGGCCATCACTTAGTGAAATTAATTCTTGTCGCTGTTTATACCGGGAGCGAAGAGATGAAGCAACACAAAATCAGTAAAGAGAGAGCCAGGAGAGGAAGAAGACACTTTATTAATTTATAACCCTGTTTTATATACTGTAGTGGGTCTGCCTGAGCTACTTTTCCCCATCCAGTCTTCATGCTGCAGTACTGGGAGCTGGAGGGTGTTGATAACACACCTGTGTTATGACTGCCAGCGCTCACACAGCACCAGAGGCTGGGGGGCAAGATGGCGGGGGAGGGCTCCTCAGAGCTGACCAGTGGGATATTCCATACCATATGACGTCAGCTCAATTATAAAGGGAGAGGGCAGGAGGAGTCCTATCACTGCCCAACAGCCTAAAAAGTCCCTCCCCAGCTTTCTTGTAGGCCCCCTTCAGATACTGGAAGGCCATGGTTTATTATTATGTTTATTATTATTATTGAAAATAGTCTGAAGCTCTCTTCTGTTCACTTACATGGTTCAAAGATCTTCAGGGGGAGATTGAACAGTTGGGTGTGGGTTTGTATGAAGGAGCTGTATCTGAATGGCACACACAGGAAATGGAGGTGACACTTCATTCTTTGGTGGTGAATGGGCATCTCTAAATTGTAAATTCTGCAAAATGATATCCAAAGTCACATGGGGCATTTGTTAATCAGAAATTGTAAAATTAGTGGAAGGAGTAGTGTTTATATTAATATTTTTCCTTGTGTTGAAAAATCATAATTTTCAAAGGGACTTTTATAACTGTTGCCTTTAGGGCAACAGTGTTATGCTGTTACTTATTTTTATACATCTAAAAGGGCTAGGCTATTTTTTTAGTCATTATAAGCTATTATCTGTAGTTTCTGTCTATGTGTCCAGGGCAGGCCTGAGAACAAAAAAAGCATTCTTAACTTCTGTTGTATTTTCCAGAGTTTGTTTTTCAAAAGATGCTTTCATATGTTCCAGTCACACTTAAACTGTAGTCTTTAAGTCCACTTTATCTGATTTAGAGACTACAATTTATATAAGTTTTTCTATTTTTAACTTAAAAGAATTTAAGATCAGTCATGTTTCCTTCATAAGTTCATGCACATGTGCCTTCTTACAGTTTCTGAAGGAAGACTTAACAGGCCTGGTAAAATTTTTATATAAGCTGGTTGACAGCTGTTGTATGTTTTTGTTGACATCTGGTTGTATGCCTGGTTGCTTGTTTTTTTAGTTGAATTTATAGTTGAAATTATAAAAAAATTATGAAGAATGTTGACTTGTATGATTAATGTTTTAATAGATAAAACTGTAAGCTAAAAATTTGGACTTGAACAATTTTAATTTGACTGTTGTGCAAAGGAATGACATATAAAATAAATGTTTATTTCCTGGAAGTTGTCCGTCCAGGTTAAGCCCACCCAGCCATCAACAAAACACCATGCAACCACTTACTCCTACCTCCCTCAAATGGGATGGGGAGAAAATATAACAAAAGGCTTGAGAGTCGAGAAAAAGGACAGGGAGGGCTCACTCACCAATTATGGTCACAGACAAAATACAGACTCAACTTGGGGAAACAAAATACATTTAATTTAGACAACACCAATACCAATTTACAAAACAAACCAGAGTAGGATAATGAGAAATAAAACCAGATCTTAACAACACCTTACCCACCCCTCCCTTCTTCCCGGTTATTCATCTGCCTCAGTAGTGCCTCCAGGAGGATCCGCTCCATGATCTTACCAGGCACAGAAGTGAGACTGACTGACAGCTTCTTCCAGACTAGCATTTTAACACTATATGAAACCTTACTGTCGCATTGCAAAGACTCAAATACCAACATTCCCTATCAGCACTACCAGATTTGCTATTGGAAATATAAGCCGATGTTTGAAAAAAAATAGTATTTGAATGTTTATAAATTATACTGACAGACAGTAATCATCCATACATTTTACAGATCTTGCACAAGTTTTCCACTATCAAAAGTAACCACTGAGAAATACTGTTAGCATGAATTTACTATTCCATTCCTTGTATACCTCCCCTCACCAGGTGAAAATAAGCGCACGGTAAATTAAAACTTTAGAAATTGGAGGCAAAACCAACTGTGCTTCTGAGACATAAATTACTCCTTTTAGCACAACTATTCATAGCCTGTGGACTGTTACTTAAATGCAATGTTTTTCTTATTCTGAACAGCACTTTCATAAGTGGAATTGAAATAGAAAGCGAGACACTGAGGAAGCATGCCACATTCGCACACTTTAAAGCAAGTAAAGTTCAGAAAAGCATAAAGACAGACTACCAGAAATCTTATTGAACAGAGGAAAAACTCGATTCTGTTTTGGTCCCCTTCCAGTCAGCCACCTTTTCTTAAGGGGTCAAAGTTTAAGTCAACCTACCCACTGAATCCTCCAAATATTTTATGGGACTATCTATCCTTACACATCTTCCATTACCTCTAGCTAGCCTTTGACATAGAATATCTCAAGTTGGAAGGGATCCATAAGGATCAAGTCTGACTCCCTGCTTCTCACAGGACTACCTAAAACTAAACCATATAACTAAGAGTGTCGTCCAGACACTTCTTGAAATCTGACAAGCTTGGTGCCACGACCACTTCCCTGGGGAGCTTGTTCCAGTGACTGACCACCCTCTCAGTGAGGAACCTTTTCCTAATGTCCAGTCTGAACTTCCCCTGTCACAGCTTCATTCCATTTCCACATGTCCTATCACTGGTCACCAGAGAGAGGAGATCAGCACCTCCCCTTCCACTGCCCCTCTTGAGGAAGTTGGGAGACTGCAATGGGGTCACCCCTCAGCCTTCTCTTCAAGCTGAATAAGCCAAGTGACCTCAGTCGCTCTTCATAAGTCTTGCCCTCGAGACCTTTCCCCATCTTGGTCACCCTCCTCCGGATACACATCAAACACACAGTTTGATGTCCTCCTTATACTGAGCTGCCAAAAACCACACATAGTACTCGAGGTGGGGCTGTACCAGTGCAGTGTATAGGGGAATAGCCATATCCCCAAGCACCCCATCCAGATGGCTTTTAAATACATCCAGGGATGGTGACTCAACCACCTCCCTGGGCAACATGTTCCAAAGTCTCCAGGCCCTTCACTAGCTTAGTTGCCTTTCTCTGGACCAGCTCCAGCCCCTCAATGTCTTTCTTGTATTGAGGTGCCTGAATCTGAACACAACACTCGAGGTGTTGCCTCACCAAGGCCGAGTCCAGCGGGACAAGCACCTTCCTGGTCCTGTTTGCCGCACTATTTCTAATACAAGCCAGGATGTCGTTGGCCTTCTTTGCCACCTGCACATGCTGCTGGCTCACATTCAGCCGGCTGTCGATCAACACCCCCAGCACCCTTTCTGCCAATCAACTTTCTAGCCATTCCTCCCCAAGCCTGTAGTGCTGCAGGGTTGTGTGCGCCTCCTGGCGCTTCCTGTTTCCTCTTTCTCTGCTTTCTTCTACTCATTGTCCTCCACCTCTCTCTGCTTCTCCTCTGCCTCCACCTTCTTCACCTTCTCCTCCTCTTTCTCTTGGTGCCTTCTGCTGCTTCCTCCTTGTGTTGACTCCTGTTGCCTCTTCATTCTTTTTCTCCTTAGCCTTTTTCCACTTCTTCTTCTTCCCCTCTTCCACCTCTTCCTGTTGCCTCATCCACCTGTTGATGTTTGCTGTGTCTTTTTCCTCCAGTTCCCCCCTGTGGCCTCCTCTTCTTCTCTTGTATCCTGTTGCCTCCTCCTCCTCCAGCTGCCTCCTGTGGTATCCTTCTCGCACCACGTTTTTCTTCCTCCTCCGCCTGCCTCCTCTTGCCTCATCTGCCTACTCCTGTTGGCTCTTGTTGCCTTGTCCTCCTCCTCATTCTCATCCTTTCCTCATCCTCCCCGTTTTGATGCCTCTCATCTGCTGTTGCCTCTTCTTGTTTTTACACGTCTTGCGTCCTCTTGCTACTTCCTCCTGTTTCCTCTTCTTGCCTTTTCTGCTCTTCTTCCTCCTCTTGTTACCTCCTGTTCACTCCTCTTTCTTATGCTCATGTTGCCTCCTCCTGTCTAGTCTTTCTCCTCTTCCACTTTCTCTGGCCTCTCCTGTTCCCCTTTTTTTGCTTCCTTTTCCTTCTCCTCCAGTTGCCTCCTTTTCCCTCAAGTTTCCTATTGATGCCTCCTCCATGTGTTCCGGTTCCTGCCTGTTCCTCCACTTCTGTTGCTTGTCCCAGAGGAGTGGTTTCACTTGAATCACATGTCATGGAATGCTGATGCAGGATCCTGCGGGAATTTATTCTCAACACGGACCAATATGATCAAAGTTGAGGTTACTTTATTCACGTTTCTGCCAGGGTTATATACTACAGGAGTTTTCGGATCAGCTCGGTGGCGGGAGCGGTTTGCGGTGTGACTGATGTGTGGGGGGTGAATTTGTTCCCGGCAGAAATGGTTCGGGTGGGTTTCTGGGGGTATTTGAGGCTGATGGCAGTGGGGGAGCCGGGCCAGGGTGAGCATGGAGGAGGCTGGGGCTTGGTTTGAGCAGCTTCCTCCGGCTCTCGGTGCCGCGCTGGGGCTCGTCACCTCGCAGCCGTGCCCCGCGTGGTGCCAGCCCCGATCCAGGGCCAACCTCTCCTGCTCAAACCTCGCCTGGCTGAGCCCAGCTCGGCCCTGGGCTCCGACTCACCGTCGAGAGAGGGAAGAGCTCACGTGGCCAAGGTGAGGGGTGCCCGAACTAGGGCAGAAAGCACCGACCCCAACCCTCTCCGTTCTCTTTTTCTGAAGCTGTGGGTTCTTTACACCCTTCCAAGTCTTGTTGATTAAGAAAATCGTGGAAGGGCGTGGTTTGAGCATCGCGGGTGCCTAGGTAAGGAGAGAGGAGGTGGAGCAGGCAGCCCAGGCAGAGGTGAGGTGGGGGGAAGGCTGGCGGAGAAATAGCAGCCCCAGCCTCTCCATCCACCCCCCCTTTCTCTCGGGGTCTGGAAGCAGCCCGCTGTGGGTCCTGCTCGGTGGGAGCTGCAGGAGCACGAGGAGGAGGCGATTCCCCTGTGCTCAGCTGCTGGGACGGAGCCCGGTCTGCGCAGCCCTCCAGCCTCCGTCCGTCTGTCCGTCCCCAGGGGGTCCCTGATCCTAATCCGACCCGTCACCTGCGCCCGGGCGAGTGCCAGAGCAGATCAGCCGCCTCTCGGAGAGGGGGGTTTGGGGAGCCCCGAGGCAGGGCAAGACCCAGGAGCAAGCTCAGGTCCCAGCACTGAACTGGGCAGAGACGGGATTTGGGCTGAGATCCCTCCCCAGCTGCAGGACAGACAGACAGACAGACAGACAATCTCACACTGCTTTCCTCTGGAAATCGCCCCGAACGCGTTGCCAATGTGGCTGCGTTTCCATCGCCTTTTCATTCTCTTTCGCGTGGCTCCCGCAGGAAAGCAGGAGCGCGGCAGCAGCAGCCGCTCCGCTGTCCCTCTGTCCCTCTGTCCGTCCGTCCTTCTGCCGCGAGCGAGGGCAAACCTCGGGCGGGTTTGTAGGAAATGCGGGGAGAGCAGAAATGGCCCCACGTTGTCCTCGGTTCAAGGGTAGCGATGGAGCCCGGTCCGTGTCCTGGGAGGGGGGAGGCCCCGAAATTCCCCCCCCCCCCCCCCCCCCCCCGGGGTGGCCCTGGGGCGCCGCCCCCCCCCCCCCCCCCCCCCCGCGCGCGGCCTGAATTTGTCACCGGCAATCCACAAGAACCTGTACTGCTGTTGCTCTCAATAAACTGCACTGTTCACGTTGCTAGTTCCACCAGCTCCTTACTGGCTGCGTGAAGCCATGGAGCGCAACTAGCTGGGGAGTGCAGTGTGCTAGTAGTGAATCCGGAGCTGTAAGAGTTCAGATACACTGAACGTGACCAGACTAATAGTGCCAAATTGGACATCACTCAGAAACTAAGCCCAGCCTTTCTCAGCCCCTCTGATAGCTGAGGACTAGCTGGAATGCAAGGGGGTTTATTTTCTGCCAAATTATTTTATTCCTTTACGCGACACCCCCAAATAGGAAGGAGAAGAGGGAGAAAAGCATAAAACCCCGAGAGTTGAGATAAAGAGAATTTAATACAACAATGCAAAAGAAGAAGTAACACAACGACAGTAATAGTGATGAAACAATGCACAAACTGAGCGATATAGAATGAACTAAGGAAGTCACTGCCCCAACTGGTCCTGCTAAAATAAGCTGCCTTTGCCCTGCCTGCCCCCTGCCCTTCTATATATTGGGCATGACATCAGTATAGTATTGAATAACCCCTTGGCTGGTTAGGTTGACTATCCTGGCTGTGGCCTCCCTCCCAACTTGTGGTGAAAGTTAACCCTATCCTAGCCAAACCTAGGACATTAACCACCCTTTATTCTATACCATCTACATCATGCCCAGCAGAATTATTTAACAATTAATATCATACAATTTAACTCACTGGCTGTTCTCACACAAAATTAAGTCCCCATGAGGTGCACATTGGACTTCTCCATCCTCCCATATCACCCACCAGGGGCACCCAGACCCTTGAGCAAAAGCAATCCCATGGATGGGTTTGCCTTTCCCTGAAGCAGGACTAACCCAGACCATCTTCCCTAAATATATTCTTCATTTGTACTACAGGGACTTGATCCCCTTCTACAGCATGTAGGAGTTTTAATTAGGTGGAGCCAGTTTGGTCAGTAGATGCTCTTGTAAACTAACCAGGTGGCCTTTGCTGGATGTATGTCCCAGTGTTTGAAGGTGCCTCCCCCCATGGCTTTCAATGTAGTTTTTAACAGTCCATTATATCGTTCAATTTACCCAGAGGCTGGTGCATGATAGAGGCTGTGATACATCCAGTCGATGCCTGCGGAGGAGTCATGGACGCCACAAACGACCAATATGATCAAAGCTGAGGTCCCTTTATTCATGTTTTCGCCAGGGTTATATACGATTTCTCTTCCTGTATACACGCTACCATTAACAGCTATTGGCTAACTACTCTAAACACACACTGTTCACACGTCCTAAACTAATCATTGAGAAGGCTGTTCAGCTCTACCAGCAAGCAGCGTCAGTGTTTGAAGTAAGTGGGGGGATTTTTTTTTTGTCTGGTTGGCTGTTTTGTTTTTCCAGCAGCAAAGAATTTTCCAGTTCCAGAAAGTGTACGAAGATGAATGAATTGCTGTTGAGGTTCAGCTATAAAGTTATGAAAAAGCTGAAGATTAGGTCGTAAATTCTTTCTCCTTCCTTTCACATCATTGACTGAGTAATGAAGCCGAAGGTTTCTTACACTGTAGAGGAGGAAATTCTAGAAGTTAGGAGTCAGTTTTCTTTGCCTTTTTCTCAGTCTGGGACTTGACTGAATCTGATTTTTGTATGTTGTGAAGCCTTTGGCCTCTTGTTGGTCAGCCCAGAGGGTTGGGATGTGGCACCTCTTGAGTCCTGGAGCCTAAAATAGTTTGAAATCCTTGAAGGCAAAGAAGAGAAGAGTTTGCTTGATGCTCTACCCATGCCATGAGCAGGTGACTTGCCTTTTTGCTGCTGCCTTTGGCACGCTTCCCTATCACCAGCAGTCACGTGTTTCCAGACCAGCAAATCTGCGTGGATGTTTCTTTGTGCTGTAGATCACACGGGAGCTGGCTGTGGGACTTGGGTTCACCAATACTCTTCCTCTTTCCCTTGAGCTTGTGAACTGCTGATAGAATAATTAACAGTTCGTTTAAGTTCAGTTGACATACTGAGGCTGAGGTCTGGAGGTCTTCATTCTATGCAAGTGAAATACAAATGCCTGAATTCTTTTTCTTCTTCTCTAGAATGAAGAACATTTGCGGCAAGCATTAGAAATGTTAGGGAAGGCACCAAGACTTCTAGTCAGAGGGCGCAGGTAGAGCTTTGTGCCTTTTCTTTTTTTAAATAGAATTGAATCCTTAATAGTGATTTTCATTTTTATTTTATTTTTTTTTATTGCCATTGATGGGTTTATATCTTGTTATTGAGTTGTTCTTCTTCGAGACACTTTGAACTAAAATGCAGTTTTATGCCATTTTCATCCAGGAACCAGCTGGTTTGTGTTCTGGGATGGGAGGGCTGTAAGGCTTTGTGTCCTTTGCATTTGTTGAATACCTAGCAAGCAGGTACACCAGTTTTCATTAATACTGAACCCACTTGAGGAATTTTATTTTTTTCTTTTCTTCCAGCACTAATATGTAGAAAGCCCTTGAAAGTCTTTTACAGCTGTGGAATATCAAAGAAGGAAATTAGGTGACTAACCTGAGGAAAGGAATCTGGTTGTGCAATCTGATACTGGGCTTCTTAAAGAAGAGTGTATCTTGGAGTCTCAGTGGGAATTTATTTTGTTAATTGCTAGCACCAGACAATCCCCGTCACAACGAGCTCCGGCACGACGGTCCCCGTCGCGACGGGATCCAGTACGACCCACCCCGTCGCGATGAGTTCCATCACGACCCGCTCTGGCATGACGTTCCCCGTCGCGACGTGATCCAGCACGACCCACCCCGTCGCGACGAGCTCCGGCATGACGATCCCCGTCGCGACGTGATCTGGTATGACCCGCCCTGTCGTGATGAGTTCCAGCCCGCGCCGCTCTGGCACGATGATCCCTGTCACGACGAGCTCCAGCACGATGATCCCCGTCGCGACGTGATCCAGCACAACAATCCCGGTCACGACATGATCTGGTACAACTCGCCCTGTCACGACGTGCTCCGGCATGACCCGCTCTGGCACGACGATCCCCGTCCCGACACGACCCACCGCCATGAGCTCTGTCACGACGCGCTCTGGTACGACCCGCCCTGTCACGACGAACTCCGGCATGATGATCCCCGTCGCGACGCGCTCTGGTACGACCCGCCCCATCGTGACGAGCTCCGGCACGACAATCCCAGTCACGACACGATCCGGTGCGACCTGCTCTGTCACAACCCGCCCCGTCGCGACGAGCTCCGGCGCGATGCTTCCCGTCACGACACGACCCGCCGCGATGAGCTCCGTCACGACGCGGTCCCGTACGACCCATTCCCTCACGACGATGTCCGTTGTGACCCGCCCCGGCACGACGAGCGCCGGCACGACGCAGTGCAGGACCCACTGCATCTGGACCTGTCCTGTCACGACAGGCTCCGTCACGACCCGCTCCGTCACGATGAGCTCCATCATGACGCTCACCATCGCAACATGCTTCGTCACGACCCGCTCCGTCACGACACACTCCAGTATGTTCCCCTGTGGCACGATGCTCAACAGCGTGACCCGCGCCATCACGACACGCTCTGTCACGACATGTTCTGTCGTGACACGCTCCGCCACGACGCTCACCATCGCGACGCGCTCCATCACGATGAGCACCGTCACGATGCTCACAATCACGATGCTGTCTGTCACGACATGGTCCATGACGACGCGCTCCGTCACGATGCTCACCATCACAACGCTCTCTGTTGCAACACAGTCCTCGACGACGTGCTCCGTTATGACACGCTCCGTCACGACGAGCTCCGTCACGACAAGCTCCGTCACGACGCTCACAATCGCGACGCTGTCTGTCGCGACACGGTCCATGACGATGCTCACCATCACGGCGCTGTCTGTCGCGACGCTCACTATCGCCTCCCATCTCCATTGTCCTGCATTAGACCAGCAATGAGATTCTCTATACTGTAGATTTTATGTCATGTTATGCCTCATCCCCTTTGGGGAGGGAGGGGGGTTAACAGAGAGCGTCTGTTATCAGTCTAAGGGGCTGCCCTGACCCTAAACCGTGGCACTGTCCAACCTAGGGACCTTGTCTACATATGAATCTGGGAAGATGAGCCACTAAAGGAAAGGTAGAATGGACTGTTTACTGTATTTTTTAAAACATACACTGCTGTGAAGGTGGAAATAGGATCTAATCATTAATAATAGGATATCTCTGTCTAGAACAAAGGCTATAGAAATAAAATGATGAGTTGTTTAATCAACTAGCTGTGAAGAACTGTTGAAGATTGCCAAATTTAAGGGAAACTGGGGGAACAGTAATTCCAACATGGGGACATTACTACCACCTACTCAAAAGAACAAGGAATTGAATAGCTAAGGAATTGGACAGAGCATGCATGGTGATTTACATAACAAGTGAAGATATTTTAACCAATTATATAGGTGAATAACAATGCATATGTATTAGAAAAATGAATATGATTAAAATTTTGTTTCTAAATAACTGTTGTGTTAAGATGCTGGTTTGCTGGTTTTGACCCAGCACCCATGATTGCACTCTCATGAAAATAAATAAAATACCAGCACCTCGTATGTGTGATTGGCAATTGCATACTGGGTGACAGACCCAGTTTTGGAAAAAAAATGTCTGTGAAAAAACACAACTGCTTGTAAGATTTCATATCAATGTATATAAATGCATCCAGAACTTTAAAGCATATATACATATGCTCTAAAGCACTTACAGTCATACACATAACTAGAAAGTTTGACATTTCAAAACTTACTAGAGTAATGAATTGGCAAACCAAAGAAATTCTGCCTAGACTGTGAGAAATTTTATCTTTGTGGGAGATTAATGGAGTGATAGAGAGATGGACAGACACATCTATCTATTTCAGAGATTTTCAAATTATTTTTGTGGTGTATTGGAAACTTTCGATTTTTGTATATCCCTCAGAATGGGACATCTTGGGGTATGTCCATCTGTTTACCACAACCATAAAAGGTCTTTGTATAGATCTTAAGGCTTAGTCTTCTACTAGATCTTTCTGGTAATCTAAATATAGAAAATAAATGGAATGATGACCAAAAAACAAAATCATGCTTTATTACATTATGTTGATTCACAGACAGTTCAATGGCATTTTTCATTACATGAAGTGCTTCTCTACCTGAGAGCATCACAATTATCTCCCAAGTAAGACTTCCATCATTTAGGTGGAAACCCTTCATGTCAGATAACTGCCTCAGTATTATTTTTAAAATACAGTAAATTTTTAGAACTTTTTGACTAAGGGTTTCCCTGTCCCATATTACGATTTTCTTCAGCTGCATCTTTAAAAGTGAAGCAAGAGAAATTTACACCAATCTTAATGAAGGTATTTATGACTAGAATCACTCAAGCTCCAACTTGAAGGTAAAAATTATTATAAAAATGGTTTAAGTAAGGGGAGGTGTTGGGGAAGACATCATCGTGGACAAGTCAGGGTGGATACTATCACTGACCATCTCTGACTCCTGGGATCAGTCAATGGGCTGAGCCTTGCTTCCCCCCCATAGGGACACCTTTGGGTAAGATCTGGACTTTCTGAATATTTCCCTGGGAAACTGAGCAATTTTACTGAGCTGCTTTTTAATCTGACGTGTTTTGTATATCTGCATGTGCTTTGCAGACAGTGAATTTATCACCGGCAATCTGTAAGAACTTGTACTTCTGTTGCTCTCAATAAACTGCACTATTCATGTTGCTAGTTGCAAGAGTCCCTCACTGGGCACCACCAGCTCCTTCCTGGCTGCGTGAAGTCATGGAGTGTGACTAGACAGGGAGCGCAGGGTGCTGTTAGTGAATCCGGAGCCACGAGAGTTCAGATACACTGAACGTGACTGGACTAATAGTGCCAAATTGAACATCACTCAGAATCTAAGCCCAGCTGCCCCCAGACCCTCTGGTATCTGAGGACCAGCTGGAATGCAAGGGAGTTTAATTTCTGCCAAATTACTTTACCTCTTTATGTGACACCACCATTTTGCCAGCATTGTCCTCTAGCCTTGTCCTGGTTTGAGTGAGAAGAGAATTAATTCTGTTCAGTAATTTTACTTTTCAGCTCAGTTCTTCTAACTGCATTTTCTGTAATTAGCAGCCTGATCTCACGGAGTGTCTGCTTCTGGCAGCAATAACGCCCCATGTTTAGAGTTACTACCAAGGGTTGGTGTGCAGACCAAGGCCACTGCTGAATCTTGTGTACCACAGTGAGGGGTGCAGAAAAGTAAAAGGCTGCACCTGCAGGGAGGAGCGGACAGGACAGGTAACCTCAAACTGACCAATGAGATATTCCAGCCCATATACGTCATATTCGGTTAAGAGCTGAGGGATCCGAAGGGTCTCTGGGCTCTTCTCCCATCTTGGACTGCCTTGCCGGCTTTTGCTTGGCTTGGCTCGGGTCCTCTTTCGGTTCTTTCCTCGGAGTATCCAAGGTGGACTCTGTCTGTTCTGCCTTTGATCCGGTCTGTGTGTTCCTGAACCCGGTATCAGAATCCAGCTCCTGAACACAGCTCCGTCTGCTGCGGGGCCCAGTCTGGGACTCCCCCAGTGCCCGTTGCACAACATCAGTGGTGATGGTGATGTAATTACCATCAGGGGGGTTGGGTTCGCCTGGGGTGGGCTGGGGCCAGAGCGTGTGCCCAGTTCAGGGAGGTCTTGGTGGGTGTCTTGGGGTTGCTGGGCTGTCTGGGGTTTGTCTTGAGGGTGGGTGTCTTGGGAGTTCTCCTGGGGCCCTTGATGTGTCTCAGGGGCGTCTTGGGGAGGTCTCAGTGTGTTCTGGCCCACTATGGGCAAGTAAAGGCTCCTCGACTCCCACCCCAGGTTCCATTTCAACCCCAGGCTCTGAGGATTTCAGTGCATAAGTTTGTTATTTTAGTTTTTGAAACTAAACATGAATTATTTCTCCCCAGAGAAGACACCATCCTCAGGGGAGCTCAGGATGTCCCCAGGCAGAACTTCCTGATTCTATCTGATCACACTTTCAGTGGGTTCAAAGAGAGAGAATTGTTCACATTTGTGGGTGGGGCACAGTGCCCACCTGTTTTCAATTCTGTCCCTCTTTTGGACACTCACCACATGTGGACACTTCTGGGGCCCGGTGGGCAGCATTGGTGGCCACTTCTTCCCCTGCCATGGTGTGGGGAGCTCCCACAGGTGTGTGACCTCATCCCTCTGCCCTGCTTGGCCTGAGCCCTCGTCTCTGTGTTCTGAGCTGTTTCTCTCCTGGGGCTTGGGAGGCTGGCAGGGGTGGCTGGGGGTGTTACCATTTCACGGTTTAGGCTCAGGGTGGCCCCTTAGACCTATAACAGACACTCTCTGTTAACACACACACACACACACCCCCCCCGCAGAGGGAAGGAGAAAGGGAATAAGGGAGAGAGACTGAGCGATTAGAAAAGGAATCTAGAACAGCTTGAATGAAAATGAAATTAATAATTATAAAAATGGTATACAAATATATAAAAACCGAGTATGGAAGCCAACCCCCCTGATGGCAATTCCATCACCATCACTACTGATGCTGTGCAGCAGGCACCGGGGCAGTCCCAGCCTGGGATCTGCAGCAGACGGGAGCTGTGTTGAGGAGCTGGATTCTGGTACCGGGTTCAGGAACACACAGACCAGGATCGAAGGCAGAACGGACAGAGGCCTCCTCAGGTACTCCAAGGAAGGAACTGGAAGAAGACCCAAGCCAAACCAAGCAGAGCTGGCAAAGCAGTCCAAGAGGGGAGAAGAGCCAAAGACCCTCCTGATCCCTCAGCTCTAGCCGAATATGCAGTCTATGGGCTGGAATCCCTCGTTGGTCAGTTTGGGGTCACCTGTCCTGTCTGCTCTTCCCCCCAGGTGTCTGCTTTCACTTTCTGCACCCCCCCCAATGTGGTACACAAGATCCAGCAGTGGCCTTGGTCTGCACACCAATCCTTGGTAGTAACTCTAAACATGGCGGATAAGCAGGATAATCCCCAATAAAACAACAGGAGCCACCAACATCAGATGGAACGTTTTCCCACCGGACATGAAAGCACATTGGACTGACGGGACGCGGCTGATCCGTGGTGGTAGCTATTGCAACTGACCCTTATCTTCCTTCCTTTCCTTTCTCTCTTTCTCTCTCTGATTTGCGAACTTTTTGTCGGGCAAATAAAGTCACTTGGCACTTGACTCCATTTTGAGTCTTAATTCTGTTCCCGAGAATACAAGCAAAATCTCGCTCTGGTCTATGACCGGCACGCAACAATATTGCTAATGGAATTGGATTGATCAGCACTAACACAACCTCTCAAAGGCTGTAGTAGAGTGATGTTTTAGTGACCATGGCTCTTGGGGAGGAATGATAGGGGTTGAGGAATATATCAATGGGAAGATCAGTGGTAAACTGACAGAACAGATGGTTTTTACTCACCTTCTATGAAATCTCTGCATCTCCCTGATGAATATAGAAGAAAAAACTGGCAAAAATTTACTGTCACTGCATTGTTCACTAATCCATGGGTCAAAATAATGTCTTTCAATTCATTGAGATTTGCTTATGTCCAGTTTTCCAATATTTTAATCTTAAAACATCATCGAGAAAAATATTTTCTTTTGTGGCTGCTGCTAGAAGAAACTCTGAAGAAAGAGGGAGTTTCTGCTTCCTTTTCTGCCCTTCAATGTTCTCTTTCCAGCAAAATGCTCCTAGTCACCTCCTCCTGGGTCTGGAGCTGTGGTTTGCTCAGACCTCTTGCAGTATTTGGTCATGTAGCTCTGTATGTCCTGACAGGCTCACGTATTTAATGAGAATCCTAAGACGTGGTTGGTCAGAGACCACTCATTTTTCACAGCTACCAGCTGCTTTCTTGCTCTTTCAGTGATAAGTATGGATCACAGAAGCCAGAGTTGACCCAGGCATTAAAAACAGGAGCCAAGTTTGCCCAGCATTTTCTGATAGAACATAGTGTAGGTAAGTCTGCGAGAAAAGAGCTCCAGAATCACTCTGGGTGTTATAGAAAAGACTTGGATTCATTTTTTTGTGCCAGCTTTCTTTTGAGATAGTTTTTAAAACAAGACTACCCCAAAGTGCTAGCCTTGGCATGTCCATCCACTCTGTAGCCAGCCCTAGAAGAGAATTGGGCTAGTGACGACTGAAAAGGAGAATCATAGAATGGCTTGAGTTGGAAGGGATCTTAAAGATCATCTAGTTCCAATCCCCTAGTCATGGGTAGGGACACCTCCCACTAGAAGAGGTTGCTCAGATCCTCACATCCAGCCTGGTTTTAAATGCTTACAGGGATGAGGCATCCAAGCCCCCCGTGGAGCTGTGGTGCTGAGGGCCATGGGTCAGTGGTGCCCTGGCAGTGCTGGGGGGTGGTTGGACTCAGTGATCTGAAAGATCTCTTCCAACCCAAACAATGCTGTGAATTCTGTGTTTGCGATTCCATTGCAATTATCATTATGTAAAGAATTAAGCTGGGATAAGCTGTTATTTTGTCCTAATTCAGTTGTGATCCCAGACGTTGTTGGTGTTTCTGGAATTCCCATCTCCACAGGTGTGCCAGAGGAGCAGGCTGTGGAGCTGCTGCAGGGCTGAGACTGCCAACCTGAGTGGTTAGAGCTGCAGTGAGGTGGGGAGGACAGGGAAGCTCTGCAGTGGATTGCTCTGTTCGTTGGTGAAGCGCTCACATGGGATGAGACCTCTGGAGGTGATGGCAGACACTGGTAGTGGTGGTGACTCCTGCTGGTGTGGACAGACTGGGAGGGGAGTTGTGTCTGTGTCTGTGCTGCCATCTGCCAGCCCCAGCTCAGGCCCAGTTTGTTCTGCTGGTGTCACCCTGCTGGGGCTCCAGGCCTGCCCTCCTCATCCTCCACCTTTTAACCTGAGTTAATAGAGAAAAGGGCAAAATGGTAACTCAGAGCACTCCCTAATCACTGCTCCACTCTGGGGGAGAGGCAGGTTCAGAACTCGCTCTCCTGCTCTGGTAGGCTGAGGATAAAATGGCTGGAGAGGGGTCGTGGGATTCGCGTTGGAAGAGCCAGGAAGCCCAGCTTCATGGACATTCCCTCCTGAGAGGGAGAGGTAAGCTGGGAATTGGGATGTTTCCAACCTCCTATTGCCTGGCAAGGATAGTGTAATATGTCATTTATCTTAGCTGACCCTAACGCTGCTTTCTTTTAAGGAAAGGACTGATGAACTTGCTGGTGATTTCAGGCTCACGGTAACTCTTGGGTGCAGGCATTGCTTTTGACTTCAGCCTCAAAGGCAACAGGGCAGGTGGTAAAAACCCAGGTCTGTTCTTCAGGCTTCGGGGCAGCAAAGAACAGCCAGAGTTTGTGATGGCTCTCGGTGATGCAGGAAAAGCAGTCTTGTATTCTAGGCATTTGGTGTCCTCTCTTGTATGGATCCTCTCTTCAGTTTGCTGGAAAGCACATTTCAGTGTGCAGTGCGTGTTGACATAGGCAGTGCTGTCCTTGATAGCTCACAGTCTTCCTTTGCCCCACGCTTAACAATTCCCTGCTTACTGAAAATGAGTATGTAGAATCCTACAATGGTCAGGGTTGGAAAGGACCTGAAAGCTCATCCAGTGCCAACCCCCTGCCATGGGCAGGGACACCTCCCACCAGAGCAGGTTGCTCACAGATTTTAGGCAACTACTATAACTGCCAAGAAATTGGTTAGATTTATCTCTCTTTAGATTTAACTAGGCATCCCATGTCTGATTCAAAAAATATTTTGCCAACTAACATTTTGTTGGTAACAGTACATTTCTGTGTGGAAAAGGCAGTTTGGCAAGAAATAGCTTTCAAAAAATGTAGCTTACTGTAAAACCTCTCAGCTGGTTCTAGTAAGCATGGATTTATTCTGACTCGATTTCCTACTTCATAAAACTTCTGGCTTAGCAGATCAGCTTACTACCATTCTTCCCAATATTCAAGAACAATTATTTTCAGTGCTACAAAGTTTAAATTAGTGGTAGATAAAGGGAAGTGTCTGCTTCCTGGGCTGAGAATGGAATTACTGGAAAGAGAGAGCCAAATCCATATATGTAGAAAGCCAAAGAACTGAACCCTAAGGACGAGACTGCTGTAGACAGCTCATCACTGGAAACAGAGGAGAATCTTCCTTCTCTTTTATGCCTCTCACTGTGAGCTGAGGTTGCTTAGCTACATGTACATGAGCCCTCCTTTTACTAATCCTTTGCAGATTCTGATAAAACTCTGTAACATAGAATCAAATTATTCACTGTTTTGATCAATAATTTTTTTTGCCAGAATAGGCAGTTGAAGAGTTGAATCATCCAGCAGAGAAAAATAACAAGTTATTATCAGAGTTAGTGCAAGGTAATCAGTGAGAGCATCAGGCAAGTGTAGGCAGAGAGGAGAAGGTGAGTAGGAAAAAGGACATTGTCATTTTGGCAAGTGGCAAGATGTTAGATCTGCCTAAGTCATCATGCTTAACTGTATTCTAATTTCACCTAAGGAAAAATAACTTTTGAATCATGCCCTGTAGCATTCCAACCACAAAAGATGGCAAGTTACTTCTGTGCTACATGGGGAATATACTAATAGTACATGATAATTTCTAGATAGCACATGTTTTTTTTTAATAAGTAAGTAAAAAAAAAACACAAAAAAACCATAAGTAAGTAAATAAATACATAAATTAGATGTGAGTCTCTGTATGTCTCAAGGTGACATACAAACATGCTAGAAATATTCTAAGGAAAGAAATATTCATTGACTTGATTTCAGGACCTGGAAGTCTTTACAGCAGTTTATTTTTATGACTTAAAATCAACAAAACAAGAAAAGCATTTACAGGCAAGATGTCTAGTCTACAATAAAATGTTCTAATGTTCTCACTGAAGGAAATTTGTGAAGTCAACTGTGACTTGCAACCATTCTGTTTTGTAACTAGGAAGTCTTACCTACCCCAAGATCCTGTTCTGATTTTGTTTTACAAAGACCCTATTAGACATTCAGGCTTATCAATAATCAAAATTAATACAATGATACCTAAAAACCTTAAAACTTTTTCTATCAATTGTATAACCCACTGTCTATAAGCTCAAACAAAATTTGTTACTGCCTGTCATGTTGGCCCATGTCACCCATACAGGGCACGGTGCTTAAGTTGAACTGGTTAGAATGTTCTAACAGCGTTGGCATAACACATGGTCAAAGATAACAGACATTGTAAAGAAGAACTTAGATCTTAATAGTTCCAATCTTTACATTTCACTTATAGACAAAGAAGATTTGATTATGCCTGAACACATTGCACACTGAGATTAAGACACAAATGCAATCCTTAGCACTCTTTTACAATCTGCTTTAGGGGTATGTTGCATTCTTATTTTCTCTAGGATGGTGAAGAATCATCAATTGTTTAATGGCAGCAAGATTTCTTTAATCTGTAAAGGTAGATCTGGCCAGGCTCTAGCTTCACAGACAGAAATCTTGCAGACAAACAGCAAGAGCAAAAAGAGCTTCATTGCTTTGCCCAATATAAAATTACACAAAATAACGTGTTTTTGCTCATCCTAGTAATTCTGATCTCTTAACATTCACACAACAGTTAAGCAGTCACGACACTCGGTTAGAAGTTAGATGCTTTCTGTTGACATCTTGGATTATTGTGACAGTCGTTGAGGTCAGTGCTAGGCAGGTTTGCTGATTGTCATTTTCATGACAGTTGTGCTGTGTGTCTTGTGGTGAGATGGTTACAGCACTTCTAGGGCTGATGTTTCTACGGGTACAGCATCTCTAGGGTTACCATGAGCTAATTTTTTCTGCTGTGGGGGTATTCTCTCTATTCCCCCCCCCCCTTTCTTTTTTTTTTTCTTTTTGGTTCAGTTTTTGTTTGGCGAAATGTAAAGATGAAACTTTATCCCTAGTTAACAAGAGAGAAGACAAAGTTATCCAACAACCATAATATTCAGTCCTAATTCACATGGTGCCATGGTACATTCTTCTGAATGGCGTTTGTGATCCCAGCTGATCGATGTTCAGCTTCATGGGAAATGCAGTTTCCTCACGGTCTTGATTCTTCTGCCGTTGTTTATTGCGATGATCGCAGGTAGCAGGAAAGAAGGCTTGAGGCGACCTACTTGTCATTTGTTTTTAAGTTTTATTTCTTGTTTACTTTCCTAATTATTATTTGTATTTTGCTGCAGTTTTTAACCTGTATTTTAATGTTATTCTAATCACCTTTTATTTTTAACCCCTTTTTTTTTCTAATCCAGTATTTAATCCTTTATTTTATTTGATCTTATATTCTTCAATTTTTTTTTTGCATGTTTAGTTCATTTTATCCCCCCCCCGTTAAGTTTGTCAGCAGCCCAGCTGTCCAAAATGTGCTTTATGCAGAGAAACGGGTTTTTTTTTTTTTTTTTTCTTCTCTTTTTTTTTTTTTTTAACATGAAAAAAAAAAAACCCCAAACCCCCATGCTGGAAACTTTCAGGATAGAAAGTAGAAAGCTTCGAAGTTCCTCTCTTCGCGGCGCCTAGCAATGGAGAGAGCTCTGCTAACGTGCCCCAAGCATCCAGCTACATTTAGCTTTCAGCCTTTTTATTATCATTGTCAATGAATGGGCCCCAGTCAAATTAAAGCTGCCATTTTAGGTTAAAGACGGGAGAGCCTCTGTTGTGCAACAGCGAGACAAAAAACACTCCAAGCGACAGATGCAGCACTCGCGTCGCAGAACGACGGGTTTCAACTTTTATAAAAAAAATAAAATTAAAAATAAATACAAAATAGATTACCGACCATGCTTTTTAATACGGATTATTATATCGATACTCACACACTACCGCAAACTAACGGGATGTATAATTGGGATAAATCAGCTACCCATGCTGCTAAGGTCATAGTCATTAAGATTATTATTTTTTTTTTGCCGTCGTTAGAATGGATGATCCGTGAGGAAACGAACAGAAACATTTTTTTGTTGTTGTTCAACTTGCTTGGTCGTATCTCTCCTAGTCCCACATGCGACAAGAAAAGAAAAAGAGGAAAAAGGGAGGGGGAGGGAAAAGAAAAAAAAAAAAGGGAAGGGGGAAAAAAAAAAAAAAAAAAGCAAACACATTCTCCCGAAAGCCATCTTCTAGGATAAACAGAGCTCGCAGTCTGCTTTGATGAAAGTAAAATCGAGACGCACATCGACACAGAAACTAACTTATCGCATTGAGGTTATTCTGATATTCCCCGAGCCCAAAAACCCACGCAAGACCAAGCGACGGAGGCGAGAGGGGAAGAAAAAAAGAAAGAAAAGAAAAAAAAAAAAAGCTTCTCGTAAATGAAAAAAATCGCCCTTTTCTGTAGTTGGAAGGCACGCTCGGCCCCTTCCCCAACGAAAACAAAGGCAGAAAGTGGGTAAGTGCGGGAGAGTTGCCGGCCCCGGGCAGGGAACTCCCGGGCATCGCTACTTTCCTTTTGTCCATTGTCTGTTTAAAAAACAACTACTTTAAACCCGGGCGTGAGCGGGGTGTCGGAGCGGGCCGCGGAAACCGGCTCCATTTCCAGCCCGTGCCCCACAGCCACCCCCCTTCCCCCGGCACCCCCCACCACCACCCCCCCCCCCCCCCCCCCCCCCCGCCCCCCCCCCCCCCACCCCCCCCCCCCCAGCCCGCCCCCCGCGGCCCCCGAGGAATTTTCCTTCTGGCCTCACTTCCATATCCTTAATTGTATCTCTGTAGCAGGTAAAGATTGTCTTATACCTGTTCCTAAATAAGGTCAGTGGAAGTTACTTTGGCGGGCTGTGCAATGGAAAAGTATTTGAAAAAGACAATGGGGGAAAAAAATGAATGATGTGAAAACTAAACCACTTTCTGCAATTCTGTGCTTCTTTCTCATTCTTCAGCGCTAATAAAAGCAGCACATGGACTCAAGCGTGAGAACAGGTTAAATGTGAGTAATTTCTGGTTATCACAAAAAGTGGGGGAAAGCAGTAATTTAACTGTTTTGATGTGAATCTTCAAAAAGCAAGTTTCTCTTAATAACTTGAAATGGAAGTAGAAAGGATCAAAGGAGCCATGGGCTTTATGACTGGGTGAGGAGAATTGCATTCGTGTGGATTGAAAAAAAACAGAAGTCGAGCCTAATTCTCCACTCACCCCAGCAGAAATCTAGAGCAGCTCTCTGGAAATCCGTGGAGTTACTGACTGCAATAACGCTCAGCGAGAAGGAAATTCGATTCCCGGGGTCTGTTCTGAACGTAGCCTGCGAGTTGTGCGCGGTGCAGATCCCGTTACTGAAGCGACAGCCTGACATGTCACGTTGAGGACAGCTGGTTTTCCAAGATGAACATGTTTATAGCTCTCCTCACCTTGTGACTACTTTTTAAGAGGGCAGGGGGATACTGAGAATGCTTATTTTGTGCTCGGTTAATATTCCTTCCGTGCGCTCTCCTTCCTCTCGCGCGCTCTATGTGTGGGTGCGCAGTCTGCGCTCTCCATCATCTCTCTGGCTGTGTCTCTCCGGCTGTGACAGTCACCACTCTGGCCTCAGGCTTGCGCAACACAGACGAAAAGCCCACCAGGATTTTCAGTTCAACGTGGCAGGTTATAATTCTGCTCCTAAATGTGATGTGTATTTTCACTCTTAATGATGCTGCTGTGAATCGGGAGCAACGCCTTAGACTTCACTTTTGTTTTGTGGTTTTGTTTTTTTCATTTTGGAAGGAAAAAAAAAAAGGGTTGGAGGAGGAAAGAAGTGGGAAGGCAGTGTAGCCCTGCAGCTTTACTAAATTGCAGTGTTTGTTCACAGCACTGGAAGGCAAAGCCCAGGCTGCCTGAGCGTCTTGCACGGTTCCCAGGCTGAGCTGTGAGCGAGAGCAAAGTCTTTCAGAAGTTGGGAAAAATCTCACCGCTGCCTGAGCTACTCTGATTATTTTTTTTCAACAGCAATCAGCAGGGAATTTTGAACAAGAAAAGCACTGTAAAGAGTGCAATAAATAAACAGTTGTCCAGTGTACAACTCCTAAGCAAATTTTGAGCCAAGATGAAAAGTGCATAGGGAGGAAGACATACGGCCTTCCTCCCAAAGACCCCGGCCCACGATCACCAGGAGGTATGGCGCAGGCGTCAAAAGGAGGAGCTGAAGGTGGAGCTTATGGAAATGGTTTCTTGGAACTGATTACCCTAAGGACGTCTTTTTGGGGAAAGATCATGAATATGTACAGGTGATTGTGAATATGTATTATTAAGTGGAATAAATATGGGATGGTTGATCGGTGGGGCACACACGCTTGTGGAGGGGCGACCCTCCGTGCTGCCCAGTGCTGAATAAACATACCTACTTTACAACTAGACAAGTCATAGAAAAGTAGAACTGGAAAGGATTTCAATTAGATTCCCACGCTATAAGGCCATATCAATCATAACCACACCATCCCAGATGGTACCTGGACAGGGACATAGGGATAGGGAAGAAAGGATTGCCACAATGTTCCTAAACAATCTATTCAGATACTAACTACCTCTGTAGTTAGAAAAGTTTTCCTCCTATCTAACTTTGCTGACAATTAAGTTAAATCTTATCCCACTCTTACTGAATTTGGCAAGCAATTGATTCTTGTCTTTTGTTCCAGATATAGATATGTCCCTTTTAAGTCCGCTTTTTTGTATTCAGAGTAAATCCAGCTTCTCACAAGCTCTGTTTTCTCTCATTGTTGTCTCTGAACTTCCTTGGACTTTCTCTTGTTTGTTTACAACTTTAAGTGCTGAGTTCACTAGATCTGAGGCCTCACCCAAGCAAATGCAGCAGTTGCCTCCCATGACTTTCACGTGATGCTCCTGCTAATATTTAATGGCATAATGTTTGCCATTTTTGCAACAGCCTCACACTGTTGGCTCCACTACAACCCTGGTGTCCTGTAGCAAGATTACTGCCTACCCATTTTACATTTTACACTGACCTCTGCTTCTTAACTATAGTATGTCACATCTGTCTTTATTAAATGTCATTTGCTCATTTTTAGTCCTTTTCCCAATCTAGAAAGGCCTTTTTTTCTTATTCTGTCCTCCAAAATCTTGGCAATCTTTTTTCAGCCAATTTTGTAGATGTACCCTTTATTCCCTCATCAAAACTATAATTGAAAATTCTGAACATAGAGAGTACTTGAGTACAGACCACTGTAGTCATCAACAGAACATCGTTATTGCTGTCACCTTTCTGAATACAACTTTTTCAGCTAATTATGAATGAAACATAATGCACATTGTAATGAAGAAAATTAGATAATTCGTGTCAATAAGATGTGGCAACAGGGGGTTGCTGTTAAAAGGGAACGGGTAAACCAATTGCTTAAGCTGGTTTGTGACTACAACCTCCCTTCAGGTAGTTGTAGAGAGTGACAAGGTCCCCCCTGAGTCTCCTCTTCTCCAGGCTAAACAATCCCAGCTCCCTCAGCCTCTCCTCATCAGACTTTCCTTCTATTCCCTTCCCCAGCCTCATTGCTCTCCTCTGGACCCGCTCCAACACCTCAATATCCTTCTGGAAGTGAAGGGCCCAGAACTGTACACATTGCTTGAGGTGAGGCCTCACCAGTGCTGAGTACAGGGGGAGAATCACATCCCTAGTCCTGCTGGCCACGCTATTCCTGATACAAGCCAGGTTGCCATTGGCCTTCCGGGCCACCTGAGCACACTGTTGGCTCATGTTCAACCAGTTGTCAACCAGCACTCCCAGGTCTCTCTCCACCAGGCCACTCTCCAGCCACTGCTCCCCCGGTCTGTAGCACTTCATGGGGTTATTGTGGCCAAAGTGCAGGACCCTGCAATTGGTCCTGTTGAACTTCATATCGTTGGCCTCGGCCCATCGACCCAGCCTGTCCAGGTTCCTCTGCAGCATCTTCCTACCCTCCGGCAGATTGACACTCCCTCCCAGTTTGGTGTCATCTGCAAATCTACTGAGGGTAGACTCAGTCCCCACATCCAGGTCATGAATAAAGACATTGAATAGGACTGGGCCCAGTACTGATCCCTGGGGTACACCACTGGTCACCGGACGTCTACTGGATGCAGCACCATTCACCACCACTCTCTGGACCCAGCCATCCAACCAGTTTTTAACTCAGCAAAGGGTGCACCTGTCCAAGCCATGGACCGCCAGCTTTTCCAGGAGGATGCTGTGGGAGACTGTGTCAAAGGTTTTGCTGAAATCGAAGTAAACCACATCCACAGCCTTCCCCTCATCCACTAGGTGGGTCACCCAGACACAGAAGGATATGATTGGTCGGACAGGACCTTCTTTTCCTAAACCTATGTTGGCTAGGCCTGATCGCCTGCTTATCTTCTATATGTTGCGTGATGGCACTCAGGATGAACCATCCACAACCTTGCCAGGCACCAAGTTCAGGCTGACAGGATTGTAGTTTCCTGGATCCTTCTTCTGACCCTTCTTGTGGTTGGAAGTCACATTGGCCAACCTCTAGTCATCTGGGACCTCCCTGGTTAGCCAGAACCGGTGATAAATGATGGAGAGTGGCTTAACCAGTTCTTCTGCCAGCTCCCTTAGCACCCTAGGATGAATCCCATCGGGACCCATGGACTCGTTGGGATCTAAGTGTCACAGCACGTCACTAACTACTTCCTCCTGGATTACAGGAGGGGTATTCTGCTCCCCATCCCTGCCTACCAACTCAGGAGCCCAGTCACAAAGGTGACAGTGTCAAGGGTCCCTTTCCTTCTCTGCTCCGATGTCCTCTGTGACTTGCATCTTCGGCCTCAGAGCTTGCTTGCAGTCTTCACTCTTGTCGTATGCAGCCTTCCATGTTTTTCCTTGGAATCTTTTCCCTCTTTTTCTAATTGTTTTGTTCTGCAAATAATGGTAGCAGTATGGTTATATGTTATCAAAGTATATTTCTATAGCTTTATAGTTTTCTTGTGATTACAAGTAGGTATCTTTAATTATAATAGTTTTAGGACTGTCATGTAGTTGTCTTACACAATCCATACTGATAGTCTCATTATATATGTACATGGTTTTACATTAAGGATTAGAATTCCTTTGTTTGCTGTCTGTAGCTTAACAGAAGTTATTTTTATCATCATTCTAATAGTTATTTTCTTTTCCTTGCTTTCATTTGCATAGCCTACATAATTTATTAATGCTTCATATAAAATTCTTATATCCCTTCTCACTGCTTTGCATGATTTTCTTTCGCTGATTCCCATCATGAATTCCCATCATAATCCCTTTACATGTTTCCTCTTTCAAATACCTCTTACTGCTTTAGAGTTTTCTCTCCTTTCCATGATTCCCTTGTACTCATCCATAGTAAGTATGTTTATATATGTCTTTCCACACAAATCTATACATGTTTCACTCCTGTGATCTTTCTTTAACTTCCTTTGACATTTTTCTCTGTCACTACTTGCCCTATAAAATCCTGCTTCCTCCACTTTGACTCTGTGACTCCCCTTGTCAATTACTTCCAAAACCACATTGTCCGGCCATGCTTAAGTCGTTTTCTACAAAACGTAGCACCTTTCACCCTCAGTGATTTCCCAAAAATCTCATTCCTCAGAGGTCTGATAAGTGTGTCCCAGCTCTTTCTTTCTACCTCAGTATTTCCTCATTTATCCTTATCTTTGGTCCCACGTCAACATGCTCAAGTAATTATATTTCTGCCTTTCCCACCTGAGCAATTCAAAGCAGAAAACCCTTTCTCCTCCCATCCCTAAGAAATTCACTCTAAAACCTCTCCCTTCCCCACACCAATTGCAAGGAAAAAAACCTGTCCACTCCCGTCAGGTTCCCGACACAACCTCTTCACCAGCCTCAGCAATAAAAAGGGGAAAATTTTCCCTTTCCTCTTCCCTCACATATTCCCGCCAAAAGCCCCCTCCAAATCTCAGCAATTCTAAGGGAAGAAACCTCCCTCTGCCCTTCCCTCACAGATTCCCGCCCACAGCCCTCCCACCCCCTCCGCAATTCGAAGGCAAAAACCTCCCTCCGCCCTTACCTCACAAGATCCCCGCCACAGCCAGACCTTCAAGATCATCAAGTCCAACCTCAACCTAACCCTACTACCCTAACTCTAACAACCCACTGCTAAACCATGTATCCCAGCATGACATCCAAACAATTTTTAAACACATTCAGGGATGGTGACTCAACCACTTCCCTGGGGAGACTGTTCCAGTGCTTAACAACCCCTTCTGTAAAGAAGTTTTTCCTGATATCCAACCTAAATTTGCCCTGGTGCAACTTGAGGCCATTTCCCCTTCTTCTGTCACCAGTGAGAAGAGATCAACCCCTCTCTTGATACAACCTCCTTTCACGTATTTGTAGAGAGCAATAACGTCTCCCCTTAGCCTTCTCTTCCCCATACTAAACAGTCCCAGCTCCCTCAGTTGCTCCTCATAGGACATGTTTTCCAAACCCTTCACCAGACTAGTAGCCCTCCTTTGGACCTGCTCCAGCACCTCAATATCCTTTTTGTATTGAGGTGCCCAAAACTGGACACAGTACTCAAGGTGGGGCCTCACCAGTGCCAAATACAGGGGTAGGATTACTTCCTTAGTCCTGCTGGTCACACAATTTCTGATACAAGCCAGGATGCCTTTGGCCTTCTTGGCCACCCGGGTACACTGCTGGCTCATATTCAACTGACTGTCAATCAATACACCAGGGTCCTTTTCTGCCAGGCAGCCATCCAGCCACTCTTCCCCAAGCCTGTAGCATTGCCTGGGGTTGTTGTGACCAAAATGCAGGACCGACACTTGGCCTTATTGAAACTCATACAATTAGCCTCAGTGCATCTATCCAGGCTGTCCAGGTCCCTCTGTAGAGCCTTGCTACCCTCCAGCAGATCAACACTCCCTCCCAACTTGGTGTCATCTGTGAACTTACTGAGAGTGCATTCAATCCCCTCATCCAGATCATTGATAAAGATTTTAAACAGGAGTGGCACCAGTACTGAGCCCTGGGGGACACCACTCGTGACTGGCCTCCAGCTGGATTTAACTCCATTGACCACAACTCTTTGGGCCCTACCATCCAATCTTTTCACCCAGCAGAGTATATGCCCATCCAGGCCATGGGCAGCCAGCTTATCCATGAGGATGTTATGGGGGACAGTGTCAAAGGCTTTACTGAAGTCCATGTAGGCTACATCAATAGCCCTTCCCTTATCCACTAAGCAGGTCACTTTGTCACAGAACAAGATCAGGTTTGTAAGCAGGATCTGCCTTTCATGAACCCATGCTGACTGGGCCTGATCTCCTGGTTGATCCTTAATTGTTCCATGATGGCTCTCAAGATTATCTGTTCCATAACCTTCCCTGGCACTGAGGTGAGTCTGACAGGTCTGTAGCTACCACCTTTTCTGCCAGGCAGCTTTCCAGCCACTCTTCCCCAAGCCTGTAGCGTTACCTGGGGTTGTTGCAACTGAAGTGCAGGACCCAGCATTTGGCCTTATTAAACCTCATACAATTGAGTTTAGCCCGTTGATCTAACCTGTCCAGATCTCGCTGTAGAGCCTTCCTACTCTCAAGCAGATCAACACTCCTGCTTGATTTCGTGTCATCTGCAAACTTACTGAGGGTGCACTGAATCCCCTCATCCAAATCTTTGATAAAGATGTTAAACAGAACCAGCCCCAGCACTGAGCCCTGGGGAACACTACTTGTGACTGGTCGCCAACTCAATTTAACTCCATTTACCACAACTCTCTCGGCTTGTCCATCCAGTTTTTAACCCAGGAAAGAATATACTTGTCTAAGCTGTGAGCTGCCAGCTTCTCCAACAGAATGGTGTGGGAGATGGTGTCAAATGCTTTACTAAAGTCCAGGTATACAACATCCACAGCTTTTCCCCCATGCACTAGACAGGTCACCTGGTCATAGAAGAAGATCAGGTTTGTCAAAGAGAACCTACTCTTCATGAACCCATGCTGGCTGGGCCTAGTCCTGTGGTTGCCCTGCACTTGCCATGTGAGTGCACCCAAAATGAACCACTCCATAATCTTCCATGGTACTGATGTCAGTCTGACAGGCCCGTAGTTCACCAGACCCTCCTTCTAGCCCTTCTTGTAGATGGTCATCACATTGGCAAGCCTCCAGCCGTCTAGGATCTCCCCTGTTAACCAGGACTGCTGATAAATGATGGAGAGTGGCTTGACAAGCTCCTCCACCAGCTCCCTCAGTACTCTCGGGTGGATCTTAGCAGGTCCCATAGACTTGTGGATGTCCAAATGGCATATCAAGTCAGTAACCCCTTCCTTCTGGATTATGAGGGAATTCTGCTCATCCATCTTCCAGTTCAGGGGACTGAATACCTTGAGGGTAACTGATTAAAGATTGAGGCAAAGAAGGCACTAAGTACCTCAGTTTTTCCTCATCCTTGGTGGCAATATTCCCCTTTGCATCCAATAAGGGATGGAGATTCTCCTTGGCTCTCTTTTTGTTGTTAATGTATTTGTAAAACACTTTTTATTATCTCATACAGCAGTGGCCAGACTGAGTTCTAGCTGGGCTTTTGCCTTCCTAATGTTCTTATGAGCATGCATTCTGACAATAAAAATGTGAAATACTCTCAGGGCAACTTTTTATATAATAGAGGTCTTGAGTTTATTTTATGGTAATGAGATGTCACAGTCTTGGAACAATTCTTTTTCTTTATTAACAGCAGTTATGTAACTATATGGGTATTCATGTTAACTGGGAAAACCCACCTTGATGAAGGTGGAGACCCCAGGTTAGGTCCATCCACTCAATGGGACAACCCGAGTCATCCAAGATTGAGTCCCCAAACCAGTTGTATGGTCTAGTTGGGACAACCTACCCCATCAAAGCCTGGATCTCCACACCAGTTGCACCATCTAACTGGGACAACCTACACCATCAAAGCCTGGGTCTCCACACCAGTTGCATCATCTAATCTGGGACAACCTACCCCATCAAAGCCTGGATCTCCACACCAGTTGCATCATCTAACTGGGAAAATCCACCTCGATGAAGGTGGAGACCCCAAGTTAGGTCCATCCACTCAATGGGACAACCCAAGTCATCAAAGATTGAGTCCCCAAACCACTTGCATCATCTAGATGGGACACCCCACCGCACGACCTCGTCCTCTACCTGCTTTCCACCAAAACCTTCTACCTGATTTCCACCAAAAGCACCTCCCCGCTCAACCTCACCTTGAAGTAGCTTCCCTGGTGGACGCAGCCACACTTCTCCAGGGACACGCACGCTTCTCCATCGAAGAGGAACCCGTCGTCGCACTGGCAACCCCCGAAGCCCGCCCAGCTGCACGGGGCCGGCACGGAGAGGCTGGCGCAGGTGAAGTCGCAGGTCCGGGTGCAGAGCTCGTAGTGGCTGTGGGGGGGACAGGAGAGGGCTGGGGTAGGGGGGTGGGGAAGAGGGGAGCAAAAAAAAAAGGGCAAAATATCATCATCCTCCCCAAAAAAATCACGATTATATTTTTTTTCTGCACTTCACGGGGCTTCCCCGGGGTGGAGCAAGGGGCTTGGGTATCTCTGGTGGCTTCCAAAGCAACCAAATCCCGCTTCTAAGGTTCCAGCTGAGTGGTTTTGCATCTTGTTGGTCACCCCAAACGCGGAGGGACGCCCGTTTCCCACTCGGTCGACCCCAAATTTTTCTGGTTACGGAGGCAGGAAGGTGGAATTTCCTGGAATTCTTGGGCGGGTTGGGTTTGGAGGGACCTTGGAGATCACCTCGTTCCAAGCCTCTCGAGTTGGAACCTGCCCCGTGGGCAGGGACACATCGACCAGACCAGGTCGGAGCATCTTGAACCCATGGAGCATCTCCAACTTCTGCCTCCTAGGGAGGTTTCTGGGGGGGGGGGGAAATCGGTGATTGACGTGCCCAAAAATGAGCTTTTTTTAGAGACTTTTGGGGGTTTTTTTTTGTGGTATGGATTTTGAGGGCTGTTCAGCGACAGGCCGCTTCGATGCGACTTTGTCGCACTCGATGACCTTGAAGGCCTCTTCCAACCCGAACGACTCGAGGTCCGGCCAGCGAAGCTTTGCCAAGGACCACACTGGGAACTACTGACCTGTCAGCCTCACCTCTGTGCCTGGGAAGATCATGGAACAAATCCCCCTAGAAGCTCTGCTAAGGCACATGGGGGACAGGGATGTGATCTGAGACAGCCAACATGACTTCACCGAGGGCAAGTCCTGCCAGACCAACCGAGTGGCCTTCTACGATGGAGTGACTACATCAGTGGACAAGGGAAGAGCTATGGCTGTCATCTATCTGAACTTCTGTAAGGACTTTGACACTGTCCCTCACAACATCCTTCTCTCTAAATTGGAGAGAGGTGGATTTGATGGGTGGACTGTTTGGTGGATGAAGAATTGGTTGGATGGTCACATTCAGAGGGTAGTGGTCAACGGCTTGATGTCCAGATGAAGATGGGTAACAAGTGGTGTCCCTCAGAGGTCCATATTGGGACAAGTGCTGTTTAATATCTTCATCAGTGAGCTAGTGGGATCGAGTGCACCCTCAGCAAGTTTGTGGACGACACCAAGCTGAGTGGTGTGGTTGACAGGCCTAAGGGACAGGATGCAATACAGAGGGACCGGGACAAGCTTGAGAAGTGGGCCCATGTGAACCTCATGAGGTTCAACAAGGCCAAGTGCAAGGTTGGGTCCACCCCTGGTATCAATACAGGCTGGGGGATGAAGGGATTGAGAGCAGCACTGCAGGAAGGACTTGGGGGTACTGTTGGATGAAAAGCTGGACGTGACCTGACAATGTGTTCTCACAGCCCAGAAGGCCAACTGTATCCTGGTCTGCATCAAAAGAAGCATGGCCAGCAGATTGAGAGAGGTGATTCTGCCACTCTGCTCTGGTGAGACCTCACCTGCAGTACTGTGTCCAGCTCCTGGAGTCCTCAGCACAAGAAAGACATGGACCTGTTAGAGTGGGAACAGAGGAGGGCCACAAAGATAATCAGAGGGCTGGAACCCCTCTGCTATGAAGAAAGGCTGAAAGAGTTGGGGTTGTTCAGCATGGAGAAGAGAAGGCTCCGGGGAGACTTTCTTGTGGCCTTTCAGTACTTAAGAGGGGCTTATAAGAGATGTGGACAATCGTTTTATCAGGGCCTGTTGCAACACATCAAGGGGTGATGCTTTTAAACAAAGAGGGGAGATTTAGACTCCCCTCCTTTTAGAGAAGGAAGAAATTGTTTACACTGCGGGTGATGAGACAATGGCCCAGGTTCCCCAGAGAGGTGGTGGCTGCCCCATCCCTGGCAACATTCCAGGTCAGGTTGGATGGGGCTCTGAGCAACCTGATCTAGTTGAAGATGTTCCTGCTCACTGCGGGAGAGGTTGGACCAGATGACCTTTAAGGGTCCCTTCTTCCTTTCCTTTCCTTTCCTTTCCTTTCCTTTCCTTTCCTTTCCTTTCCTTTCCTTTCCTTTCCTTTCCTTTCCTCACCAGATAGTAACAACAACAACAGTGAAATTAAAATGGAAGCATTTCCTGGAAAGGCAGAAATTCCACAGCATGTAAGGAGAAATAAAACAATTATCCCAGAAAGAATGTTCTCAAACTTGAAGCAGGATCAACTTATAGAAGGACTTTATGCCTTGCTGTCCACAACAAGTTCTTTCTATTAATGGACGTGAACATAAACCATGATTGACACCATTAATGCATACGGGTTCACCACTTTTCCAAAGTAATTGTAGCTTCCTTTGTGGAGTTAAACAAGTTTGTGCTTCAGCAGCTGATGCCTGAGTTGTATGCAGTGGGCAGATGAGCAGGTCCATCCAGTCAGAAAGAAGTCAGACTCTCTATATGACATCTGTTTGGCCTTCCCTTCAACTTCTGCCCATATTAGAGGAGGCAGACTTCAGCCTTATGGCTTCAAGAATATTTCAGTTTTAACCATCTCAGAATTTCCCTCATCTGCTTCTTAATACAACGTGGCCTCATGAAAGACATCTATTTTTATTTATTTACTGTGATACACAAGAACAGCTGTATTATCGCAATACCTGTCTCAGATATTCAGACAAAACTGGGTAGGAAACAAGCCCCATCCTAGCAAAGTCTCATCCAAGTCAAACCAAGTTGTTACACTCTTCTCTTAGAAGAAGTTAATTTCCAGAACTAAAACAGAAAGTCAGGAATGTGAGTACGGTTGTGAAATGACTATGGAAAAGAAGAACTGAGAGATCCTGTCAGTTCATGACTGCACATAATAGATATAGGGTGATCAAAAGATGAATTTCTTGGTTAATCTTCATTGTATCTCAAAAAATGTTTACATTCTTGGTTTCCAAATGATTTTTAAAGTTCAAATAATTTCTAAGAATCCAGCAGTTGCTTCCCAATAATGCAGACCATGGAAGTCTGAGTAAATGTTAATTGCTTTCTAGCATCAGAGTTAGGGGTTTAGTATTTACAAGGGGGAAAAAAGACGGCAGTGAAATACTGGGCAACAGTTCTGTTCTTTTGCTGGAGTTCATTAGGTGCAGGCTTGCCATTCCATAAACTTCTATCTGGCATTTTTGCCTTGCTTAAAAAATGGTGGAGTCAGCCGATCTAGAAGCTTCAGAGGTAACAAAGCCCTTAAAAACATTAACTTTAAATATAGGAGAAATGATTGAAAAGATTAATTTCTGAGCACAGCACCTTTGTTATCTGCCTTTCACAGATCCCTCTGCTCTCTCCAAGATCAGAGCCTTCTCACTGTGCCTGAACACAGATGAGCAGCTCTGAGATTGCCAGGAGCAGACAGTGGCCCATAGACCCACCTAAGACAAAGTACTTGAGAAGGATGAAGAGAGACTTTAAAGCCCTGGGATGGATGGTGGAAGGCTCTGTAGCACAGGTTATATTTTCTTCTCTTCTTCCAGTTTCAGGTAGAGACACAGTATCTGACAAATGCATACAATCTATTAATTTCTGGCTTTGTAACTGGTGTCACCATAACAATTTTGGGTTCTTTGACAATGGGATGGATTATACAGCACTAGACTTGCTGGCCTCTCATGGGGGGCACATTTCAAAAAGAGGGAGGAGAGTCTTTGCACAGGAGATTGTGGGGCTGATTGATAGGGCTTTAAACTAGATAGGAAGGGGGAAGGGGAGATAACTGGACCAGCTAGGAATAAGCCCAAGGGAAACATGCCAAGTCTAAAAGCCTGTTGACTAGTGTAGACTCTTGCTCTGCCATTTTATTCAAGACAAAGGCTAGAAATTTAGAAATCATTGAAGTACCTGAAAGGGGTTTGGAAGGAAATGGTGCACACTCACAAAAAAAATATTGGTATCATTAACTCATCTGAAGTGCATTTATACCAATGCATGCAGTATGAGCAGCAAACAGGGGGATCTTGAAGCCATGATGCTCCAAGAAAACTATGACATAGTGGCTATCACAGAAATGTGGTGGGATGCCACACATAACTGTAGTGCCACAATCGAAGGCTACAAGCTCTTCAGGAGGGACAGACAGGGAAGGAGGAGTGGTGGAGTGGCCCTGTATGTTAGAGAATGTCATGAGACCTCAGAAATCAAGTATAGTGACGAAGGGGTTGAGTCTGTTTGGATTAGGTTAGGGGCTAATAGAGCTGATATAGTTGTGGGAGTCTGCTAGAGACCCCCCCAGTCAAAGCAGTGAGATGGATGACACTTTCTATAGGCAGCTGAGAGAAATCTTGCAGTCACTTGCTGTTGTGCTTGTGGGGGACTTTAACCACCCAGATATCTGCTGGGAATACAACACAGCAGAGAGGGAACAATCCAAGCTGTTTCTGGAATGTGTGGAGGACAATTTTTTCACACAGTTGATAAATGAACCAACTAGGGAAGGTGCCCTCCTGGACCTGCTCCTTGTGAACAGGGAAGAACTTGTGGGGGAAGCAAAGGTTGGAGGCCGTCTAGGGCATAGTGATCATGAGATGATTGAGTTTTCAATCCTTAGGGAAACAAGGAGAGGGGTTAGCAAAACTGCCACCTTGGACTTCCGGAGGGCAAACTTTGACCTGTTCAGGAGACTGATTGACAAAGTCCCTTGGGAGGCCAGTGGGCCATGTGATAGGGACGATGCTAGGGCTATCGATGAGCCGGGACTCACAATAGTGCCTGAGAATGATCAAGTAGGGACTAGAATGTGCACAAACTAAAATACATCTATGTCAATTCATGTAGCATGGACAATAAGCAGGAAGAGCTTGAAGCTATTGTCCAGCAGGAAAAATATAATGTAATTGACCTTATAGAAACATGGTGGGATGAATATCATAACTGGAACACTTTGTTGGACGGCTATAGGCTCTTCGGAAGGGATAGGCACAGAAGAAGGGGCGGTGGTGTGTCCCTGTATGTTAGGGAAGGTCTCAACTGTCTTGAGAATGATGATGATGGTGATGATAGGGTTGAATGCATATGGGTAAGAATCAAGGAAAAGGCTAACAAGGCAGATGTCATGGTAGGGGTCTGGTATAGACCACCCAATCAAGATGAAGAGGTTGATGAAGTGTTCTACAGGCAGCTGGGCAAGGTCTCAGAATCGCTAGCCCTTGTTCTTAGGAACTTGAACGTACCAGATGTCTGCTGGAAATACAATACAGCAGGCAGAAAGCAGTCCCAGAGGTTCTTGGAGTGTGTGGAAGATAACTTCCTAACAAAACTGATGACTGAGCCAACTAGGGAAGACTCTCTACTAGACCTGCTGTTTGTAAACAGAAAAGGACTAGTGGGAAATGTGAAGGTTGGGGGCCATCTTGGGCAAAATGACCATGAGATGTTGGAGTTTTCAATTCTTAGGGAACTAAGGAGGGAGGTAAATATAACTACCTCCTTGGACTTCAAGAATGCAGACTTTGACGCGTTCAGGAGATCGGTTGATGGCGTCCCTTGGGAGATAGCCCTCAAGAACAAGGGAGTCCAGGAAGGCTGGACATTCCTCAAGAGGGAAATCCTCAAGGCACAGGAACTAGCTGTTCCTGTGTACTGTAGAAAGAGCTGGCCCAGTCAGCATGGGTTTATGAAAGGCAGGTCCTGCCTGATTAACCTGATCACCTTCTACAACAAGGTGACTCACTTAGTGGATGAGGGAGGAGCTGTGGACATTGTCTACCTGGACTTTAGTAAAGCCTTTCACACTGTCTCCCACAGCATTCTCCTTCAGAAACTTATGGCACAAGGCTTGGATAAATACACTCTGCACTGGATAAAGAACTGGCTGGATGGCCAGGCCGAAAGAGTGGTAGTGAATAGAGGTAAATCTGGCTGGTGTCCAGTCACAAGTGGTATTCCCCAGGGTTCAGTACTGGGGCCCGTTCTCTTCAATATCTTTAGTAATGATCTGGATGAGGGGATTGAGTGTACCCTCAGTAAATTTGCAGATGACACCAAAGTCTCCCCCTCTATTCTGCCCTGGTGCGGCCACATCTGGAATACTGTGTCCAGTTCTGGCCTCCCCAGTTCAAGAGACACAGGGAACTACTGGAGAGAGTCCAGGGGAGGACAATAGAAGTGATTGGGTGGCTGGAGTATCTCTCTGATGAGGAAAGATTGAGAGAGCTGGGGCTATTTAGCCTGGAGAAGGCTGAAAGGAGACCTTATCAATGTCTGTAAATAGATAAAGGGTGGGTACAAGGAGGATGGATCTGGATTTTTTTCAGTAATGCCCAGTGACAGAACAAGGGGCAACTGGCACAAGCTGGAACACAGGAAGTTTCATCTAAGTATGAGGAAAAAGTTCTTTACTGTGAGGGTGATGAAGCACTGGAACAGGCTGCCCAGGGAGGTTGTGGAGTCTCCTGCTCTGAAGACTTTCAAAACCCACCTGGATTCAATCCTGTGTAATGTGCTCTAGGCAAACCTGCTTTAGCAGGGGGGGTTGGACTAGATGATCTCTAGAGGTCCCTTCCAGATCTGATGATTCTGTGATCTTGCTTTGTTTGGATGCACAACTTTTGCTTTACCTATTGAAGTGCTTTTATCTCAACTCATGAGTTTTCTTTTTCCCTTCTGATTCTCTTCCCCATCCCTCCAGGGGGGGCTGTGTGATTAAACCATAACAATCCTTTTTCGCACCCAATGTGGGGCTCAAAGGGTTTGAGATAATAACAGAATGACCAGAACATAGCAGAAAGTATTTATATCTGTTAATAGTTGTGCATCACATTATTCGTCTGTTCTTGATATTAGTTTATCTGGTCTGCACCATGCTCTATTGTTTTTCCTTACATGTTGTCTTTTGTAGTTTGCTGTGCTCTGTAGTGATTAGTGATGTTTTGCCTGGGAGATGTATTATTAAAATACTGGCCTTGAGCTTAATCTGGTATTTGGGCCCTGTACTAAAGCCATTACTGTACTTTGTGTACCATGTCATGGAGAAAATTAACAGTTATACTTCTCCCTCTGAGTGATTTTTTTGTGGAGGGACTACAGAATGGCACCTTTTTCTGTGAGGTTTTCTCCCTCATTACAACAACATTTTTGTATCCTAAACATCCTTGGGTAGTTAAAATACTTCTATTGGTATTTCTTAGGAATATTGCTTCAGTTTTGTCTAATGTTAACAAACAATTTAGGAATATGACCGAGGATCCATGAGAGCATGGTCATGGGTGGCACGGCATGTGGGAGAACATGGGCAGGTATATAGAGAAGTTCTCAACTCCAATGGTCTGGAACTTCACTCCTGAGAAAATGCAGGATCCTGATGAGGTGATAGAATGTTGTAAACCCACCATTTTGGGGCCTTTTTTCCCCATTTTGGGTCTGTTTCCCCCATTCTGGGGCCTTTTCTCCCCATTTTGGGTTGATTTCTCCCCCTTTTGGGGCAATTTCCCCCCATTTTGGGTCTGTTTCCCCCATTTTGGGGCCTTTCCCCCTATTTTGGGACTGTTTCCCCCATTTTGGGCCAATTTCCCCCCATTTTGGGTCTGTTTCTCCTCATTTTGGGTCAATTTCTCCCCATTTTGGGGCCTTTTCCCCCTATTTTGGGACCGTTTCCCCCCATTTTGGGTCCTTTCCCCCGATTTTGGGTCTATTTCTCCCCATTTTGGATCTGTTTCTTCCCATTTTGGGGCTGTTTCCCCCTTTTGAGGCCACTTCTCCCCATTTTGGGTCTGTTTCCCACCATTTTGGGTCAATTTCTCCCCATTTTGTGTCAATTTCTCCTCATTTTGGGTCTGTTTCTCCCATTTTGGGGCAATTTCCCTCCATTTTGGGTCCGTTTCCCCCATTTTGAGACCATTTCCCCCATTTTGGGGCCTTTTCCCCCATTTTGGGGCCTTTTCCCCCCATTTTGGGGTCTGTTCCCCCCATTTTGTGGCCATTTCCCCCCATTTTGGGGCCGTTTCCTCCCATTTGGGGTTGATTTCTCCCTCTTTTGGGTCTGTTTCCCCCGTTTTGGGTCAATTTCTCTCCATTTTGGGGCTATTTCCCCTCATTTTGGGTCTGGTTCCCCCCATTTTAGGTCTCTTTCCCCCCATTTTGGGGCCGTTTTCCCCCATTTTGAGGTAATTTCTCCCCATTTTGGGGCTGTTTCCCCCATTTTGAGGCAATTTCCCCCCATGTTGGGGCCATTTCCCCCCATTTTGGGTCTGTTTCCCCCAATTTGGGTCTGTTTCCCCCATTTTGGGTCGATTTCTCCCCCTTTTGGGTCTGTTTCCCCCCATTTTGGGGCAATTTCCCCCCAATTTGGGTCAATTTCTTCCCATTTTGAGTCTGTTTCCCCCATTTTGGGTCTGTTTCCCCCATTTTGGGGCTGTTTCCCCTCATTTTGGGTCTGTTTCCCCTCATTTCGGGTCTGTTTCCCACCATTTTGGGGCCTTTTTTCCCCATTTTGGGCCTGTTTCCCCCATTTTGGGTCTATTTCTCCCCCTTTTGGGTCTGTTTCCCCCCATTTTGGGCTAATTTCCCCCCAGTTTGGGTCAATTTCTTCCCATTTTGAGTCTGTTTCCCCCATTTTGGGGCCGTTTCCCCCATTTTGGGTCTGTTTCCCACCATTTTGGGGCCTTTTTTCCCCATTTTGGGTCTGTTTCCCCCATTCTGGGGCCTTTTCTCCCCATTTTGGGTCTGAAGTCTCCTTACAGGAAGGTCCTCTCAGAAGCTCCTATATCTCTACATCTTCTGTAAATGGCAAAAAACCAAATAAAAATAGAAGGAATGCATGGTGAGACTAGAAAGTTATCTTCTGAAAGTGTCTCTAGCAGACCATCTTACTATAAAGATCCCCAGATCCATTATATTGACTCTTCTAAAGGACCCAAAGAGATGGTCAATAGTGACAATCTAAGGTAGATCTGCAATAGGAGGTAGAACTTTCCTACAATTTGTAGAGGCACGAACTTGTCCTTAAGGAATTAAGATTTCAGTTAGCTCAATTTAATGAACTTCAAGGTGATTACGTAGCATGAGAGTAGTTTTATTCAAGGGTTTACAAAAACTTCTTTCTTTTCACTGACCGTGCAACTGATGTAAGGAAGACATGAGAAGTACTGCAAACACCATTTTTCTCCTTCTCTACATTGGGCACAGCATCTTAACAGTGAATTAGAAGGAACCCAGAAATACAAACTGTACAAAACAAATACTATTTTAAATTACATGAAGTTATAAGAAAGTTTTAGTTTAACACAAGAAGATATTCCCAGTAACAAATCTAGGAAGTATTCTACCTCTACCTATTTTTAGCTGGGAAGAGAGAAACTGAGGCATTTGGAGAGTAAATGGTATCCCCCTTAATTTTGCTTCTCAACACAAACATGATGAAGGTTGTACCTTAGGAAGATTTCTGAAGATTGCTGCACCAGAGAACACACTTCCAGAAATATGAATATGCAGATGCCACAACCCCCCCGATTTTAATTCCAATTTATTAAAAATAAATTAAATTTGGAATAAAAGTACAGTCTAAACTTCAGATTAAATACAAATGTTAATTTCAAGTACCAACTGCATTCTCTACCTGATTTACTACAGTGTCTTAGGCCATAGTGACCTGCAAAATAATAATTCAAATATTTGAGGCTTGAATAATCTCATTTCAGCTACTCTAGTATAAACTAACCAATATAAATGCCATGTTCCATTATATTTTTGTGAAAGCTAAATTTACTAGAAATCAGTTATTCAACCGTGAAGAACACATATTAAAAGCTACAATACATCAAGAAAAAAAATGGCTATGTATAAGGCAAAAAAGTATTTGGCATATAAATCAGGATTTGCAGTCAAAATCAGCCTTTAAAGGAATCAGTTTAGATGCAGGCAACTAGTAGCATAGTTTTGGGGTTTATTTGCATTCTTTTTGAATGCTAAGAATCAGAACGTATTCTCTATTGTAGTGGGTCTGGCTGAGCTGCTTTTCCCCATCCAGCCCTCATGCTGCAGTACTGGGAGCTGGAGGGTGTTAAGCCTATCTCAAGGACGCCGTCCACAGCCCAATTATTTCTCACACAGTCTTGTCCGCAGCCCAGCTTGTACCCAGATGGTCTTGAGGAAAACAGGTGTGCCTGTTTTCCTCCCTTTCCCTTGTGAACAGCTCTTTCAATCATCTCTCCCACCATCCTTAAATAAACAAAGTACTACAGCTAACATTACTAACACTAAGATGGTGTCTTATGCTATGGCATAGGTGAGTTTGGATAGGCCACATGTCCGTTCTCTTCGAGATACATTGCCACACTCTTATCCCCTGGTTTATGTTACTGATTATACAGTTTGAATACACAAGGCTGTAGCTGAAACCCTCCAAGTGGTTGTAGCAAAACTATAACCGTTGGATTATGCCATCTGGATACACAAAATTTGGCATTGAAACCACTACTGAAGTCCTCCAATCTCTCTGTCTTACTTTCTCAGGAAGCTGAATAGTGGTTTGAATTGAAACTCAGGGCATAACATTGGTTGAGGAATTTCAAGGTTCAGCTCAGGTTTCCATTCTTTGTGTGGTGCAGCATTGACCTGTTTGGCCTAGGGCTTATGGACAACTCAGGGCTGAGTCCTCCACACAGCTCCCCATGTGTCATCTCTACATAGATAGGGACACAGATCAGGAAACCAAGGCTGAGTTGCTTGCGCGCACACACACACACACACACACAAACCCCCTTGAGATGCCTGCATGCACTAGATGTTACCAAAACTTGCTTATGAACTATTGAAACAAATATTTGAGCTTCCAAACCCCCTTGCTTTCTAACACTTCTCACCGAGGTGGGAGACTAGGTGCAGCTGGGTAAGAGAGAAATACTCAATAACAACAGAGTTGTTATTAAGCAGGTATTCTTTATATACAATGCTAAGCAGCACTGGGGATTGTTCCACCATGAGTGCTCCAACAAAATAGCAAAACACACCAGATTATATACAAAAAAACATACATATTAATCAAATTTCCAGGAAAGGGCAATCTTATGCTAATGGGTTCCCGGAATTCATTTATATAGTCCAAGCATGCGTAATAAAATTAGGGTTAGGGTCTTTTCCCCCTCTGGTGGTCATTCATAGTCTTCCTCACACTAGCTGCTAGCTGAACTTCGGGCTTCCTTTGCCCATACATGGTCATGGAGTTAGCTCATCCATCCTTTGGCCCTGGAATGCTCCAATGTCAGTTTAAATTAGTTTTCAGGTGCTTATCTTAACACTGGTGTCCTCTTTTGCACTTATTTTGAGTCCCTGTTATCAGGGGTACTCTAGCTTAACAAACTATCTCAAAGCCTGTTTGATCTTTGCCAGGTGAGAAGTTGCGCTCCCTGAGGATGTTTCTCCTCTGGGGAGAAATAATTTATGCTTAGGTTGCAAAACAAAATTAAACTTATGCACCAAAATCCCTGGGATGTGGTTGAAATAAAGCCTGGGTTAGGGGGGGTCCAGGGGCATTAAATTGCCTTTAGTGCCCCGGACCCCACTGAAACCTCCCTAAGAACCCCTAAGACATCCCAAGACTCCCCAAACCACCCTCGGAGAATACCTAAGACACTCCCAAGACCCCCATGAGACCCCCCTGATATCCCTCAAGGGTCCCATGAAAGCCCCCAAGACACCACTGAGAATCCCTGGACAAAGCAGCAACCCCAAGATGCCCACCAAGACCTCCCTGAACTGCGCACACGCTCTGGCCCCAGCCCACCCCAGGGAGGAAGTGTCCCCAAGATTTGAACATTTAGGGAAGAAATGACAAAAACAACAAAAATAAAACCAACAACAATGTTTTATTAAGGTGGGGATTTTGTTTTAACTGAACAATGGATGCAGGATTTTTAGACCTGTGAAATCCAAAGCCTTGGGGAAAAACAGCCCAAACCTGGCAAACCATGTCCCAGCTGCACTGGCAGCACCGGCTGTGCCGACTCCTCAGGGTAATTACTCTGATTATCCCTGACAGGCCTTCGGGGAGAGGGTTATTTGCAGATGCTGGAGCCCCAGCCTCCAAGAAAGAAGGGTGGAAAGGAGGCAATTCCAGTTCAATCAGCTGGAAAAGTGTCACATTTACCCCGACAGCGCCGAGGTCAGTGTATCTGTGTGTCCCCTGGTGCAGGCTGGTCACTGGTGTGGGTGCGCATGTGCTGGTTGCAGTGGGATCTCTGTCTGAAGCTCTTGCCACAGTAGGTGCAGTTGAAGGGCTTTTCACCAGTGTGGATGAGGCGGTGCTGAGTGAGGGTGGAACTGTGTCTGAAGGTCTTGCCACAGTCAGTACAGCTGAAGAGTTTCTCACCAGTGTGGATGAGGCGGTGCCTGGTGAGGTTGGAGATCTGTCTGAAGCTCTTGCCACAGTCAGCACAGGTGAAGGGCTTCTCACCAGTGTGGACGTGGCGGTGCCTTGTGAAGTTGTAGATGTGGCTGAAGCTCTTGCCACAGTCAGAACAGGAGAAGGGCTTCTCACCAGTGTGGACGCGGCAGTGCTGGGTGAACTTGGACTTGTGGCTGAACCTCCTGCCGCAGTCATCACAGCGGTACAGCTTCTTACTGGGGTGGGTCTGCATGGGCTTCACCAGCTTCTCTTGCTGGCTGAAGCTCCCCTGGCCATCATCACACGTGCTGGTGGTGGCCGTAGCATCTGGTAGCTTCCCCTCACAACTGCACAGCGTGCAAACCCAGCTACAACCCCTTCCCCCTTTGAATCTAGTTTAAAGCCCTGTCAATAAGCCCTGCTAACTCCTGCCTCAAAATCCTTTTTTCCCTCTGGGACAGGTGCATCCCACATGTCCCACCTGTCACCAGCAGACCAGGTGCCATATAAACTTCCCCATGATCAAAGAACCCAAAATTCCAAGGGTGGCACCAGTCTCTGAGCCACGTGTTAATCAGGTGTGTTTTCCGCCCTCTTTCAGTGTTTTTCCCTACCACTTGAGGGATTGATGAAAACACCACCTGAGCACTCGAGCCTTCAACCAGTCACCCTAGTGCCTTGAAGTCCTTTTTGACTGCCTTTAGACTTCTCTCTACAACCTCATCATTACCTGCCTGGATAACTAACAAAGGGTAATAATCAGAGGGCTGCACCAGAGCAGTGACCTTCCTTTTAATATCTCCAACCCGAGCCCCAGGGAGGCAACAGACCCTCCTGTGGGATGGGTCTGGTCAACAGATGGGCCCCTCTGTTCCCCTCAGAAAAGTCACCCACTACAATTACCCTCCTTTTATTCTTAATTGAAGAAGTCCTAAGGCGTGGGGGTGAGTGACAAGCTGTGGGTGACTCACTGGATGGATCCTTGTTTCCATCTTCATTTGGTTGGCCATCAAGTTCCAAAGCCCCATACCTATTTTCCAGTGGCAACTGGGAAGGTGAGGGGGGGCCGAGAAGGTTTTCACTTGCCTCTCCTTGCCTCTCCTTGTCCAATTGTGCAACCCTAAACAACATTTGGCAAAATATTCCTAAGACAGCACTGAGAGCATGCTGTCCTGGACGTCCTGAGTATAGTCAAAATTCTCAAAAGCTGAGAAAGTCTTCTCCCTGTCTCACCCATAGATTGTATGACCATGTGGCAGTGTGGAGAGCGACAGCGGTACCAGCAGTGGTGAGATATGTTTCTTTTAATTACTGACATAGATTGGAATGGGACCGGGCTTCCTGGATACAGTGAAGTTGGGGCAGAGTGGGGAGACCGAGACTGAGTGGTAATCTCATGAAGGAGCTGAAGGCTGATGTGGCGGGGGGCGTGCCCATAAGCTGCTGCAAAATTTAGAAGTTGCCATAGTGGCAGCTGCCTCAGGCCATGCGGCAGTGCGGAGAGTGACAGCAGCCTTCACAGAGGGAGGCACAAGCTGAGACAGTGTGGGTGGGCGCAAGGGCATGTGGGAATCAGTAAACAGTGGTTGATTCCCTTTGGCCAGAGAGACGATCATGGTCACAACATGGCCAAAAGCCACAGCGAGAAAGAATGTGGGAACTCAGACCGAGGTCCTGCGTAAACACATAGCTGTGTGCTTCTCCAGGACCTGGTGGCCACTTTCCAGGACCTGGTGGCCGCTTTAAAGGACCTAGTGGCCACTTCTGAGGACCCCAGACCCAGTGGCTGCTTTCCAGGACCCAGTGGCCAATTGTAATGACCTGGTAGCCGCTTTTATGGGCCTGGTGGCCACTACTGAGGACCCGGTGGCCGCTTTTAAGGACCCAGTGGCCACTTTCCAGGACCCAGTGGCCTCTTTTAAAGACCTGGTGGCCACTTCTGAGGACCCCAAAGCCAGTGGCTGCTTCCTCAGGACCCTCCGTGGGCCACCCCGGACCCTCCGTGGGCCACCAAGGACCTTCCGCGGGCCACCCCAGCTCCAGTGTCTGTTTGAAGGCCCCAAGCGGGTGCCGCTCTCGGGTTCCTCTCCTGGTTGCCCCCCGGCCTCACGTCCCGGCCCCCTCCCACCGCAGCCACCGGGCCTGGAGACCCCTGGGGGGCTGGAGGAGCCCCCTTCTCCATCCCCTGGACATCTGGGGACACCTGAAGATCTGGAGCCCCCTTCTCCAACCCCTGGAGATCTGGAGACCCCTTCTCCACCCCATGAAGGTCTGGAAGCACCTGAAGATCTGGAGACCCCTTCATCCCCTGAACATCTGGAGACCCCTTCTCCATCCCCTGGAGATCTGGAGACCCTTTCTCCAACCTTGGAGATTTGGAGACCCCTTCCCCACCCCTTGAAGGTCTGGAAGCACCTGAAGATCTGGAGACCCCTTCGCCATCCATGGAGATCTGGAGACCCCTTCTCCAACCTTGAAGATTTGGAGACCCCTGGAGATCCCTTCTCCATCCCACGAAGATCTGGAGACCCCTGAACATCTGGAGACCCCTCCTCCCACCCCCTGAACATCTGGAGACCCCTTCTCCATCCCCTGGAGATCTGGAGCCCCCTTCACTCCCTGAACATTTGGAGACCCCTTCTCCAACCTTGAAGATCTGGAGAGATCTGGAGCCCCCTTCTCCCCCCCCTGAAGGTCTGGAGCCCCCTTCTCCACCCCCTGAACATCTGGAGCCCCCTTCTCCACCCCCTGAACATCTGGATCCACCTGAAGACCACCTTCTCCCCCCGCTTCAGGTGCCACCTGCAGCCGGTGGGACGTCCCCAAGAGAGCCCACTCCGGCAGCGTCGGTGACCCCGAGCTCCACACAACTTTTATTGACCTTTGGGGGTGTCGGTTGTTGAGGTGGCCACGTTTGGTTGGGAGGTGGCCACGTTTGGAGGTGGTGTTGAGGTGGCCACGTTGGGAGGTGGTGTTGGAGGTGGCCACGTTGGGAGGTGGCCACGTCTGGTTTAGAGGTGGCCCGGTTGGGAGGTCGCAGCTCCCACCTTGCAAATAGGCTGCACAAGGGGGTGAATGACGGAAGTGGTCAGTTCACGATTGTGAGGCACGGTCAAAAATGACAAACATCTCGCCTTAGCTCCCTCACAAAAGGTTCCAGCCAGGTGTTTCAATGCTGAATCTTCTCTTCCCTGTGCCTCTCCTTCACTGCAGAAAGTACTCACAGCTACCACCTTGCAAATAGGCTGTGCAAGAAGGCGCATGCCAAAAGTGATCAATTGGCGATTTTGAGGCACAGTCAAAAATGACAAACATCTCGCCTTAGCTCCATCAGGACATGTGCTAGCCTGGAATTTCCTTGCTGAATCTTCTCTTCCCCGTGCCTCTCCTTCACTGCAGAAAGCATCCATGGCTACCTCCTCTCATTTCAGCTCTGCAACTCCGTGGCTGTCAAAAGTGCTCAATTCGTGATCCTGAGGAGTGGTCAAAAAAAAGTGAAAAAGATGGTGACTAGCTCCCACAGAAAACGTGCTAACATGAAATTCTGTCGCTGAATCTTCCCTTCCCAGTGCCTCTTCTTCACTGCAGAACGCATTCGCGGCTACCTCCCCTCAATTCTTAAGTGCAAATTCGTGGCTGTCAAAAGTGTTCAATTCGTGATTCTGAGTCGCCCTCAAAAAAAGTGAAAAATGTGGTGATTAGCTCCCACAGAAAAGGCGCTAGCCCAGAATTCTCTAGTTGAATCTTCTCTTCCCCGTGCCTCTCCTTCACAGCAGAAAGTATCCGTGGCTACCTCCTCTCAATTCTGCTGTGCAAATTTGTGGCTTTCAAAAGTGCACAATTCGCGATTCTGAGTCGCCCTCAAAAAAAGTGAAAAATGTGGTGACTACCTCCCACAGAAAAGATGCTAGCATAGAATTCTCTCTGCATCTTCTCTTCCCCGTGCCTCTCCTTCACTGCAGAAAGCATCCGCGGCTGCCTCCTCTCAATTAGGCTGCGCAACTCATTGGCTGTCAAAAGTGCTCAATAGGCGATTATGAGGTGTCCTCAAAAAAAGTGAAAAATGTGGTGACTACCTCCCACAGAAAAGATGCTAGCATAGAATTCTCTCGCTGAATCTTCTCTTCCCCGTGCCTCTCCTTCACTGCAGAAAGCATCTGCGGCTACCTCCTCTCAATTCAGCTGTGCAACTCCGTGGCTGTCAAAAGTGCTCGATTCGCCATTCTGAGGCACCGTCAAAAAAAGTGAAAAATGTGGTGACTAGCTCCCACAGAAAAGGTGCTTGCCCGGAATTCTCTCGCTGAATCTTCTCATCCCCGTGCCTCTCCTTCACTGCAGAACGCATCCGCGGCTACCTCCTCTGAATTCGGTTGTGCCACAAATGGATAACCCAACTGTGGAAACTGTTTCTTCCTGGCTTCAGAACTTTGAAGAGAGTCTTGGCACCTCCACATCCGTAAGGGCTAGCGCTCTGGATATCAGGAGTCCCCCAAGAAATCAGTCAGTCAGAAGGAAAGGGAGCCCAAGGCGTATGCCATGTGGTGCACTCTGGTTCTTTCTGCGTGACCAGGGGGAGGACATGAGGAAGTGGGATGGTGAACCAACCTTTAAACTGGAAGCCCGTGTACGTGAACTGAGAGGGAAGACAGACGTTAAAAAGGGGCCATCCAAGAAAACCGTTCATATAGTCAGTGTCGAAACAGAAGAAGGCAACCAGTGATCTCGCAGATATGGGAAGACTAAAATCACCTCCACCGAGCCTGATGAGGGTACTTCTGGTTTGACGCAGGAAGGGTCAGACAGTGAATATTCTGACCAGGAGCAGGAATAGAGGAGTCCTGCCTCCAGCCAGGTGGAGGAAAGGGACAATCAGATTTATTGGACTGTGTGGATCCAATCGCCTGGCACGTCAGATCCACAGAGGTACAAGGCCTTGGTAGATACAGGTGCGCAGTGCACTTTAATACCATCAGGATATAGAGGAGCTGAGCCTGTAAGTATTTCTGGAGTGACAGGGGGATCCCAGCAGCTGAAAGTATTGGAGGCTGAAGTGAGCCTGACTGGTAGGGAGTGGTACAAACACCCCATTGTGTCTGGTCCAGAAGCCCCGTGCATCCTTGTCATATGTTATCTTAGGAGAGGCTATTCCAAGGATCCAAAAGGATACTGGTGGGTTTTCGGTGTTGCTGCCTTGGATGTGGAGGGAAGTGAACAGTTGTCCACCTTGCCAGGTCTCTCAGAAAACCCTTCTGTAGTGGGGCTGATGAAGGTTGAAGAGAAGCTGGTACCAATGGCTATGACAACGGTGCATCAGCGGCAATATCGTACCAACAGAGATTACCTGATCCCTACCCAGAAATTGATTCATCAGCTGGAGACCCAGAGAGTGATCAAGAAAACTCATTCACCTTTCAACAGCCCCATACGGCCTGTCCAAATGTCAAATGTAGAATGGCGATTGACAGTGGACTATCGTGGTCTGAATGAAGTTACACCGATGCTGTGTGCTGCTGTGCCAGATAATGCTGGAACTTCAGTATGAGCTGGAGTCAAAGGCAGCCAAGTAGTACGCCACAACTGACACCGCTAATGAATTTTTCTCCATTCCTATAGCACCAGAGTGCAGGCCACAGTTTGTCTTCACCTGGAGGGGAGTCCAGTACACCTGGAATCGATTGCCCCAGGGGTGGAAACACAGCCCCACCATCTGCCACAGAATAGTTGTACTTTACATACAATTAATTTTGGTATGTAACAGGTTTTTGAGATTTAGCTGGATTAATACTGAAGTATTTCTGATACGTTTTTAGCTCTCTGGCAGATACTATGGGGTGTGATATTCAGCCTCACCTCTATGCCTAGGAAGATCATGGAGCAGATTCTCCTGGAAGGTCTGATAAGGCACATGGAGGCCAGGGGGTGATCAAAGACAGCCAGCATGGCTTTACTAGGGGCAAATCCTGCCTGACGAACCTAGTAGCATTTTATGATAAAATGACTACCTCAGTGGACAAGTGACGACCTATGGATATGGTCTATCTGACTTCTGCAAGGCCTCTGACACAGTCTCCCACAACATCCTACTTGCCAAGAGTAGCCAGAGGGTAGTTGTCAATGGCTCAAAGTCCAGATGGAAAGCAGTGACAAGCGGTATCCCTCAGGGGTCTGTACTGGGACCTGTACTGTTTAATATTTTTATCAATGACATAGACAGCGAGATCAAGTGTACCATCAGCAAGTCTGCAGATGATACCAAGCTGAATGGTGGTGTCAATATGCCAGAGGGAGGGGATGTCATCCAGAGGGACCTGGACAAGCTGGAGAGGTGGGCGCAGGTGAATCTCATGATGTTCAACAAGACCAAATGCAGGGTCCTGCATGTGGGCTGGAACAATCCTTACTATCAATAAAGGCTGGGGGATGAGGTGATAGAAAGCAGCCCTGAAGAAAAGGACTTGGGGCTGCTGGTGGATGAGAATCTGGACATGAGCAGACAGTGTGTGCTTGCAGCCCAGAAGGCCAATAGCATCCTGGGATGCATCAAAAGAAGCATGGCCAGCAGATCAAGACAGGCGACTCTGCCACTTTACTCTGCTCTGGCGAGACCTCACCTGACTGAATTCTATGTCCAATTCTGAAGCCCTCAGTACAGGAGGGATATGGACCTGATGGAGCGGGTCTAGTGGAGGGCCATGAAAATGATCAGAGGGCTGAAACACCTCTCCTACAAAGAAAGGATGACATAGCTTGGGTTGTTCAGCCTGGAGAAGAGAAGGCTCTGGGGAGACCTAATAGCGACCTTCCAGTACCTGAAGGGGGCCTACAAGAAGGCGGGAAAGGGACTATTTACAAAGGTCTGTAGTGATAGGACGAGGGGCAACAATTTTAAACTAGAGAAGGGTAGATTTAGATTGGCTGGTAGAAGGAAGTTCTTTACCATGAAGGTGGTGGAACACTGGAACAGGTTGCCCAGGGAGGTAGTTGAGGCCCCATGTCTGGAGATACTCAAGATTAGGCTTGATAAGGCTCTAAGCAACCTGATCTAGTTGAGGATGTTAAAGCTTATCTTTAGCTGTCCTCTCTCCACAGTTAGAGCTGAAGAGAATGGAGTGGACAACAATCAAGGAGACAAGCCTTCAGACCGTGGGAAACGTGGCCGTGGGAAAGGTGAGATTGGTGTAGGATTGGCACTGATTTCGTGCCCTGAAATGGAGCACATTAAGCATTTGTTGGTTATCTTTTGATTCCATAAGTACTTCAACCACTTTTTAATACCCCTCCCTTAGCCCTTGTCATGTCTTGGTCTCAGAATAGCTTAAAAGAATTGATGTGAATCTTTATGGTAATTTCCTGTGTAGCAGGCTAGTGTACTCTGGCTATGGAGAACTGTTTTCCCAGATTGGCTCATGCCAGCCTCCGTGAGTGGGAGTGCACTGGACTCTTCAGGATGTACCTTGGCAGCAAGAGAGTACAAGATTCCATTTGTAGGGCTCTCAGGAAGGGATTCGATGTGTACTTGTGGTGTTTCTTTGGGGTGTATCCAGTTGTCAGGCTTGCTTTCTGTTTTTGGTACCCAATCAGAGAAAGTACAAGCAACCTTAGGGGCTTTTGGGTAAGAGAAGGAATTTGGCATGGAAGAGTTGATGTGAAATGTGGAAAAAGAATATTGTGGAGCCTTAGGTACAACTTTGATCCTATCCTGTAGAAGAGGTAGGAAAAATATTGGAATTGGATTTTATGTAGAATGAAGGGATGCGTGAAACTTAGAGTTTAATTTCAAATTCAGTCTGCTTTTTTTGCTTTGTAACCTCACGAACAATACACTGCTTTCGTTGTCAACTTTGTAGTTCTCTAGATGAATATGATATGTCTCAAGCCATAGCGCTTAATCATCAGATCAAACTGACATATCTGACTGAAGAAATAGGATCAACTTCAACCAATTTCTGTTCACTATCTTAGTGTACATAGTATTACTGTATATCTCTACCAAGTATTTTAGACTGTACATTCATGTGAGCAAAGTATCTTAATTAAGTGTTCTCAACTGTCTGTGATAAACCCGTTGAACAAATTCAGGTTCATTATATTACAAGTGTGTGTGTGTTTTGTGACAGGAAATGCCCAATTTGATTTTTTATAATGCAAGCCCTTGAAATTGTCAGGGAGTTGTATCAAGTTGTGTAATTCATTTCTCAGTATTTCAGGGGTTCGGTATTTAGAAATAATACGTATATAGAGATAATAGGTTCTTTCTAGTAGAAATAATAAAAAAAAGCTTCCTGCCATTTCATTCAGTAGCCTTTCTTTTCTGATACACAGAATAGTCAAATGTGACATAAAGTACTTCACCTGAAAGTAAATAGGTTGCTGGTAATCACCACAAAACCTTGTTTTTCGGGAGCTGTAGTCCCGGGGCACTGGGCTTCCTGTGCGCCATGTTTGTGACTCGCGCCATGCAGGATGCGGGGGTCCGGGGGAAGGGGGATCTCGGTGGTCGACGGTTCGTCAAAGAGCCGGAGGGGGGTGGAGGGTGCGGGGGAGGAACCTCCACGCTTACTCAGAACTTGGGTGAGCAGTATTTGCTGCATTGGAAAGGTCTGAAAGGTTCAACAACTCTAGAGAAGGAAGCACAGCCCAAAAAGTAATGTTGCTTATTTCACACTAACCAGAAAAAAAATAAATAAATCAATTAGCATTTTAGCCCAACTCTACTTCAGAGCCCTGTGACAGAGCGACCACATCCATCCTACCCTCCCCTCAGCCCCAGCCAGATTCCCTGGGCATGAGGTAAATAAATAAAGTTAGTAGGTGAAGAACTACGTGGTAAAGCAGGGTGGCTAATAACCTGGGGCTGCAAGAGCAACCAGACGAGGTTTGGAGCTCTCTTCTCCTTATGCATTTACCTTTTCCTAGCAAGTGATTTGGCAGCTGGTTTAAAAATAAGAAAAGAAAGGCAAGGGGACAACGAAAAAGTACAAAGTCTCATCCTCCAGCACGACTCATCGACTGAAACAGGGACGTTCTAGACAGAAGTTGGCTGATAGATCAGAGCACTAAAAATTAAAGAAGAAACCCCGAATAAAATCCCCTGCCCGCAGTCATTTGTGGGTGATGGGCCAGCAGGGAACCCTGACATCACCTCACGGGCCCTGCTCTGATGAAGATTCATCACTGGGTCCAGCGCAAAGCATTTCACACCCAGCACTGCGCTTGCTGAGTACGAAGAGAGGGTCAGCGATGCCGCTCCGCGTGCTTCGGCGACACGAGCAAACCCGGCACGCCCCAAACACAACGGCCCTTCCCACCTTGGAAACAAAAGGGAGGCTTTTCATTTCTGGTGCCGGGTCCATGCATTGACCCCCCAGGAGGGCAGGGGGGATGGATTTCCACCAGAGGCTTTCAGCTCAGTCGCCCCAAGCCCAGCAGCTCGTTCAAAACCCCAGTTGCTGACTGCGCGGCACCGGGCGCCAGCGGTACCCCAACGGGAACTCTCCAAGAGGGCAGGAATTGGAACCATTGAAGCATCGAGGTTGGAAAAGACCTCTGAGATCATGGAGTCCAACCATGAACCCTGCTCCATCAAGTCCACCACTGAGCCATACCCCCAGGCACCACCTCTAGACAGGTTCCAAACCCCTCCGGGGATGGAGACTCTCCCTGGGCAGCCTGTTCCAAGGCCTGACAACCCTCTCACGTGACTAGTTTGTTCCTAATGTCCAGTCTAAGCCTCCCCCGGTAAATGGGAAGAGAATCCCTTAGCAAAAGGGGAATGGGATTCCATAGTTTTGTGAGGTGGTTTTTCCCTTGGTTAGGGATCAGTGAACTCGAGAAAACTAGAGTGAATATTTCAGCCACTCTGGATGACGTATTTAACATCACCACAGATGCCATCCGTGGTCTTCAGAAAGAGGTAAATTCACTCTCAAAAGTAGTTTTACAGAATAGAATGGCACTGGACTTACTAACCCTGAAGGAAGGAGGGGTTTGTACAATCATTAATCAGAGCTGTTGTGTATATGTAAACCAGGAGAGCAGAATCGAGAAACATTTGGGTAAATTCTGGAAGAAAACTCGAGTCTTTCATGAAGTCAGTAAAGATGATACTAGTTGGGGATTCAGGGAACTTCGGGAAAAAATGACTTCTTGGCTTCCAAACTTAGCTTGGTTGACACAAATCTTTGCATTCATAGTAGGATTTTCTATTTTGTTTGCTTTAACTTGTATAATTATTCAACATACCCTTTGGTGTTGCAAGAAAAATTTAGATAATTATGAAGAGTGGAAACACAATAGAATTAGACATCAGCTAGAAACTGAAAAATATTTTTAAAAGACATTAAATAATGGAATTTTGTAAGCATGGCAAAAGAATTTGTGCTCTACATGGAAAAGGAGGGAATTGAAGGCAGGAGATGAGATGTCTGGTAGAGTTTTACTAAACTTTGAACAAGCAACAACAATAAATGGGTAGTTGTATAGTAGGGACATACTGCGAAATTCATAACCTTGTAGATAGTGTTTATCTCCAGGAACAGGACAACAAGACATCTCAAGGCACCCTGAGCATGCTGAGCAGACAAGAACCACTTTTGTGGGAAGAATAGGGATTTTAGGCTTTAGGTCACTAAAAGAACACAGTGATGAAGGAGAGAAGATGAAGTAAATGACCACCAGAGGTCATGGAAGACCCCTGAGGGAAGAAAAGACCCTAACCCTAATTTTATTATGTATACTTGGACTATGTGAATGAATTCCAAGAACTCATTAGCATAAGACTGCCCTTTCTAAGAAACATAATGAATATGTATGTTTAGCCTGCATATAAACTATGTACCCAGCTTGCATTGGGACACACACATTTGGAAGAGTGATCCCCTGTGCGTCCGGCGCTGCAAAATAAAGAATGCCTGTTTAATAACTTCGGTTAGTAAGTTTTTCACTGTGTCAATATGTTGATTATACTTCACTATCATGAAAGCAGGAGTGCTGGATCATGCCCGAAACCCACTACAGTTCAGCATTTCAGAGAGGCCTGGGCTTCAGAGCATCATGTTTGACGCTTGCCAGATTTTTGGATTGGTTAAATCTCTCTCTTTTCCTAGGTGACAGGAAGCCTATCCCAGAGAAATGTAAATATTTATACATGTAAGATATAGAAACATTCTGTTTTCACCTCAGCCTATTCAACCTAACAAACACACATTTAAAAAAAAAAAAAAAAAAAAAAGACATTAAATCTTGTTTCAGTGGGGCTTGTGTGGGTAAATTTTTATTTGGAGCAAAAACATTGCTAAAGGATTTAGATTGAAATATCTCTCATAATGCTTTTATTAAGGTATAGAAATGCTATTAGAATTTAAGATTTTCTCATTAAATACTAGTTTGCTGATACTGTGCCTCATCTCCATGAAAAGGAGATAAAAGACACATTTGCTAAACAAAGACATTGCAAATTTCAGTTAAATTAAAAATTCTGATTTATTTAAACTCACTCAAGACAGTCACTGATTGTAAAGACTGGCAAAAATATTTTTTACTGGATAGAAAGAATGGACAAGAGAAGTACAAATATTTTTATGAGGTTTAGATGAAAAATTTGACTTTTACAAAGCTCTCTATTTTCTGGAACTAGCAAAATGTACTTGTAGCCCCACATGAATGGATGCGTTTATGCAGCTTTCAAAGACAGGTTTTTACTTAGGAATTGTAACATTCTTATTGACGGTTCGTGGACAGTGCTTTGTGTTCAACCACAAACCACATCACGTCCAACCACTACCCATTTCTTCCTGGTTGTATACAGGGAGTGCGGTTACACCCCAGGTTGTACTGAATGTGGCCCTAGTCTGAATAGCTGTTGGGGTCTCCGAGTGAACCTAGTTTCATGATATTCAGCAGGGGCTAAGTATCCCTACACAGAGAATGTAATATTTTCACTTGGGGGCAGTTTATGTTCTCTTTATAGAAGTCCACATTACTGTGCGAGGCCCTGTGGGATTAAGCTTTAATAAAATCAGTTAGTTTCTTTTGAAGGCAATGGCTGTAACTCGTTAGCATCAATGAAGTGATGATAAGGGTCATTTTGAACCCAGTCATGTTTCCACTGATTTAATAGGAACAAAACCAGGTTCAAAATGAAGCCTTAAAAACTGCAAACACTGTTCAATCCCAACATTTTCCCTTTCAAATATCGCTCATCTGTAAATCTCCAGTGAGAATTTAACCACAAGGAAAATTCAAAACCATTTACAATTTAGTTTTGAGATACTCTCACAAAATGAAAGTCACTTCTGTGGATTTCAAAATAAAACAGTTACAAGTAAGACTCAGGATTCTCTTATTTTTTACATAATAATTCTCCAAGATCCTATGCTGCCAGCATATAGCTCAGAGCTCACCAAGAATTCAAATAAAATAATCCCCTGTCCTTTGCCAACTCCTCGCCAGCAAGTTTCTGCATGGGAATGTGACCCTTAGAGCAAAGCCACTCTTCTACAGAAGGAACCAAAAGAGGATCCGAGGCAAGCCAAGCAAAAGCTGGCAAGGCAGTCCAAAAGGGGAGAAGAGCCCAGAGACCCTTCGGATCCCTATGCTCTAGCCGAAAGTGATATGACGTATATGGGATGGAATACCTCGTTGTCCTCTCCACTCCCCCCTGCAGGTGCCGCCTTTTTACTTTTCTGCACCCCCTAATGTGATACACAAGATCCAGCAGTGGCCTTGGTCTGCATACCAATCCTTGGTAGTAACTCTAACCATGGGGTGTTATCACTGATAGAAGCAGACACTGTCTGTGAGAACAGGCTGCTGACTTCAGAAAGTGCAGTTAGTTAGAAGAACTGAGCTGAACAGAACAGAATTATTTCTGTTCTCACTCAAACCAGGACAAAAGGGAAGTTCCCCGTCAGAACTGGCAAAAAAGCATGCTGCCTGGGTCCACTATTTGAGACTCAAGAAGGCACCCAGTGGATCATGGAAATCTCAACCTGTCGGACCCATGTCTGTAAGACTGATCTGAAACTAATGTTAATGTTGCTACGTTTTAGCCTTGGGCTGATAGGAGCATTCACTCCTAGTTGGCCCTTGAGAAGGAAACATGAATCAGTTGATGGTTTTAGTTGGCCTTGTGGAAACAACACTTGGACATTTGTCTATTTTTCCTGTTCTATATGGCAACCCTATACTAGGAATGGTAAATTGACTGGATGGCACAGAATGAACTTTGTGTTATGCTCAAATTTTATGAATGTCATGTTGGTAACTGAAAACGCCTTAAAATGTGCAAAGGGATAGGGCCTCCACTTACCTTGTGTGGGCAGCAATCCCAATTATACAAACCCTGCTTGTTAGAACATTCTGTTAATAGTTGTAAATGGACTATCCTTTCTCCTAATGTGTTTGAAATGTTTGTAGAGATTAATGCTAGACATATGTGCTTAGTGACTAACAATCAATCAGTAACTGAAGAATATAAAGTTACTACCCCATTCATAGGGTGCCTTAAAAACATAACCCATTTTACTTGGCATGGACAAATATCACTCCCAGTGACAAGTGGAGTCCTTCAAGGATCAGTACTGGGACCAGTCTTGTTTAACATCTTCGTCCGCGACACGGACAGTGGCATTGAGTGCACCCTCAGAAAGTTTGCCGATGACACCAAGCTGTGTGGGGCAGCTGACATGCTGGAGGGCAGAGATGCCATCCAGAGGAACCTTGACAGGCTGGAGAGGTGGGCCCATGCCAACCTCATGATGTTCAACCGGTCCCAGGAGAGCAGAAGCCGCAGGGCCCTGCCGCGCTCGCTCAGGTAGGTCTGGCGGTCCCACGGCCAGCTCTGCCCCTGCTCCCTCGGCAGCAGCCTGTGCCCCGCTCGGCCCCTCTGGGAGGCCCTGTTCATGGGGGCAGAGAGTTCTGGAGAGCCCTGAAAGGACTCGAGTTGCGTTCAGGTGCTCGTGTGCTCTGGATGCTTTCTAAATCCTGCGCGTGGGAACCCTGCGTTGCCTGAGCAGGCAGGGGGTGGGTGCCCGTTGCCAGGCTGGGAGGAGATGTTGTGCTCAGGGTTTGATGTCCCTGAGAGCATCCCTGTGTCTCCGCAGGTTCCCACAGCCCCGGCACATCTCCCGGCTGCCCCCCAGCTGCAGGTGAGGCTTGTGCTCTCCCCTGGGGGCTGCTGCCCACAGCACAAAGCCGGTGACCCTGAAGGGCCTCCATCTTCTCTCTCCGTCCCTGTAGGCAGAGGCCCCAGCCCATCTCCAGGAGGATGCCTCGGGCTGTCGGGCAGCACTGCTGAGTGCCCAGGCCCGTGTGGCAGAGCTGGAGAGCCAGGTGAGCCCCATGGCCTGCTGGCTGGGGGAGCAGAAGAGGCCACCTCCTCTCCAAAGCCTGTCAGGCTGAGAGAGGAGAGAGCAGAACCCTCCCGGTGCAGCCGTGCCGAGGGCCAGCGAGTGCTGCTGTGGGTGGGGGCTCTGTCCCTGGGACAGCACCAAGAGCTTCTCCCCGGGTGCCTGGCAGGTGCGGGTGCTGGAGGAGGAGCGGACGCAGCAGAAGCTCTTGCTGCAGAGTGTCCAGCAGTGGCACCGGGAGGAGCTGGATCTCCTGGAGAGCAGCTACAGGTACCAGGCTCGCGCCGGTGCTCCCGTCCTCTGTCAGGTCCTTGCCTCCAGCCCTGTCCATCTCGGCTGGGCTGGGCGTGCTGGGGCGTCCCTGGAGCGAGCAGGCCCAGAGCCGTGTCGCTGGGGAAGCGGTGGGGACAGAGAGCAGCCCCGGGGCTGAGGCAGGCTGGGGGTCCACTGTGGCAGGGGTGAGAAGGTGGAGGGGCCGGTCCCATTGCCAGCACATTGCCAGCCGGGGCCCCGCGCTGGACAGAAGCAGGAGGGTTCGGGGCTGAGAGCGCAGAGAGCGTGTGCTGCCGAATGCCCGCGGCGACCCCGCTGGGTCCCGAATCCCCGCGTGCGTTTGGGGTGCAGGGTGCAGGGCACGGCCAGGAGAACAGCACTTCTTCCTTGGCGTGCCCTCTCTGGGCAGGAACCGGCTGAGGCTGCTGGAGGAGAGCTACGGGCAGCGGGAGGAGATGCTGCGGCGGCTGAAGGAGCAGCTGGAGGCTCTCCCCTCTCAGGCTGCTCTTCTCCAGCTGAACAGCCCCAGGGCTCTCAGCCTGGCCTGGCACAGAGATGCTCCAGGTCTGCAGAGGTGTCACCATCCAGGGCTCTGCCATCCTCTGAAGGTTTTCACGTGGAGCAGCCCAAGGGCCACAACCTGTGGGTCTGACACTCCAGCTGGAAATCACCCCGGGGTCTTGGGCTCATTTCTGAGCTGAACCTGCCACTCTTCATCCTCACTTTCCCAGAATAAGGTGAAATGACAGAGAGTGGAACGTGTTAGTGAGTCAAAGCCTGGCTGGTCCGTGGGTGGCTGTGTCAGGGCCAAGATCCCTGAGCTCTCCAGGGGCTCTGGGAACCAGTGCTGGCAACTGGAGGCTCTGAGGAGAAACCCGGGGCCCTGGTGATTCACAGACACCTCGGTCACCACTTCGAGTCCTGACAAGAGTCTGCTGTGAACATTGCTGGAGCTGTTTGAGGAGCTCAGCACCACACGCTAGTGATGGATCGTGGGAGGGCACTTGGGCTGTGCACCATGGAGGGGGGAAAAACCACCTTATTTTGCATAATTATGGGTAATATTGGGCTGAATTTGTGCCAGGGGAACTCGCAGGTTCCAGGTTTGGTCTTTCTGCTCTGACAGCTCCACGTTTTTGGGCTTCTGGGGCTCAAGCTGCTTCCCTGGGATCAGCAGGAGCACTTGGAGCTCGGCTCTGGGTCCTCTTCCCTTCTTCTGCGTCGCACGAGGTGGTCCCTGACCTGATGGTCCTTCTGAAACAGGCCTGGGGGCCGTGCCCGTGCCCACCCAGTTGGCCAAGGGTCACCTGGCACAGCTCGGTGACACTGGGGAGCAGCTGGGGGGTGGATGCCCCGGGCTGCAGGGCTGCCTTGGGCCGTAGGGACCGACCCTCAGGAGAGGGAGTGGAGAGTTTACGGGAGAAATCTTCATCCTGGTTTCTCCAGACACAGCCTCCTGGTCAAGAATCCAGAAATTTTAGGCGGTTGGGGAGGTGTTTTTTTAGCAGCTGAATGGAGAATGACTGTTGGTGTCTGGAGATGGACCTGGGGATGGATGTACCCAGGGGTGTGCTCCTCCACAGCCCACCCCCAAAAAATGTGCTCCTCCACAGTCCCCTCTCCATGGATGTGCTCCTCCACAGTCCCCTCCATGGATGTTCTCCTCCACAGTCCCCTCTCCATGGATGTTCTCCTCCACAGTCCCCTCTGCATGGATGTTCTCCACAGTCCCCTCTCCATGGATGTTCCCCACAGTCCCCTCTGCATGGATGTTCTCCTCCACAGTCCCCTCCATGGATGTTCTCCTCCACAGTCCCCTCTCCATGGATGTTCTTTGGGGAGGGAGGGGGGTTAACAGAGAGCATCTGTTATAGGTCTAAGGGGCTGCCCTGACCCTAAACTGTGACAATTATCATCCCCTTGAGGGTTACAGCCACAGTGCCTTTTCCTTTAATCCATTACTTCATAGTCTTTAATGGCCTGTATAGCCACTGCACTGCAGATTCTCCAGGAGGATGCTGTGGGAGACAGTGTCAAAAGCTTTGCTGAAGTCCAGGTAGACAACATCCACAGCCTTTTCCTCATCCACTAAGCGGGTCACCTTGTCATAGAAGGAGATGAGGTTAGTCAAGCAGGCCCTGCCTTTCATAAACCCATGCTGACTAGGCCTTATCACCCGACTGTCCTGTATGTGCCACATGTTGGTGCTCAAGATGATCTGCTCCATAACCTTCCCTGGCACTGAGATAAGACTGACAGGCCTGTAGTTCCCCTGATCCTCCTTCTGGCCCTTCTTGTGGATGGGTGTCAGTGAGCCCAATTTCAAATTTTCATTTTTAGCTCAGGGCCATATACTTCTGTTATATGCTTCTCCACCAAAAATTAATGCTATGTTATGCAATTGGAAAAATGAATGCTCACTTTTCAGCCACTTTGTAGTATATTCCTCATCTTTAAAAAAAGCAGGATCTCTCCTAAGAGCAAAATGAATTACAAGAAAACCCAAGCAGTTATACAGAGCTCTTTTTCATCAACTCAATACTGGTTTTCAAACAAGGCTATTATTAATTTAAGACCTTCACATTAGTGAAACTATTCCATTAATATAGTTTTGATCTTGAGTTAAACAGGTTGTCTTCAACTTCTCAGCTGGATATGAGACAACAATGCGCATGAGCCAGTCGCATCCTGGGCTGCATCAAAAGAAGCATAGCCATCAGATCAAGAGAGGTGATTCTGCCATTTTGCTCTGGTGAGACCTCAGCTGGAGTACTGTGTCCAGCTCTGGAACACTGTGTCCAACTCTGGAGCCCTCAACACAAGAAGGACATGGACCTGATGGAGCATGTCCAGAGGGGGGCCACAAAAATGATCAGAGGACTGGAGTACCTCTTCTGTGAGGAAAGGCTGAGGGAGTTGGGGTGGTTCAGCCTGGAGAAGAGAAGGCTCTGGGGAGACCTTATAGCAGCCTTCCAGTACTAAATGGGGGCCTACAAGAAAGATGGGGAGGGATTTTTCACAAGGGTATGTAGTGATAGGACAAGGGGTAATGGCATTAAACTGAAAAAGATAGATTTAGATTGGACATTAGGAAGAAGCTCTTTACTAAGAGGGTGGTGGAACACTTGAACAGGTTGCCCAGGAGGTGGTGGAGGCCCCATCCCTGGGGACATACATGAGAATGGCAAAGGAGGAAGCAAAGCAGTGAAGCAAGAAGATAAAGAAGAAGAAAGTAGAAGATAACCAGGATGGGAGGTGGTGATGGAGGCGGTGTAGGATAGCCAATGATGTATTAGCTTAGGATGTGTTAACAGCTCATGTATAAACATGTAGAACCAATAGTAAGTGAGTGTGCGCATGATCAGGAAATTTTAGGGTATAAATTAAGCTGCAATTTGATAATAAAGTGGCTTTGCTTTATAACTCTGATAGAGTTGTGCAAGTCCAGTATCCTCCCAGAAATGGTGACCCCGATCCATTAGAGAGCAAAGAAGATGCTGCAGGAGGAGCCCGGCTGAAGGCTGCACTGCTGGACTGGAGCAGGGGGTCAGACGATGGCCTGGAAGAAAGAGGAATTGTTGCAATGGGATAAAGCACCCAGAGAGGTGAGCAGCTGGGGCGGTATGGGGCAGAACATTCCACATGAAGAGAGAGCATATTGTCAGACTCCTACTGCATATTCTCTCTAAGAGAGGACTGAAGTATGATGAATATTTATTAAGGCGGCTCTTAAGGTGGTGCCTCAATCAAGGGTATGCCCCTGATCCAGCTTTAGCATTTAAGCCAGGGACCTGGGAGGGTGTTAGAAAAAAACTAAAGGACGCTATAGGGAAAGGAGATGAAGTAGCGTCGAACTTGGTGATATCATAGAAATTAGTACTAACCACACTGCAGTCCATGAAAGCAGAAAGAAAGGCAGCAGCCGGGGCAGAAGCAGCAGTACAGCCGGCCATAAATCTGTTCTCACCCCCACCTAATCTTTTTCGTCTCCATCGGACGCTCTTTTCACCAACAGCGCCTATAGAGCAAATCAAGGATAAGGGGGGTGCAAGTGGGGTGGGAAATTGTCCCACGGAGTGTGTTCACCATAACGCACATTACCTGGGCGTGGGTATGGACGCACCTCCAAAGCCGACCCCTCCGGTAAAACCTCCTTGTCATAATAAGGTCCCTCTGACACCAGTACCGAGAGGCACTCCTAAGATCTCGCCCTCCCCACCTGACCCTGCAATAGATTATCCACTGCTGCCGGAGGACAGTGGTGATGAGTGGGTTGAGCCCCCGGTAACAATGTATGGTGAAAGGCAAAAGCGAGTCAGGGGGCAATGTGTGGGCTGTGATCCTAGCGAGCGGTGGAGGAATGTGTATGAGGGAGCTCTGAGGGATGGAATAACTGATGTGCCGTTTGCATTCCTGGTTATGGTAGTGCAAGGTGGCCAAACCAGTGGGTGCCTTTTCATTGGGACTTAATCAAGGAGGTTCGTAAATTGGTTGTCAGTTATGGGTTGCAAGCACCCTTTCAAAACCCTAGAGGCTAACATCGAGTTTCTCCTGATGTTTTATGCCAGAAGATTCCAGGTGAGACCATGCTCCCCAGCTGCTGTGTAGAGTACATTTTGCACAGCTGTTCTTGTCTGGACAGGCCCAAGAGCTATCGCACAAGATATTTCCTCTGTGACCTGCTCAAAGGCTTGTTCTTGCTCAAGGCCCCACTCAAAATCATTCTTCTTTTGGGTTACTTGATAGAGAGGGCTCACAAGCTGACTATAACTTGAAATACACATTCTCCAGAATTGCACAAGGCCTAGGAAAGCTTGTGCTCCTTCTCGTTAGCTGGTGGAGATATAGTTGTTATCTGGTTGACCACATCCATAGGCCCATGACTGCTTCCATCCTGCCATTTTATTCCCAAGAACTGAATCTTTGTAGATCCCCTGACCTTGATTCTTTTTATGGCAAAACCAGCTTTAAGAAGAATCTGAATTACTCTTTTTCCTTTCTCAAACACTTTCTGAAACACTTCCTCTGGAGCCTTGTTGCTCCACACAGTGATGTCATCAATGTATTGTAGATGTTCCCATGCAGTTTGTATTAGTCCATGAAAAGTGGTAGGGCTGTATTTCCACCCCGGGGCAGTAGATTCCAGGTGTGTTGGACACCTCTCCACATGAAAGCAAACTGTGGCCTGCATTCTGCTGCCATAGGAATTGAAAAAATTCATTGGCAATATCAGTTGTAGCATATCACTAGGCTACCTTTGACTCCATATTAGAGCTCTAGCACGTCTGATACAACAGCACTGTGTGGTGGCGTCACTTTGTTTAGGCCACGATAGTCTGCTGTTAAACTCCACCCTCCATCAGACTTTTTCAGTGGTCATAAGGGATTATTAAAGGGAGAGTGAGTCTTGCTGATCATTCTACTTGGCTCTCGAATTAATGAATCAGCTCATGGATGGGAGCCAGGGAATTTCGGTTTGTGCGATGTTACTCCCAGTACACCATCCTCGTATCAATTGGCACTTGCTGTTCTTCAACTTACAGAATCACAGAATGGTAGGGGTTGGAAGGGACCACTGGAGATTGTCTAGTTCAACCCCCCTGCTAAAGCAGGTTCACCTAGAGCAGATTGCACAGGAATGTGTCGAGGTGGGTTTTGGTTATCTCCATAAAAGGAGACTCCACATCTCTGGGCAGCCTGTTCCAGTGCTCCGTCACCCTCATAGTAAGTTTCTCCTTATGTTTAGGTGGAACTTCCTATGTTCCAGTGTGTGCCTGTTGCACTTTCTGTTTGTGGTGGGTTGACCCTGGCACGGCACCAGGTGCCCACCAAGCCCTTCTATTGCTCCCCCCACCCCCGTCAGCAAAGGGGGCCTATAAGAAAGATAGGGAAAGTCTTTTTAGCAGGGCCTGTTGTGACAGGATAAGGGGCAATGGCTTTAAACTAAAAGAGGGGAGATTGACTAGAGAGAAGGAAGACATTTTTTACATTGAGAGTGGTGAAACACTGAAACAGGTTGCCCAGAGAGGTGGTAGATACCTCATCCTTGGCAACATTCCAGGTCAGGTTGGACAGGACTCTGAGAACCCTGATCTAGTTAAAGATGCCCCTGCTCACTGCAGAGGGGTTGGACCAGATGACCTTTAAAGATCCCTTCCAGCCCAAACCATTCTATGATGATTCTATGACTGTTGTCCACCAGGACCCCCTAGGTCCTTTTCTGCTATGCTGCTTTCCAGCTGGGTGGCCCCTAGCATATATGCATGGAGTTATTCCTCCCCAGGTGCAGGACTTTGCACTTCCCCTTGTTGAACTTCATGAGATTCGTGTCAGCCCATTTCTCCATTCTGTCTAGGTCCCTCTGGATGGCAGCCCAACCCTCTGGTGTATCAGCCACTCCTAGCTTTGTGTTATCAGCAAACTTGCTTAGGGTACACTCTGCTTCATCATCCAGGTCATTAATGAAGATGATGAACAGGACTGGATCTAGGAATGACCTCTGGAGTACACAACTAGTTACTGGCCTCCAACTAGACTTTGTGCTACTGATCACCACCCTCTGAACATGGCCATTCAGCCCATTTTCAATCCATCTCACTGTCTGCTTATTCAGCCCATATCTCATCAGCTTCTCTATGAGAATCTGTGGTGGGTTAACCTTGGCTGGATGTCAGATGCTTATCAAGCTGCTCTATCACTCCCCCTCCTTAACTGGACAAATGAGAGAAAATATAACAAAAGGCTTGTGAGTTAAGGACAGGGACATCACTCACCAATCACTGTCATGGGCAAAACAGACTCAACTTGGGGAAATTAATTTAATTTACCGACTTCCCTCCATCTCTCCCTTCTTTCTAGGCTTGACTTCACTCCCAATTTCTCTACCTCCTCCCCCCAAGTGGCACAGGGGGACAGGGAATGGGGGTTGCAGTCAGTTCAACACACATTGTCTTTGCTTCTCCTTCCTCCTCACACTCTTCCCCTGATCCAGTGTGGGGTCCCACCCATGGGAGACAGTCCTCCACAAACTTCTCCAATGTTGGTCCTTCCCACAGGCCGAAGTTCTTTACAAACTGCTCCAGCATGGGTCCTTTCCACAGGGTCACAAGTCATGCCAAGAAGCCTGCTCCAGCATGGGTTCGCCATAGCATCACAGCCTTCTGCAGGCACATCCACTTGTGAGTTGTTTCTCTCACATATTCTCAACTCCGCAATGTCAGCAAAACTGAGATTTCAAAGTACGTCCAAATGACTAGGCAGAGAGGTTCTCCATTCTGTCTGGGGAAGCAAAAGATAGTCAGATATGATGAAGAGTTACTGCTGTTCCTAAGAGCAGGAATTAACAACCCATCTGGTGAACTACTAACTGTACGTTGACAAGGCTTAGTCTATTTCATATGCAGCGAGCCAGCAAGCTGGCACGTGTCAGTTAAGACATGCAACTGTCACGGTCTACCTGACTGCATGGTGTAAACTGAAACACGGGGAGGTTACCTTCTCATCTGGGACAGAGTAAGTTCAGAAATGATCAGCTATAATGTCTCAAACTGTAACAGACCAAGACAGGCAAAGTCAATGGCATGCAGTCCTGTGAACAAATCCTCAAGATCAGTTCATGCCTCACGTTCAAGTAGCTGCACATTCCTCCCACTGTCTCCAGGATGCGCCAGTGAACACAGTCATCCTGGTGCAGAATTTCTTACTCATTCTTTCCTCTTCAGAAAACAGTGCAATTCTGCCCACTAAATAGCAACACCAACAGTACACAAGGTAGAAAAAAACCTGCTCCTAGAGAAACAGTTTTCTACTCTGAGAAAGAGCCATACTATGCCCATCTTTGATACATCTGAGGATATCAGGCATCTAAGATCTGGTGGCTCTTGTGAATACTCCTACAAGGAAGCATCATGGCCTTGCCTTCATCAGAAGTTAAGCAACTGAATTTAATGAGCAGTCATCTCCAGATGACACAACAGTGCAAGCAAGAACTAAGGGTGAGGAGCCTTGGTATGTGCTGTAGATCAACAAGAGACGGGACAACACCAGCAGAAGCTGCTGTGTCCTATTTTTGGGTGTTTCTTTTACCCATTGACATGTTTCATTCACAGTATGCCCAGTTAGCAGAGATCTGTTTAAACTAATCCAGATTGGTTTAACCAAAACAGTTTGGGGAACACTTATCAAGCACCCTGAAGAAGCAAAAACCTTTAACAGAAGGAGTGATGAACATCTACAATTGGGCAGAAAACACAAATCTAAGGAGCTAGCACAGCTGGACCTAGAAAACCGTTTAAACAATACCTTTGGTTGTCATCCATCAAAAAAGTCTAGAGAATTAGTGTCCTGCTTATGCTATAAATCAATCCAAACTTTTTTCTTAAGCAGTTGTATGCTACTTTCTGTTTATTCCTGTATACAAGAAGAAGGCAGAGTAACTGTGCTGGTTTTGACTGGGATAGAGTTAATCGTCTTCATAGTAGCTGGTATGGGGCTAAGTTTGGATTTGTGCTGAAAACAGTGTTGATAATTCTGGGATGTTTTAATTACTGCTGAGCGTGTGGCTGGAGCCCTTGCCAGTGAAGACTGAGGAAAAGAAGTCATTGAGGACCTCAGCCTTCTCAGCATCACTTGCTACCAGTTCTCCAGTTTCCTTTCTGAGGGGGCCCAGGCCTTCCCTAGTCTTTTTTCTTGTCATTCATATACCTATAGAAATGTTTGGCATTTCCCTTGATGTCCCTGGCTAGATTTAATTCTAACTGAGCTTTAGCTTTTCTAACCAGGTTTCTTGCTGCTTGGGCAGCTTCCTTGTACTCCTCCCATTCTAGCTGTCCTTCTTTCCACTCCTTGTAGAGTTTCTTTTTGCATGACAAACTGCAGTCACCCTATACACAGACTTGAGATAGCAGGTATTATATTGTCATTATGCTCAATAACATGTATTTGCACATATGATGTACATGATATATCTAAAGCCTCTTTCTCCTCACAGTTATTTAGCAACTACAACTTTCTACATACAACAATAATTTTGTCCAGCACAGACATGCTGTTATCTCTGGAATAAACTACAGTATGCTGCAGTTGTACTCACTTTTTTGAAGCGATGGGAAGAACTATATCCTTTCCAAGAAAAATCATAGAATTACATTGCACAGGTGGAATGTAACACCCAGTTTGGGGTAATACAAAGGCTCTGGATTTTAGCAAGACATGGTCAGAGCTGTGTTCTCACGTATCACTGAAAATTCCAGTTCTGCAAAACATCTGTCAGCTCTCTAATAGGAAATAGGTTACTAATAAATTAAGGGAACGCCATGATTTATTTGGGCATCCTTACCACAAACACTGCATGTTTTCTTTGGAGGATTTGCACTAGGTAAGTTCAGTCATGGTAGCTTTTGTCATCATTGAGAAAAAACACTCAAACAGTTCCTTATGACCCATAGGCCATGAAAGAGTTCATTGTTATTTCTGCATTCACACATCCCATTTTTAACAGTATTAAAATAATTTTAGATAACTCATTCAATGAAAAGATTTGCTTATCTCCAGAGAAGTGTCTGATTACCTTTTCATTTTACATGATCTCAAAGTTCTAGGTTCATGCTTCCAGTTTGACCACAACATTTTCCTCAAGTTCAATCAGTATCTTGATAGCGTTTGATATTAATCAGCTGTCCATGGCTGCCTTAATGGAAAACTAAATTAGGACCATGATCAAAGAACCAATAGAAGTATATATAGAAGAAAACTTCTAAAAAACTTCAACGCAACTTTCCTGTCGGAGACGGTGGGAGAAAAGCGGCACTCAATGTGAGCGATGAGGCAAATCTCAACTTTATTAAAGAAGCAGCACACATTTATACTGTCCCTAATGAAGCTCATACATAGTGCAAAAAGTGAAATTTAGGATAGTGAAGCTGTGAGTTAGCAAATCCAGATAAAGTTTAAAATGTTAAAAAGGGGGTGGGGGCAAGAATCCCCACCTTGGTAAACAGTAATTATGAACAGACAAGTACCTTTCTCCTGTTTTCATATAGGAGAGTTTTCACCTACATTTCTGTCCTCCCAAGACATGTTTTTTCAATGAAGTGATAGAAATTTGGTCAGGTTAGGAGAGATACAACTCCATGAGATCACTCTGGTCCTATGGACTGCCCACGGAGTTGGGCATGACGAATGAAACCCAAGCACAGCACCGAAGCAAGCTAATACCCGACAGACTCGCTCTGGTGATGCCTTGGAGTCCGGTCTGTAACGTGTAGCAGATCCAAAAGCTAAAAAGGCCCTTGAAAGAGCCAAATGCATTTGCAAGATGCTGGAGCTGATGGAAACAACTGGAGAGAAATGGGTGTCTTCATCTGTTGTTGACCACAGAATCACAGAATGGTTTGGACTGGAAGGCACCTTAAAGATCACCTAGTTCCAACTCCCCTGCCATGACAGGGACACTCCCTACTAGACCAGGTTGCTCAAGGCCCCATCCAACCTGGATGTGAACACATCCAGTGATGAAGCATCCACAACTTCCCTGGGCAGCCTGTTTCATAGTCTCACCACACTCAAAAGGAAAAATTTCCTTCTTATTTCCAATCTAAATCTACCCACTTTCAGTTTCTAGCCATTACCCCTCACCTTACCATAAAGGCCTTTGTAAAAAGTCCTTCCCCAGCCTTCTTGTAGGCCCCCTTCAGATACTGGTAGGACACCACAGTAAGGTCTCCCCAGAGCCTTCTCTTTTCCAGGCTGAACAAGCCCACCTCTCTCAGATTGTCCTTGTAGGAGAGGTGCTCCAGCCCTCTGATCATTTGCATTGCCCTTCTCTGGACCCACTCCAACAGCTCCATGTCCTTCTTGTGTTGTGGGCTCCAGAGCTGGATGCAGTACTCCAGAAGTCTCACAGAAGCAGAGTAGAAGGGCAGAATCACCTCCCTGAACCTGCTGGCCACACTTCTTTTGATGTGGCTCAAGATACAGTTGGGGCTTTCTGAGCTGCATTCACACATTGCTGGCTCATATTGAGCTTTTCATCAACCAGCACCCCAAAGCCCTTCTCCTCAGGACTGCTCTCAATCCACACTCTGTCCAGCCTGTATTTGAGCTTGGGACTGCCCTGACCAAGTGCAGGACCTTGCATTTGGCCTTGTTGAACTTTGCAAGGTTGGCACGGGCCCACCTCTCAAGCCTGTCCAGGTCCCTCTGGATGGCATCAAAAAAAGAAGGGAAATAAATCATTTAGCACGATGACGCTCCCTGCCCTGGTCCCACTGGCCACGCTGGTGCTGCCACAAGCCCAGGATGCTGGTGGCCACCTTGTCCCCCAGGGCACTCTCAGGCTCATCTCCAGCTTCCTGGTGACCAACTCCCCCAGGGCCTTTCCCACCGGGCACTTTCCAGCCCCAGCTGGGGGGTTGGTGGGACCCGAGGGCAGGACCCAGCCCTTGGCCTTGGTGCCCCTCGGTCCATTGGCCTCAGCTTTTCAAATTTACCCATTTTCTTGGTGTCTACCCCCGAAGCTGTGACTCGTGAGGGACCACGGAGGACACCGGTTTAAACCTCATGTTTGAGCTCTTGCTCTCGTGCAGGTGCCACTCCCCCCCCCCCCCCCCCAACCGTATCGGGGTTTAAATTCAATGCTGAAAACAAGCAAAAAAAAGCTCAAATTCAACACTTTTTCCCTCCAAGGACAATCCCCACCTGGATTTCTCCCACCGAACACCCACCGGCGCTTCAAACCAACCAGAGATGCCCCCCAGCAAGGAGCAGGAGACGCTCCCAGTCCTGGGCCACCAACACGAGGACAAACCTCCAGCGTCGTCACCCGAACGGAGAAATCAAAATCCTATTTCAAGATGTGACCCATTTTTGTGTCTTTTTTTGTTCCCTCTCTCTCTAAAACACCACGCCGGGGACACTCGACACGAGTCGGCAAGAGCAGCGGGGACCTCTTCTCCGCAGGGCCGTCGCTACTGAAGGGCAGCTGCGCTCTTCGCTGACATGTTTTCCCACCCTTTTTTAACTGGAAAACACCTAAATCCTGGGTTTTAAACCATTCCTTCCACTCTAACGGCGCCTGCCAGGCAATTCTGGGCACCAGGAGACCTCAACATTACCGAGGAATAGTTGGAAGGAGCAGGGACGTCCACTAGAATCCCTCCAACGTGCTTCTTGTTGGCACCAACCGCCACCTGGCTGGTGGCCACTCAGCCTCCAAGGTTTGCCAAGAGGAAAAAAAAAAATCGAGTTTGGGTTTGTTTTTTAACTGACGCTCAGGACGGGCTCCAAAGAGCGGCCCCAGTCTGTGGAGGTGGCTGGAGAGCCGCGGAACCACCGACACGGAGCTTCTTGCTGCAGGGATGGACCTAACGGAGGATTGGGAACCTGCTGAGAAGCTGCTTCGTGGCCTTCAAGAGGCTGCAGGAAGGAGCAGGAGTCAGGAGGGGGTTGGTTTGTCCAGCGGCGCGAGCGAGGTTTCGGTCTTTGGGAGACCAGGACGATGTGAAGATTCTGGAGTAAGCTCGGGGGGTTTGGAGAAGCTCTTTGGGACGGGCTCTGCTCTGGGACAGAGAAGGAAGAGTCTGCAGCTTTGAAACTGTATAAAAGCAGCCTTCTGATCTCTAATAAACGAAGTTTGCTTATCAATCATATTGATTTTCTGCATCTTCCCTTGTCGCTCCGCACAGGGGTGACCTTATTAATGTCTATAAATATGTAAAGGGTAAGTGTCAGGAGGATGGAGCCAGGCTCTTCTCAGTGACATCCAATGATAGGACAAGGGGCACAGCTGGAACATAGGAGGTTCCATGTAAATGTAAGGAGAAAATTTTTCACGGTGAGGGTGACAGAACACTAGAACATGCTGCCCAGGGAGGTTGTGTAGTCTTCTTCTCTGGAGACATTAAAAACCCACCTAGACGTGTTCCTGTGTGACCTGATATAGGTGATCCTGCCCTGGTAGGGGGGTTGGACTAGATGATCTTTCGAGATTCCTTCCAACCCCTAACATTCTGTGATTCTGTAAGCTAGGACCCTGAGGAGTCAGAGGGCAGATGTTATTCTCTCCTCTTCCCTTCCACACTCTATATAACAAGGAGACCGGATGTTCAGGGGTGTGTGTGAATTGTGTGTGTGCTTTTCCTTCCCGGGCTCTGCTGCTGTGACAGCATCTCAGCATGGCTGGGTCTGACTCCATGTGCGCCACACACTCCATCACCACCTGAGATTGGGTTTTGTATATAGTTCTATATCCTTCATCCCTTAATACTCCTTTCTTCTGTTTTTCTCCTGTTCCTCATATTTGTTATAGTCTTAACTTCCAATCTTGGTTAAGTAATTTTTCTTCTTTTTTTTATTCCCCTTTTTATACTCCCCTGGGAGGGAGGTGGGAAGGGGGCTAATCCAGCTCTGTGTTTCGCATGGGCTTGCCCAGAGCCTTAAATGGAGACAGGCTCCTGAAGTGTTCCAGACAGACTTAGACTGAGAACATATAGGTAAACTATTTTTACCTCAAAAAGCCAAAATGTGACTGAAAAGAGGCTATGACAACTCTAGACTCTTCTGCACAGCAATGTGGAAAGCTACCTGTGAAAACAGGAGAAAGTTCATAGGTCTAAAATCACTCTCACTAGAAAATGCTGCTTTAAGTCCAGGACAAGTAGAGAACAAGTAGAATGAATTGGACAGACAACATTGGTGAACATGTGGAAAAAGCAAAATATTAGATGAGGATCACTTTATCAAGAAAAAAAAAAAAGAGTTGTTTGTATTCACTGATCTGTTTTGGAGATTGATTTCACGGACTCCGCTTTGGTGCAGAAACAAAGACCTTTATTTTACAAAGTGCGCTTATATACCCCTGTGCTGGTTGCTATTTTTAGCATTGCAACTCCTCAACATTCTCCTTATCTCTAACTCAAGGCTGTTTAGCTTCTGCAGTTCCAAAACCTTTTTCTCCCTCTACCCCTATTCCCCCCCCCTTCCTTACTGCTTTTTTCTGCTGAGAGAGCAGGAACCACTGACCCGAGACATCGATGGTGGGGTATAATTTGCGATGTGTTAATAGAAGGGGAAGGAATCCTGACTTCTACTCCCTTAGCTTTTCTGGTTATCGTAGGTCCAGACCAACCAGGACAGTGGGTACCTCTTGATTGGAAAATTTTGAAAGAGGTTAAGATGGCTATTGTGTAGCACAGTTTAAAGTCTCCATTGATGCAGGCAATGCTATCGCATTTGTTTACAGGTACTGCTATGACGCCGCATGATTCTCGCATGATTGTAAATATGTTATTAACACCTTCTCAGCAATTACACTTTTATCACAAGTGGCAGGAAATATGTGATGAAACTGCGGCAACGAGTGCGGGATGACAGCAAAATGACCCTTTGTCTAATGTTACAGCTCAAATGTTAAAGGGATCGGGTCCATTTGCAAACTCTGTGTGGCAAGCTCAGTTTGCGGTTCCTGTGCTACAGTTATCACAGGAACCGGCATTTAAGGCACTGCAAAGTATACCGGATCCTAATCAAGGGACCCCATCATATACTACTATTCGTCAAGGAGAAACAGAAACGTATGTGCAATTTATTGATAGATTACATGATGCCTTAAATTCAAATCCTGGTCTTGATGCAGAAATGAAGGCTCGATTTTTAGATCAACTGGCGTATGTGAACGTTAACACCAAAACCAAGCATATACTTTGCACCTTGCCTCGGGGCGTGACCATAGGGGAAATGTTAGAAGCGGCGGAATGTATGGACGAGCAGGGTAAAGCAAATTATTTCGCCACCGCTTATAAAACAAAAAATGGGGGAAATGGTCTTATGTCTTCAAGAGCTGAACGTTTTGTGGACGTTGCCTATATGCTTGTGCCTTTGTACTGGTGTTGGTTGTGGGAACACTTTCATGTTTTGTATTGGGTATTGTGAGTGCACTATGGTATATGGGTGAAACTGATTATAGCTGATGTGAGACTTTCTGTGAGACTTTCTGGTCTGGCTCAAAGGGGAATCGAAGGATGATTGAAGGGCCTGCTGAAAGCAGGCATATTGGTATTGATAATTACCATCGTTTGTATTGTTCCATGTATGCTGCCCTTGCTGCAAAGGGCCCTGCAGCAGGTAGTGAACATGGCCCCTTTTGGTAAAAATACAGCTTGTCTGAGGGATTAGAATGTGAGTCAAATAATTAGCCTTGAGTGAACTCCCTATTTACTCATAATATAGCTACAGGATAAGCACTGGGTGGTTTGAAAAAGTTGAGGTGTTGGGTATTGAAGCAGTTGGGGAGGAGGGGTGGTAACAGAGAGCATCTTTTATAGGTCTAAGGGGCTGCCCTTACCCTAAACTGTGACACCAACTTATGCTAGATGTCACCTAAAAGGCAGGTGTATCCGTACTGGAACATGTTGATCCGTTGTTGCAGCCCTCCAGCACACCACTATCTGTTGTTGAACTGCACTGGAGAGCATAATACTCGCTCCCATGTCTGGAATGTGCAGGTGCGGGGGAATCAGGCAGTCAGCCAGCCTTAGCCAGCTCCTGTTGTCTGGCGAGCAATATAAGGAACCAAACAATGTAAGGACATCTCGAGGACGGGATGAGGGAGCTGAAGATTGATGAAGTAACGACCACCAGAAGTGCTCCAAAACCCCCACACGTGCAAAAGGAGGGATGACCACTGTTAGTCACTGTGGGTGGAATAATACTGTTCAGCCTCTGTGCACGTGCTGGCAACGCGTGCACTGACGTCAAAGCAGTCTCCATGCCCTCGCCAGGAGAGCTATATGTAGCTTGCTGCGGCAGGGAGAGGGGAGATTCTTTTTCAGAAGGTTGACCTGATGCACATCTTGATCCAGGGGATGCCCTCCAGAAGGCATTAGGACCTACCGACTCCTCTTCCCGAGCACCACATTACGTGCCCTCCTCTTGCTCCGTGGGGTTTGTCTACCACCTTGGGGTTGGTATGTATATGGGGATGTTAGGTAACTAATTGGGTTTGCTTGAATAACAATGCTTTTTCTTATTAGTTGTGTGTGTGAGTGCTTGAATAAAATCGGGTTTGCTTGTTAGCTGTGTGTGTGGGCGCCATCCTTTGTGAAACAGGAATCCTTCACGAACCTGGGACAGCAGGGACAGATGGGATTAGGATATTAAAAAAAATCATGAGGGTACTACCTCTGTGAGGGCTGAAGACTGAAGGTGTAGCAGAGACTGATGGGCTATACTCTTCTTCCTCCACCCAAGACAGGGAAGCCTTCTTGGTAAGAATTACACCTTCAATATATGGCATAACTTTTGCTAGCATTACTATTATGTATTACTGCTATTATTAGGCTTGCACCTCTGACTTTGTTGGATGTTACCTGGGAATTACTAACTTGAGGTCAATTTTCCTTTTGCAGTTAGTGCATTTATCAATGGAAATTTTGAATCTATTGCTTTAATAAATCAAACCTATATAGGTTTTAACTATTAAACTATCTCAGTGCCAGTCTTTAGCAGGGCTCTGAAAGAGGCAAATGTCAAAGTCTTACTCTTAATGCAACAGTATGGAGGGCATTGGTTGAAATATAAGGGAGGGGCGGGGATGGCATATTGACTATATCTCATTTTACAAGCCCACCAAGGTCTTCCTACCAGTCCTACAGGTAGAGAACTTCCTACCAGTTCTACAGAAGTTCTACCGATAGAGAACTTCCTGCCAGTCCTACAGAAGTTCTGCCCATAGAGAACTTCCTACCAGTCCTACAGAAGTTCTGTCCGTAGAGAACTTCTTACCAATCCTACAGAAGTTCTGTCCATAGAGAACTTCCTACCAGTTCTCCAGAAGTTCTGTCCATAGAGAACTTCCTACCAGTTCTCCAGAAGTTCTGTCTGTAGAGAACGTCCTACCAGTCCTACAGAAATTCTACCTGTAGAGAACTTCCTACCAGTTCTCCAGAAGTTCTGTCCATAGAGAACTTCTTACCACTCCTACGGAAGTTCTACCCGTAGAGAACTTCCTACCAGTCCTACAGAAGTTCTACCCGTAGAGAATTTCCTACCAGTTCCACCAGTAGAGAAAAGACGTTACTTTATTTAGTGTTTCTCTCTACAAAAAAAAAATAAATGTCTATGCTGCAGGATGAAGGCTCATAATTGATAATCATGATGAATATCGCGGGACACAAGTGGCCTTAGTGACTGGTACCGAAGCCCTAGATTTGGGGTACAAGGAGCCACTCTCAGTTTTATCACCTCCCCTCGGATGAGGTCCAAGAGCAGCATTTATTGAGTTCTGTTCTACTTCAGTGTGTAAAATGATGGCTGTACGGAAGAAAAAACAAACCCCAAACCAACACAACAAAAACCCAAACAAACCCCAAACCCGACAAATCGTTCAACAGACACACGACGATTATTTCATCTGCTCGTTTCTTATTGTTGTGTTGGGTAATTTTGTTTTGGTTTCTCCTACTGGCGGGTCTAGGAACGATCGCTAGGAACCGGGGAGTGCCGGTGAAGGGCACGGTTCTCCTGAAGGTTTCTTGTCTCCAACAACCGTGGAGTCAGTGGAGTGCCTCCCGTTTATGGCTTAAGACACTGCTGTGGACAGGTCAGCGCGTGGCGGGTGGTGGTGGTGGTGGTGGTGGTGGCGGGTCCTCATGCATGGTCCTGGGCACAGCATGCCAGCATGCAAATCGCTTTGATGCATCAACGAGCACTTTTTGGTTTTGTTTTGGGGGTGAGGGTGGGGAGGGGGGGGGGGAAGAGAAAAAAAATAAATGAATCAGCCCGAGGTGGTTCCAGGCCAATGGTACCCGACGACCCCGTCTCCCAAACCAAGTAAAGCCCCTGTAGAAAGTAGAATGCAGAGGATAAATATCAAAGAAACAGTGGCGAGTCGATGGCATGGGCTAAATGGGTGATTTGTTTCTTTTTATCCTTTTTTCTTTCCTCCTGTTTTACTGGTTTTAACTTTTTGCGGGTTTTTTTTGAATGCATGGAGAAACCCCACAGAGCTGACTAGAAAAAGCTTTGTATACAATTAATCATCTCACAGTGCCACCAAATAATCCTGTTATCCTGAATCATTTTCTCTCATTACAGTCTTCAGGCGAGACACACCTGCCCCGGGCAAAAGTCTGGGTACGGGATCTACTGACCAACCATTGGGAAGGCCCGCATGAGCTTATTGCTTGGGGTCGTGGGTATGCTTGCATTTCCACAGATACTGGGGTATGGTGGCTACCTGCAAGATACATTCGCCCTGACCTGCGGCACCAGAGACAGAACAGGCAACCTCCAAATGCGGACCAGAATGCAGACCCCCCAAATGACGACCAGAATGGAGATCATCAACCGAATGATCCTTCTGGTGATGACCAGGATATCGACCATCAGGTGGATGGTCCTTCCACAAGCAGAGACTGAACTTTAAGTTTCTTTTGTTATGGTGTCAGAAAGTTAAAGCCCTTAAAGCTATGTTTAGAATTAGATGTAAATTTCTATTTAAGATTAATACCTGTCTTTAATAGTTTCCAGACCCTGGAAGTAGGAGTAAGAGTGAAAGCCTCGAAGGAGGAAGTCTCTCCACTGGTCAATGAAGATTGGGTTAGAAATCACTTGAGTAAACTGAACACACATAAATCTGTGGGCCTTGATGGGCTGCACCCACAAGTGCTGAGGGAGCTGGATGATGTTGTTGCACTACCACTACCCATCAGTTTTGAAAGATCATGGAGAACAGGTGAGGTTCCTGAGAACTGGAGGAAAGCCAGTGTCACTCCAGTCTTCAGAAAGGGCAAGAAGGAAGACCCTTGTAATTACAGACCAGTCAGCCTCATCTCCATGCCTGGAAAGGTAATGGAGCATCTCATTCTGGAGATCATATCTCAGCACATGGAAGAAAAGGGGCTTATCAAGAGTAGCCAGCGTGGATTTAATAAAGGGAAGTCATGTCTGACTAATCTGATAGCATTCTATGATGGTGTGACTGAATAATGGGAAGATGCAGGAATAGCAGTGGATGTTGTCTACATTGACTTTGGCAAGGTTTTGGGTACTGTCTCCTATAACATCCTTGTGGGTAAGATCAGGGAGAGTGGTTTAGAAGAGCGGACAGTGAGATGTGTTGAGAACTGGATGAACAATAGAACTCAGATGGTTGTGATCAGTGGTGCATAGTCCAGCTGGTGACCTGTAAGTAGTGGTGTTCCCCAGGGGTCAGTTCTGGGTCCACTCTTGTTCAACATCTTCATCAATGACCTGGATGAAGGGACAGAGTGTACCCTTAGTAAGTTTGCTGATGATACAAAACTGGGAGGAGTGGCTGATACACCGGCTATTATGTCACCGTCACCACTGATGCTGTGGAGCAGGCACCAGTAGAGTCCCAGACTGGGCCCACTAGCAGATGTGAGCTGTGTTCAGGAGGTGGTACTAGATTCAGGAACACACAGAGCAGGAACACACAGAGCAGGATTGAAGGCAGAACGGATGGAGTCCCCCTCAGATGCTGGCCATTGACGAAGCAAAGAAGAAGCCAGTAAAAGACCCAAGCCAAGAGTGATCCCTCAGCTTTATACCGAATATGATGCACAGGGGATGGAATCCCTTGTTGGTCAGTTCAGGATCACCTGTCCTGGATACTTCTCCCTGCAGGTGCAGTCTCTTACTTTTTGCACCCTTCAGTGTGGTACATGGGATCCAGCAGTGGCCTTGATCTGCACACCAATCCTTGGTACTAACTCTAAACATCAGGTGTTACCACTGCTAGAAGCTGAGACTGCCTGTGAAAACATGCTGCTAATTTAAATAAGCACAGTTAGAAGAACTGAGCTGAAAAGTAAAATCACTGAACAGAATTAGTGCTATTCTCACTCAAACCAGGACAATTGTGAAATTAATAAATGCAATATCTGTAACCTGGAAAAAGGCAGTAAGCCCACGGTGGGGGTGTGTGTGTGTGTGTGTGTTTGTGTGTGGGGGGGGTGTGTGTGAAGGAAAGGAAGAGTTAAAAAAAAAGCCTACTTGAGTGTTCCGCGGTAGCCAGAGGTATAAACCTCGCTAAGACAAGCAAGGTGCGGCTTGTGGGAGTTTGTGCTACCTCAGTCTCTTTGAAAGCATTTTATTTTAAAGAACGAGATTTTCACTGTTCGCTTTCTTCCCTAATGTGAAAAAGACCCTCTAAAGATTAACACTGAGTTGCCTGTGTCACGTTATATTTAACAGAAAATTTCTAAATCTCAAAGAAAACCAAAACTTTCGCTCTCTCGAGGCCCTTTCAGTTACAGGACTGGGGATTTATTGTCCCCTCCCTGCTCAAACGACACTCTTTTCGCGACAAGACACCGATAAGCGAAAACAGGCACTTCCGCGGCTTTTCAGATGTAGAAAAAGGACAATTTCATTACAGGTAAAGTAGAAAAAACCCATTTAATTACTCCCGAAGAAACACAAGCCGCAGCGCGGAGCGGAGGGCGTTGGCGGGGCGGGGCGGGCGGCAGCACCAATCAGCGCGCACCGTGCTGCTATAAAAGGGCCGCCGCCGCCACTGCCGCACAGTGCAGCACGCGCAGCCGTTATGTCTGAAACAGCTCCTGCTGCAGCGCCCGCCGCCAAGAAGCCGAAGAAAGCGGCGGGCGGCTCCAAAGCCCGCAAGCCCGCGGGTCCCAGCGTCACCGAGCTGATCCATGACGGTGTTCCAGTCATGTGAGCTGTCCCACCATGTCTCAGTGATTGCAATGAGATCAGGGTCCTGAGATCACACACAGATCTCTAGTTCATCCTGTTGGTTCCCCATCCTGCGTGCATTGGTGTACAGGCATTTTAGTGAGTTTGCAATACTAGAGTACCTCCTGACTGGTACCAACCCTGAGGTAGCAGTGGAGCTGGCAGAACACCCCACTGATGTCCCCGGCTAGTTTCCTCCGAGCCAGGTTTTCTCCTTTCGCCCTTCGAATCTAGTTTAAAGCTTAATCATAGAGCCTAGACAAAATTCCTCTGATAAAGAACTTCTTCCCCTTTGAGAGAGACGCATCCCATCTGATGCCAGCAGGCCTGGCATCATGTAAGTTGACACATGGTCAAAAAACCCAAAGACCTGCTGGTGCCACCAGGCTTGAAGCCAAGAATTGATCTGATGGGTCCTCTACAGCCTTTCTGGGTTGGTCCCTTCAACCAGGGGGATAGAAGAAAACACTACCTGTGCTCCTATTCCCTTGACCAGTTGACCCAGGGCCCTGAAGTCTCTCTTAACAGCCCTTAGTTTTCTTCTTTTGAGATCGTCACTGCCTACCTGGAAAGTCAATAATGGATAATAATCTGTGGGCTGTATGAGGGTAAGAAGCTTCCTTATCACATCCCTAACTCAGGCCCCAGGGAGACAGCAAACTTCCTTTTGAAGTGGATCAGGTCTGCATATTGGGCCTTCTGTTCCCTTCAGAAGGGAGTCACCTATAACAATGACTCTTTTCTTTTTTTTGGTGGAAGATGTTTGGATGCTGGGCTTAGGCTTCCTTAATCTTTGGAATACTTCCAAGCCAGATGATTCATCTTCCTCCTTGGCTGGCTGCACTTGCAGGGCATTATACCTGTTCTGCAAGGGCACATGGGAGGTTAGGGGGGTAACTGAGGCAACACTCCTGCCGCACCGAGCAGGAACTTGTTGCCACTGCTTCCTGTTGAGGTGGTGGGGGGAGGTGGACAAGGCAGGCGTTTACTTGCTGCCTTGACCATGGACTTTTTGGTTTGTACTATGCTGACGTGTCTCCCAATGAACCTGCCTCAGGGATAGTCCGGGGGCCCCTGTTCCTGAGTTGCTTGTGGCAGGTGCTCCTGCTCTTATTTGAGTTTCAGAGACGGCAGAGCCTGGCTCCACCACTCAATCTCTTCCACAGCCTTCCTGATGCTCCTAAGCCTTTCCACTTCAGCTTGCAGCCTCTCAACCTCCGCTTGCAGCTGTACTGCTTGGCCGAGCAGATCATCAACCTGCTCACACTTTGCACAGATCCCTGCTACCAGGGAGATGCTGAGGAGTACTACACAAAAACTAAAAAAAAAAAGGGGGAAAGCAACTTCTGGGGGGAAAAAAAAAAAAAAAAAAAAGGAAAATATTTTCCTGGGTAAAAATACTTGATAAAACTAAAAAATAATTACATTTGAAATACTTTTGACTCACACTACCTTTTAAACTCTTGAATATTTTATGTGATTTCCTGATTAAAATTAAATAAGTGCAACATATTCATGCTGGTTTTCATTAGTGAGCTAGACACATAGCTACTCACAACAAAAATGAGAACCTAGGAAAGAGCATATCTTATGAACCTTTAATAGTCACTATTAATAGTCACGTTAAAAGTGGCACAGTTACTAAGCTCTTCAATATTTCAATAAAAATGAAAAGTAGCTTTAAACTGTTTCTTTTTATCACTTGGTAAATAAAATGTAATAGTATATATATTGACACTAACTGACCAATGTAGATTTTTTTTTCTCTTGTACATCATTGAAACATTTGTTATCTTTACATCTGGAGAGAAAAAAACCCTGTAAAACAAAGGGGTATTTCACATAATTTCATATATTTTCACATGATCTACACTTCTTTATATGTTTATCTAATAAAATTATAACCCTTGTGCATCTATTTATTGTTTTCCACTTAAGTTTACAAACTTCATTTCAATGTAGGGGAAAAAAACTTCAGAAGCTTATGTTAGATGCTTAAGGGGAGGGCATTGTGAGCATTTTCTGTACCTTGCATTAGTATAAGAGCATACAGAAAACATGCTGAATAAGTATGAATCTTTTTGTCTGTAGAAAGGTTGATAATGATGTTGAATGCAGAAATTTGTCCATGTGGTAAAGATTAAATTATAAATTGGGGTGGATGCTGGTAATAATATAGAAGTATTTGCACATGGCTGGTGACTATTTAGACTGTTTGTAAATTTGAAAGAGACCTGTCTGGAAAATCACTGAGCAACCTTGTCTGACCTCATACCTGACCCTGAATTGAGCATGGACTAGAGATCTCTCAAGCTCCCTTTCAATCTGAACTACTTATGATTCCTGATTCTTTGTTCTGTACATTTATAATTTTGCTTAAAAACATGATTAGCTTGACAGAGACAACTCTGTCTCAGGAGATAAAAGTACAGCTTTTAAAAGTGACTGTTAGGACACAGGATGGGTTACACCCAAGGGTGCTGAAAGAGCTGGCGGATGCGCTCACCAAGCCACTTTCCATTCTTTATCTGAAGTCCTGGCTAACTGGGGAGGTCCCAATGGACTGGAGGGTAACAAATGTGACACCCATTTACAAGAAAGGCAGAAAAGAGGATCCAAGTAATTATAGACCTGTTAGTCTGACCTTGGTAGAACAAGCAAAGGCAGGCCAGAAGGGTGTCCATCAGCTTCATGAGCTTGTAAGCTCAGGACTTACAGAACCAAAAGAGGGAGTACATGAGATGTATAATTATCAAACCGGGAAATGGGATAAGCCCTATGATCAGTTGACCAAAATTCAAAAGCAAACAGCATGGTTCACTGATGGCAATAGTGGGATCCACCATGGGGAAGACCTGCTGGAGGGCTGCGGCTTTGAACCCCGCCACTCAGACCCAGTTGGTAATAGAAGGAGTAGAGGGAAGTAGCCAACTGGCAGAGTTGGTTGCAGTTTGGCAGGCTTTGGATGCAACCCCACCTAATACTATCTGCTACATATACATGGACTCCCGGGCAGTGGCCCAAGGCATAGCAAACTAGATTGGCAAATGGCACACCAAGTAATGGAAAATAAGCACCAAGACGGTGTGAGGAAAGGAGTATTGGGAGAGAATTTGGAACTTGCTCCAGGACAGAGAAGTGAGGGTGTTTCATGTAGACACACATACCAAAATAGAGGATGAGAACAGACACTGGAATGCCCAATTAGACCGACTGGCCAAGGGTAAGAAGGGAGACACTAGCCCGATGGCTATGGAACTTCCCCTGTTGGCAAAATGGGCTCAGGATAAGGCAGGACACACAGGCCAAGACTTGACTATAGCCTGGGCAAGGCAGTGGGGTATACACATTCCAACTGATGTTGCAGCGTCTGCTGTGCATGGATGTCAAATCTGTAGGATAAAGGGAAATGGGAAAAATAGCCTGCAGGAAGGCACTCACAGAGGTATGGCGGATAGATTATATTGGTCCCTTGCCCGAACACAAGCGGCAACGATACGTATGTGTGGCTGTAGACACGTATTCAGGAGTTACGGTTGCAATGCCCAATAGTTATAGTAATGGATTTGCCAGACAGAGTCCTCCTTGGATGCTCCAAGGAAGGAACCGAAAGACCTGAGCCAAGCCAAGCAAAGCTGGCAAAGCAGTCCAAGAGGGGAGAAGAGCCCAAAGACTTCTAATTTCAGAAAGTAGAGTTAGTTAGAAGAACTGAGCTGAAAAGTAAAATTACTGAACAGACTTAGTTCTGTACTCGCTGAAACCAGGAAACTCAAGGTTGACACCTAGGATTTCAGAGCTGAGGATACAAAGGCTCCGAGGTCAACTACACTCCAACTGAAAAAGAAATATTGGCAGCATATGAAGGAGTTCGAGCTGCTTGGGAAGTGATCGGTACTGAAGCACAGCTCCTCCTGGCACCATGGTTACCAGTCCTAAACTGGATGTTCAAGGGTAAGTTCCCTTCCACTCATCATGCCACCGATGCCACATGGAGTAAGGAGGTGATGGCCCAACTCTGAGTTGTTAAATAAAGCAAACCTAGAGTAACCCACTGTATGGCAAAATCCTTTAACACTGTTCTAGTTTCCTTTTCTAATTGCTAAGTCTCTTGCCCTTTCTCTTCCCCTTTGGGGAGGGCGAGGGCTTAACAGAGAGCATCTGTTATAGGTCTAAGAGGCCACCGTGACAAATGATTATTGTAATATTTTGTGTCCGCATCTTTGCATGTATCATGATCCAATGTTGCAACTGCTGCACAAATCTCTGCTACAGATATAACAAGTCCATATAATGAGGATTGTAGATTGTAAGCTACAAATCCTCAAAAGAAAAGGAGGGATTGATACAAGAGGGAACCGATAAATTATTTTTTGTTTAGTTTAGTACAAATGTAAGATAGGATGAGCTAACCTTAATGATTTAGAGTATGCTGTAAGCCTGTTTGTTGAAACTAGATAAGGACATGGTCTTGCTTTATTTACAGCTTCTTTGAGGAAAATAAAGTAGTTTGCACATAGATATCAGGGAGAAGGCCAGAACAAGCAGACCTTGCCGTCTGGAGAGGTGCCTAACAAGCAGCAACTCTGAAAGGTGAATCATGGGTGAAGTGAGAAAGACGAAGATGGATGAAGATGACCACCTGACCTCCAATGACCACCAGGAGACATCATGACTCATGCGCAAGGGACATTTACATATATTAATGAGTTACCCAAATATGTAAATATTTTCTTGGAAGTCTTATGTATATGTATGAGTAACTACCATATCATTCACGGTACAAGACTAATGGGTGCGTACACTAGGTGGAGTGATCCCCTGTGCATCCAGCCCTGCAATAAAGAATGCCTGCTCTCTAAAAAACTCCAAACTGAGTCTTAGAAAGTTTTTTTTATTTGCTGAGTTTATGGTAACAACTGACCATCTGCTCTATCTCCATGCTGGTATGTTCTGATTTGAGCTTCATTAGACTGAAAAACTTGGACGTGAGAGGCAGAAGAGGGAAAGGGGAAGCAGACTGAACTCAAATACCACCATTACAGGCATTACAAATGCAGTCTTTGTGCTTGCCCAACTATATGAATGTAAATCATGATGCTTTCTCTCATCTGAGGTGTGACTGAATGGGTAGATGCAGGGAGAGCAGTGGATGTTGTCTACCTTGACTTCAGGACTGTCTCCCATAACATCCTCATGGGTAAACTCAGGAGGTGGGGATTAGAAAAGCGGACAGTGAGATGAGTTGAGAACTGGCTGAACAATAGAGCTCAGAGGGTTGTGATCAGTGGTGCAGAGTCCACCTGGTGACCTTTAACTAGCACCCCAGGGGTCAGCTCTGGGTCCAGTACATGGTTTAGTGGGTTTGATAGGGCTGGGAATAAGGTTGGACTTGATGATCTTGAAGGTCTCTTCCAGCCCAAACTATTCTATGATCCTTTGCTCCCCCAGGAAAGGTGCCAGCACTGAATGGTGTTGCTGGACCTCACCTTTCCATGTCAGGTGATTCACAGCTGCAACACCCATGTTCTCCAACCTTTGTTTAACACGCTAACGCTCCTGTTGCATTCTCTGTTAGAAAGTCCCAGCTACAAAAATGAAAACAACCAGTAACTGCTTCCCCAGGAAAGTTGTCAGCTCTGAAAGTTGTTGCTGGCCCTCACCTTCCCTTGACAGTCCAAGCAGCTTTCCTGGAGAGCAGTCACTACGGGGTTTCATTTTTGGACATCCATGTTGTGCAAGAGAGAATAAAACATGCTGTGAATACATTTTTTACATTAAAGCAAAGGTGGCAGCTCCAGATTCCTTGGGGCTGTGAAAGAGCTGCCAAAGGTGAGGGCCAGCAAGAGAATTCAGGGCTAGCAGCTTTCCTTGGAGAGCAGTCGCTGGGAGTTTAAATTTTAGGAGCTGAGCTCTGGCAGGAGCGAATAAAGCAATGTTGTGAATCCAACACGTTGTGCAGGCTACAGGCTAAGGCAGAGTTGGCAGTTCCAGATTTCTTTGGGCTGTGAAAAGACTGCCAAGGGAAGGTGGGGGCCAGCACCTTTCCTGGGGCAGGAATCACTGGACTGGGGTTTTTTTTGGAAATGGGGTGTGGAGAGATTGAATAAAGCACTTTTTAAATACAACATTTCTTGCAGGCTGTAGACTAAAGCAACAGTGGCAGCTCCAGATTTCCTTGGCCTGTGAAAGGGCTGCGAAGTGAAGGTGAGGGCCAGGAACTGCATTCAGTCTTGGCATCTATCTTGTGGGAGAGGACTCTGGACTCTTTAGTTTTTGGACCTGGGCTCTTGCAACGTTTACTACATTACGTTGTGTATGTTGATGGCGAAAGCAAACATTGGATCTCCTGGTATGTTGGAGCTGTTAAAGGGCTGCTTAGTGAAGGTGAGGGCCTGTAACTGTATTCCCTAATGTATATTTTCCTGCTGTGCCTGGAGATACTGAGACTCCCACAGCATACCCAGTGAGCAAGTCTTAGCAAAACAATTTTGCCTGAAGAATTTCAAACTGACATCTCCATCTCCTATTCCTAGAGAGTTCCTGAGCTTAGCAGACAAGCACTTATCAAGCTTGAGAGCATATCTGCATTTCATAGAATCATAGAATTGTCAGGGTTAGAAGGGACCTTAAAGATCATCCAGTTCCAAACCCCCTGCCATGGGCAGGGACACCTCCCACTAGAGCAGGTTGCTCACCTGCACCCCACCCACATGCCCCTCTCCCTACTTCCCCCGTCCGTACGTCGCCTGTCCCTCCCCCCCTCTATATGTCCCTCGTCCGTATGCTCCCCCCTATACATCCCTGTCCGTATGTCCCCCCCCCCCGTACATCCCCCGTCCATCCGTCCCGCTATACGTCCCGCTATACGTCCCGCAGAGCTGGAGCTGGTGCAAAGCGCCGTCTTCACCGACCCCACGGACCAGAGCCCCTGGGTTTACCTGCGCTGCCTGCTGGCCCGACGTACGTATGGCCCCCGGCGCCTATGGCGGCCCCGCGACCGCGCCTATAGGGGCCCCGTGGCGCCTATAGGGGCCCCCTCCCCCCCGCAGCCACGCCCCCGCCCAGGATGCTGTGTCTATACGTCACCCGCCGGGACGCCGTCGTGGCCGTCACCTTCTCCCGCCCCGTCACGGTGAGACGCGCCGGCCATACGGCCCGCGGGCTCCTATATACGTCCCGCGGGCTCCTATACGTCCCGCGGGCTCCTATACGTCCTGCGGGCTCCGTACGTCTCGTGGGCTCCGTACGACCCATGGGCTCCGTACGTCCCGTGTGCTCCATAGGTCCTATGTGCTCTGTACGTCCCGCGGGCTCTATACGTCCCACTGGCTCCTATACGTCCCCCAGGCTCCCATACATCCCACGGGCTCCCCTACGGCCTCCGCGCTCCATACGTCCCACCTGCTCTATATGTCCCACGGGCTCCTATACATCCCCCAGGCTCCGATACGGCCCACGGGCTCCATGCGTCCTGCACGCTCCATACGTCCCACGGACCCCTATACGTCCCGCACACCTCGATCCGCCCCACAGATCCGAGTATCTCCCCGCACGGCCAGATTGTGCCCGCATGAGCACATCTGGGCGGAGGTCGTATGCTTCGTGCCTGACACAGCACCTATAGATCGGGCTTGCTCCCTATAGGTCCTGCGCCTCCCCTGTGGGTCGGGGTTAGCTCCTATAGGTCTGACGCGCCCCCTATAGATCCAGCATGGCCCCTATAGGTCTCGCCTGCCCCCTATAGATCCAGTATGGCCCCTATAGATCCGGAATGTTCCCTATAGATCCACCCTGCCCCCTATAGATCGACCCCGCCCGGTCTATAGGAGCTTTGCTCTCTCTATACGGCCCCGTCTATAGGTACCACCCAACCTATAGGCGCTGCTCTCTACCTATAGGTGCCGCCCCACAGCTATAGCTGCCGGAACCCCTGCTGTAGGCCCCGCCCCCTTCTATAGGTCCCATCCCACTCTATAGGCTGCAGATCATCTAAAGGCCCCGCCCCTTCCATAGGCCCCGCCCCCTTCTATAGGTCCCATCCCACTGTGAGGGTGTTGGAGCCCGGCCCAGGCTGCCCAGAGAGGTTGGGGAGTCTCCTGCTCTGGAGAGATCCCCCCCTGTGCCTGGACCCTGCGCTGCTGGGCCCCCTGCTCCGGGTGCCCCTGCTGGGGCCACCAGAACATCTCCAGATGTCCCCTCCCACCCCACCACGCTGGGGTTGGGGGACTACAACCCCAGTCAGCAGCAGAGCACCCACCTCTCCTGGTCATCCAGGCCCTCCCCGGCCGCGCCGCTGCCCTCCTTCGAGAGGATGTCCAGGCGCTGGTTGATCTTGGCGATGATGGAATCCGAGTTCTCGTTGGCCGAAGCCTCGGCGCCGTAGGAGGCGACGGGCATGGCGGGGCCGACCTCGGCGTTGAGGTTCAGCTCCGAGCTTTTGGGGGTTTCCCAGCTGCTGGAAGTGGCCGCCGCGTAGTTGTAGGTGGCGGCGGTGTTGGCGGCGGTGGTTTGGGTGTTGTAGTAGTCGTAGCCTTCATAGCCTGGCGGGGAGAGGAAAAGGGAAATCCAATCGGTGTCAGTTAATATTCCCGAGGCACGGAGGGAGAGCCGAGATGTCGGCGGATCCCTGCAGCCTCCTTTAGAGGAAATCTCCCTTTTTTCAAGTGAGAAAATGTCAAGATTCTTGGTGCCCAAGAAGCACAAGGATCTCCCTCCACTGGGTGACTCTTAACTGGTGCTGCTGGTCATGGTCACGAGTCATCCACGTCAAATGAGAGGGTAAAACCCAAAGCAGACGCGGCGCCGGGTGGAAACCCATCCAAAAAACCAAACCCTGGTTACACGAATTCATCAGAAAAAGCACAAGTTTCTACGGTGGGGACCAAAGAAATAACAACTTCTCCAAGACTCTCGAGGGTTTTGCTTGGGAATCATCAAAGCAGAGAATCTTGGGGTCGGAAAAGATCTTCAAGGTCGAGCTCGAGCAGCAACCCCACTCTGCAAGGCCCCAGAACGCGGTAAGATTGGCCTAGACCAGCAGCAGGGGCCACTTAAAATGGGCTTAAAACAGCCCTAGGAGGCAAAACAAGGGCAATTAACTAATTTAACTAATTGGCTGAAGTTTATTAGTGAAAGGAAATCTCATTGAGGGAGAACTGGGTTTGGGCCCCATCGAGGTGCCAGAATTAGAGGGAAAAGCCTCCCTGGGCCAGGCCTGGAGAAGACATTTCTCCTCGGGTCCAACCTGACCCTCCCCTGGGGACACTTGAGGCCGGTTCCTCTCGTCCCATCGCCTGGGGACAAGAGATCTCACCCCCCCCCTCAGCTCAACCTCCTCTCAGGGAGGGGTGTGGAGCCAGAAGGTCTCCCCTGAGCCTCCTTCTCTCCAGGCTTGATGCAATACCCTGCCAGCAACCCATGTTGTGGAAGTTTGTGCAGAGTGCCCCATCAGCATATTCCCACACATTGTCAACAATGGTCTGGGGAACAGATGGTAAGGCACCAACTGTGACTGAAGTGGCCAGGAGAGCATGACAGTATGAAGACAGTGACTCTGGTCCTCTACAGATCCATGTATCAGCCCTGGAGGGATCAGTTGAAAAATTGATTGAAAAAATAGAGAGAAGGTATAACAGCTCCTATTCTTCCCCTCAGTGAACCCGTGTTGAAGCCACTAGGGGAAGATGCTGTTCTTTGAGACCAGCTAAACAGGAACAGTACATGTCACGATGTACTCTGTGTTCTCTTCTCTGTGCCTTTGGAGGGAAAATGAGCAGATGGGATGGGAAACCTACCTCTGCTCTACAGGCAGGAGTACTCTACTTAGAAGGTAAGAGAAGAGAGAATTCTTCCAGAAGGGAGTCTGCTTCAGTCCACTATGAGCAGTCCTCTTGTCCAAGTACATGGGCCTCAGGTCAAAATGTGAGTAGGGGGAATGACAATGTGATTCCTGTAGTCAATACAAATCCTGTAAATAGTGTGAATCCTGTAAACAATGTAATTCCTGTGATCTATACATACCCTGTTAACCAAGTAAACTCTGTGAACCTAGTGAACTATACAAATCCAGTTACCAGTTATGGACACTACCCTCAGAATTAGAGGGGCCCTGCCTCCAGCCAGGTGGAGGTGTGGGACAACAGAGTTTATTGGACTGTGTGGATTCAGTCGCCTGGCACGTTAGAACCACAAAAGAAGAGAGCCCTAGTAGATACTGGTGCACAGTGCACCCTATTGCCATCGAATAATAAAGGGACTGAATCTGTTACCATTACTGGAGTAACAGGAAGGTCTCAAGAACTGACTGTACTAGAGGCTACAGTGAGTCTAACTGGGAATAAATGGGAAAGGCATCATATAGTGACTGGTCCAGATGTTCCACGTATCCTTGGCATAGACTTCCTCAAGAAAGGGTATTATAAGGACTCAAAAGGGTAGTGATGGGTCTTTGGTATAGCAGCTGTAGAGACTGAGGAGAAGAAACATCTGGCTATCCTGTCTAACCTTTCAGAGGAGTCTGCCATTGTGGATAAGATGAGAGCTGAGGATCAAAAGGTGCCAATTGCTACTGGAACGGTGCATCGACAACAATATTGCACCAACTGAGACCCTGTAGCTCCTGTCCAGAAGCTGATCCGTGAATAGGAGAGTCCAGGGGTGGTTACCAAAACTCGCTCACCCTTTAACAGTCCTATATGGCCAGTGAGAAAATCTAATGGGGAATGGAGATTAACAGTGGACTTTCCAATATCTGAAAGAAATTAGGTCTTTTGATGTAGTTCCAGGTTACTTACTCAAATGAAAAACCACTGCTTTGTTTTCGCTTCCTCTTATCGCTCGCTCCAGGACGGTTCTGTGCTCGGTCTGCTGGCTCGTTCAACCTCTTAGCCACTTACTCATGCACCATTCCTCGACAATTCCCCTTTCCTCTTTACGAACAAGCCAGACCTGTGACAGCAAACGCTGCGCAGCCTTGCAGATACATCCTAAAATACATCCCTCCCCTCCCCTATTAGCAAAATCATGATCAAAACTCTTAGCTGTTTGACTCCAGCATCCACCCAGCGACCCCCCCGGCCACGAAGCCACCCGGCAAATCCTCCTCTCGCTCGGCAGCTTTTCCCACTCCTGCTCTCAGCATCTCTGAGCTCCCGGGACCGGACTGGGGATGGTCAGGGAGGTCCCGGCACCCCTTCAGCCCCCCCCCAGCCGTGTCTGTGTCGGTGGGCGGATGCTTACCCCCCCCCCATTTGGAGTTTCCCTGCCGGCAAATCGACGTTGAGTGGTTTTTGGATCGGCAGTTCTCGCACCACACCGAAGCTTCGCATCGCCTCCTGCAATGCCCTCGCTCGCCGCACCTAAAACACGGCCCCGAATCGGCCCTGCCTCGAGATCCCGCTGCCGCAAGCGCCGGTTGCACAGAGTCGGCGAGCGCGGCGGCTTCTGCCCGGGGGTCTTCCGCGGCTTTGAGGGCCCCAGCGATCGTCGCGGCTAGTTCTTGGTGCTGGGCTCGATTGATGCGAGCTACCATTTGGTCCACCCCCGCTTCCCTGGGCAAGGGGGAGAGTATTCTTTTCGCGGTTTGGTTGGCGTTAGCGTACGCCAAAACCCGAAACAGTTGCCGGTTCGCTTCCCCCGACAATCCACCGTCGCCCAGCAAAGCTTCCCACAGTCGATCCACAAAAGTGGAATAATCCTCCCCGGGCCCCTGTCTCACGGTCAAGAAGTTTGGGTCTCGGCGCTCGCCTGGAAGTAAAAATGGGGCCCTTTGTGCTAGGTCGGCTGACTTGGCCCAGATCTCAGGGGGGCAGGCAGCTTGGACCCCCTCCCAGGGCGTGGACCCCTCGTCCCGTCAGCGTGTCGGGGTTCAGCCCATCGAGAGGGGCGCCGGGTCTCCTAGCTGGGCTACCCTCGTCCGCCGCCAGCCCGAGCCGTTCGCTCTCCCACAGTAAAAACTGAGAGGGGGTCAAAAGGAGCCTGGCTAAGTTTCGGCAGTCGCGAGGGGTCCTCTGCTCGGCGGTGAAGCTGGGATTTAACCCCCGCCGAGCCGCTTCCGAGCGAACGCCCTTCGCCTGCACCATCGCTTTGCAGCACCCACACCCCCTCCGAGTCCCCCGCGGCCGGCAGAGCCTTCCTGAGACGGGCCCGCTCCACGGCCACGGGGAGAACCGGCGGGAACCCCCGCAGGCCTGCAACCAGCACCAGCTTAATACCGGGGGGGGGAACAAAATATACGGGCAATTAGTTTGTATTAAACAAACAAACAAAAAACAACCAAAACAAACAGCAAAGGGCCAGTGGGGCTCGCCTGAATTCCAACCGCGAGGGGAAGCGCACTCCGGGCAGCGGGAAGGACACGGGGCGCCCCTCAGGCAGCCAAGCTCTCACGGCACCGCCTCGGCGAACAGGCCCCGGGTCACGGCCGCGGCCCCCTAGAGCACAAACGCCCTTGGGATGCGGACAAAACTCCCCCTTGCCTAAACCAAAAAGGGCTACTCCGAGCCACGGGCCACACTAGCTGCCATCCCACCACCGCTCACCGAGGCTGGGCGCACCCGCCGCCAGACGTAACAGCTTCGCGTCTCTCAGCGCCGCCGCCATCTTGTAGGCTCGAGCCCAGCCCCGCCCCCGCTGGGTGGGCGGGGCCACCCCTAACGCCCCGCCCCTCCGCCGGCGCCGCGAGCCAGCGGACGCGCCGTGCCGCACGAGGCCCGCTGCGCGTCGCGCCCCCGGGTTCCCCCTCCCGCTGGCGGCACCGAGAGGCGATCCCCGCCGCGCCGCGTCCCGCCCGGGCCTGCCCGTCCTCCCCGTGCGTGGAACCGGCTCTCCCGGGGCGGGCGGTCCCTGCGGGGGTGGGCAGAGCGATCAGTCACTTCCCCCCTTCTTTCTTAAAGCCCACGCGCTGCGGGAGGCGCTGGGTGACCGCCCTGCGCGGGCGGCAGCCTGAAGTACAAGCATCGGGCTACGGGCCGGGCCGCCTCGGCGGGGAGCGCCCCGGGGGCCGGGCGCTGCCCGGTCCCGTCCCCGTCCCAGCTGGCGGGAGAGGAGGGGCGTGCGTGGGGAGGGGGTGAGGGCGGGGCCGGCGGCGCGGGGTCGCGGCGCATGCGCGGGGCCCGCCGTGACCCGGCTGGGGAAACCCTCCGCGGTGGCCATTTTGGCGGCGCCTCTCTCCGGCCTGCTCAGTTACCACGTGAGCCGCCGCCCGGGGCTCGGCGCGGCGCGGGGCAGCCCGGCGCGCAGACGGCGGCCGGGAGGGGCCGGGCCCGCGGCCGGCGAGAGCGCGGTGGTTTAAGAAAAGGGCGGGCGGGGGGTGGTGGGGTGGTGGTGGCGGCGCGGTGGTAGCAGCCAGGCTCTGGTAGGGAGGCTCCCGGTCGGCGGCGAGCGAGCAGCGGGGACGGGACGCAGCCCGCCCGCCCGCCTACCCCCCGCCCCGGAGCCCTTCATGTAAAACAGGACCCCTAGACAAAGTAGAATATCTCTCATGTCTGCTATGGACAAGCCTGCCATGAAACGAACACCTCCAAGATCAGGAAAATAAAGAACAAAATCTCGGAGGGGTGTTGCCCAATTCCTTCCCAACCTAGCAGAGGTGCTATTGGATATAGACTCATATGGGAAGTTACTCATAGCCCAGTAATAACGGATCCCTTGATAGATACCAATAAGTGTGGGTCTCGGCATGGTATCAGAAACCCAGCATATCATGTGAATACCAGTCAATAGTATTTTGCTACCCATACCCAGGTGAAACCAAAAACCCATGTCGGGGAAAAAAAAAACTAGGACTATCTTAAGCATGGGAATGACCAAGAAAGAAAACATGGTGGTGCCTCTTATATATTTTCCTGCAAACTTCTTGTCTCCCTACCACGTCTCGGGCCCCACGTTGGGCGCCAATTAAGTTGTCTTAGTTTAGACAAGTATTATCTTATTGTAGATGTGAGACCCGGGACTTATAAGGAGACAAGAAATTTATTAGAACAATATATATATAAATATAAACAAAACAGGAAAAAACAGTCTTTGGAATCAAAAAGCGCCAGGCAAACCCAGGAAAAACACAGCCAGCAGAGGTGTTCCCGCAGGAGAATAAACCTGTAGTTGGAGGAATGGTTTTTCTGCAGGGGAAAACTCCGTCCGCTGACGAAAGGCAGGGCCACGCGTCCGAGAAGAGCCGTCTCAGCGCCACGCCGTCCTCGCCTCGAGAGCCTCTTGTCTCTCTGTCCTGGTTTGGGTGAAAAGCAAGCAAATTCAGTTCAGTGATTTTGCTTTTTAGCTTAAGTTTCTAACTAACTGCACTTTCTGGAGTTGGAGGCATGTTTTGCAGACAGTCTCTGCTTCTAGCAGAGATAACACCTAATGTTTACAGTTACTGCCAGGGGTGGAATGCAAAACCAAGGCCACTGCTAGAACTTGTGTGTTGCACTGGGGGGTGCAGGAAGTGTAGGACCGCACCTGTGGGGAGGAGCAGACAGGACAGGTGGCCCCAAATTGACCAACGAGGTATTCCATGCCATACACGTCATATCCAGTATATAAAGTTTGGGGGTCGAGAGGTTCGTTCTGCTTCTTCTGCTTCTTCTTCTGTTTCTTCTGCTGCTGCTTCTTCTTCTTCTCTCTTGCTCTCGCTCTCTTGCTTGCTCTTTCGATCTCTCGTTTAGATCCTGATCCTGAAGGCCCGGTGCCAGAGTCCAACTCCTCCACAGCGTCCGTGAGGGTGACGTAATTACCATCGGGGGGAGGTTGGGTTCGGTACTGGCTTTGTACATATTTGTATATACTTCATTTTCATTATTAATGTTTGTGCTGTTTTCCTAGCTGACGTTTTTACTTTTAGAAAACAAGGCATGGTACAAGGGTAAAACCTTTAGACTACATACACGTTGTGATTATGGTCCTGGCCTGACCCCAGGTCTTTGGCTCCTGGTGGCCTATTGCTCTTCCAGGAACAGTCTCGCTGGAATGTAACAGCTCAGAGCTGAGGGTTGATAAGAAAGTGTCTAGTCATTGCCTTTAACTAATCATTAAGAGATTAAGTATTTGTATACGATATTTAAAATGTCTATAAAATAGGTTTATTTTGAAGTTGAGGATCCAAGTAAATCTTCAGCTCCACTGTAAGCAATAAGGTCAGCTTCTGCCTGAGATTCCTTCAGTTCTTGTTTTTAAATTGTCTTATGTGTATAATGCAGGGCTCATAAGAACTGCCCAGATCTGTTAGGGTTTCAACTATTAATGAAAAATATTGTCTCTTTCTAAGGATTACTATGGAATTACATTCCCTGCTCCTACAACCTTGACAGGCAGAGATGGGAGCCTTGCTAACAACCCATACTCAGGTGAGTGCTATTTAAAGATGATGATGGTGAGTGATACGTGCTGGTCATCCTGCCATTGCTGAAAGAGTAGTCATTTTTCCCTTCTGTAAGCAGTTAAACCCATCAGTCCAAACTAGTCAAACAAAAGCAGGCATCTCCCTCTTGACTGTGACTTTTTTTTTTCTCATGGTTTTGGTCTGTAATTCATATGTAACTACTTCTGGGAGTAAGTTGGATAGCTTTTGAGAATGTGTGAAATTGTTACAAACATAAACGGCAGTGCCATCTAGTGACCTCCCCAAGCACATACAGGTGCTTGAAAAATATTCCATAGCTTAATCATTCTTGAAATTCATCTGGCTTGCTTTTCTTTTTGGCACTGGAATAGACCTTCCTCAGCAGCTCCTCATACTTTGTTACTGCTATTTTAGCACTTGTATGTTCTCAGAAGGACCTGCATCTATCAGGCTCTCCCTCACTCTCCCCAAATCTAATGGACTTAATTCCCAAAAGCATGTGGTCTAAGAGGCACTTCCTCATTCCTGCTGTTGCTCTTCAGTTATCAGTGTGCAAAGATGACATTAATGCCATCCAGGATTTTCAGCCAGTGTTTTGGTTTTTTTCCACTGCCATCTGATTACAGCTTAAAACTATAGCCATAGGTGTCATAATTCCTATAATGCTGGTATTAAGTGTTGTCATACTTTTTGGTAACCAAAGTAAAGAAATACTAGTTGGGAATTGTTGTGTTTAGGGTGGGAGTGAGACATTTTCCTGCCAGAGCAGGTTTCTCTAAGCAGTTCTGCAAAGTCTAAGATATGACTGGGACACCAACATGGCGCACAGGAAACCCCGTGCCCCGGGACTACAGCTCCCCGCATGCCGAGGGCCACCAACATCGCGCCCAGGAAGCCCCGTGCCCCGGGACTACAGCTCCCGGCATGCCGAGGGCACAAACATGGCTCACAGAAAGCCTCGTGCCCCGCAACTACACCTCCCGGTATGCCGAGGGCCAATAACATGGCGCCCAGGAAGCCCCGTGCCCCGGGACTACAGCTCCCGGCATGCCGAGGGCCACCATCATGGCGCCCAGGAAGCCCCGTGCCCCAGAACTACAGCTCCCGTCATGCCTAGGGCCAGCAACATGTTGCACAGGAAGCCCTGTGCCCCAGGAGTACAGCTCCCGGCATGCCGAGGGACACGAAAATGGCGCGCAGGAAGCCCCGTGCCCCGGGACTACAGCTCCCGGAATTCCGTGGGTAGAAACATGGCTCAAAGGAAGCCCCGTGCCCCGGGACTACAGCTCCTGGTATGCAGAGGGCCACCAACATGGCGCCCAGGAAGACCCGTGCCCCGGGACTACAGCTCCCGGAATGACGAAGGACACCAACATGGCACACAGGAAGCCGCGTGCCCCGGGACTACAGCTCCCGGCATGCTGTGGGCACAAACATGGCTCACAGGAAGCCCCGTACCCTGGGACTACAGCTCCCGGCATGCCGAGGGACACCAACATGGCGCACAGGAAGCCCCGTGCCCCGGGACTACAGATCCAAGCCTGAAGAGGGACACCAACATGGCGCCCAGGAATCCCTGTGCCCCGGGACTACAGCTCCCGGCATGCCGAGGGCACAAACATGGCGCACAGGAAGCCCCGTGCCCCGCGACTACAGCTCCCGGCATACCGAGGGCCACCATCATAGCTCACAGGGAGCCCCGTGCCCCACTACTACAGCTCCCGGCATGCCGAGGGCACAAACATGGCTCACAGAAAGCCCCGTGCCCCGTGACTACATCTCCTGGCATGCTGAGGGACACCAACATGGTGCACAGGAAGCCCCGTGCCCCGCGACTACAGCTCCCGGCATGCCGTGGGCACAAAGATGGCTCCCAGGAAGCCTCGTGCCCTGGGACTACAGCTCCTGGCATGCCGAGGTCTACGTACCTGGCGCACAGGAAGCCCCGTGCCCCGCGACTACAGCTTCCGGCATGCCGAGGGACACCAACATGGCACACAGGAAGCCCCGTGCCCCACGAATACAGCTCCCGGCATGCCGAGGGACACCAACATGGCGCCCAGGAAGCCCCGTGCCCCGAGACTACAGCTCCCGGCATGCCGAGGGACACCAACATGGCGCCCAGGAAGCCCCGTGCCCCGGGACTACAGCTCCCGGGAGTCACATTTGCATGGCAGGTGATGAGGAGGTGGTCGGGAGGGTTTATGGTGGGGAGCCTCCCATCGAGGAGGCCCAAAGGTGCTGTTAAACCAGCATCCAAATGGGGAACTTGCAGCTACTGACACTTTCCTGGCGAAACAAACACAGGAGTGACCCCAAATCCGGCAGCGGTGAACGGATCACCCTATCAGATGAGTCTCAGCCCCATCACCCAAGCAACATCTCCTCTGGCTCCCAGACCCCAGCTGAGTCAGCAGGCTCCTGTCTCACGAAGAGCAAACAAAACCCAGCCCACGAGGACCTCAGAGGGTGGCTGGGATCCCACGATCCTCCTCCTGTCCTGCCTGAGGTTGCCCCTCCAGCCTCACCCGGATGAGATCCTCCTTCTCCGTCTCGTGCAGCTGATACAAGAACTTGGACAGCTCGGGATCCGCTTCCATCTTCCCCATGATCCTTTCCTTCTCGGCTTCGCTCTGGGCACTGGCCAGCAAAGTGCAGTAGAGGACTGGTGGAGGAGAAGGGAGGAATGGGAGGTGGGGTTAAGGGTAGAACCAAACGAAGGGAGCAAAGAAAAAGGTCCTACGCTTCCCGAAGGAGCGCTGAGGACAGTTAAAAAGCCTCAGCTCGTGCTGGAAAGCTGTCAGAAGAGCAGGGGAATGAGTCAGTGGGATGGTGAAAGAGACTCACTCATCATCCGGTGCTGCCGCAGGACTTTAATGAAGTCGAAGGTGTTAAAGCCCAGGAGCAGAACAAGCTGGTTCTCACATTCCCGGTCGTCGCTCGCGGTCTGGGAGGAGAGAACGGGGCACAAACTGTCACCTGTGTCCCCCTCAGAACAAGAATCCTGGAACTCACAGAGGGCTGAACAGCAGATGTGTGTGAGAGAAGGTGCCTGACTCTCAGGAGACAATCCCACCCTCTCCGAGTCCTCTCCTTGCCCAGGGACTCACGATGCCCACGAGCATCAGCACCAAAATTCCATGGAAACCGACCTGCCTTGTGATGACCTGGGGGGGAACAGCCCCCTGCACCAGGACAGGGCAGGGGGGACCTGCTGGGGAGCAGCTCCACAGAGAAGGACCTGGGAGTGCTGGGGGGGACAGTAAGTTCTCCGTGGGACAGCCATGGGCTCTGGTGGCCAGGAAGGCCAATGGGCTCCTGGGGGGCATCAAGAAGAGTTCTCCTGCCCCTCTGCTCTGACCCAGTGAGGCCACCTCTGGAGCACTGGCTCCAGTGCTGGGCTCCCCAGTTCAGGAGAGACAAGGAGCTGCTGGAGAGAGCCCAGCAGAGGCTGGGAAGATGCTGAGGGGCTGGAGCATCTCTGTGCTGGGGAAAGGCTGAGAGCCCTCCTTTTACAAATAGCCGTGGGTTTTTACCACAGGGCATGCATGTTAGGAGGAGTGATCCCCCATGCATCCGGCGCCATAAATAAAGAATATTTGCTACTGAAGAATTGGCTAAATATCCTTTTTCGGGAATCAGTATAGCGTTCGGTTGGGTGGGATTCGGTTGTGTAAGGGTGTGATCGAGACGGAACATAGTTCTGGAGTGAGCGCGGAGGTCTTCTAACCGTGGTTCCGACATCTCGCGAGGGACTCGGCCAGTGAAGGACCGAAGTGATTGCATTAGTAATTTGTGGGTGGGTAAGCCACTTACAAGACACTTCTAGACACAGGCATAGCCAGGGAACTTTGAGGAATTCCAGGGATACGGAACTTTGAGGAGTTCCAGGGATATGGAACTTTTGGAAGTTCCAGGATGGGTCAGGGGAAAAGTAAATTACGAGATATTCCATCGGATGGTCCTTTAGGATTGATGTGAAAATATTGGGATGATTTTGAATCTAGTAAGGAAAAAGAAAAATTAAAAATGATTCAGTTTTGTATGATTAAGTGGCCAAAAGAGCCCTTACGGCCCCATGTTTTTTGATCAGTGTTTGGTTCCTTTGAGGATTGGGTGTGTCAAACTTTAAATCTTTATGTTAATGAAATGAACCTTTTAGTCAAGAAGAGAGTGATTATGCTGCCGTATAGATTAGGGCATCAAACTCTCCTACAACACGCCTGTTTAGTTTGCATACAAAAGAAAAGACAGATAAAGACCGGTAAAAGGAACAATGGGAACCTTTAGACAACTTACCACCTCCTTATAACGAACCGGTTCCCACTGCTCTGACCCCTTCACCTTCTCCCCCTTCCCGGAGAACAAGAAGGTGACAAAGGAATAGGGAAAGGGAGCAGGAGGAAAGTGAAGAATCCAGAGGCAGGGACATGGTCTCTATCCCCTTAGGGGAGTGCCTTTAGGTGGAAATCAAGAGGGAACAGGATTTGTGGCAGTCCCTTTAAACACATAAGACGTAAGAAATTTTAAAAAGGATATGGGCAGTCTGCTTGATGACCCTTTAGGGGTCGCCGAAAGACTGAGCCAATTTTTGGGACCGAATACTTATACATGGGAGGAAATGCAGTCTATACTCGGGATTCTTTTTACAGCGGAAGAAAGGGGAATGATTAGACAGGCAGGGATGAGGTTATGGGAAAGGCAGAATCAGGCCAGTCCCCAAGGAGATGTAAAATGGCCAAATACAGACCCCAGTTGGGACCATCAAACGGCAATAGGAAGACAAAGTATGAGAGACCTCAGAACTATAATGATCCAAGGCGTCAAGGAGGCCGTCCCAAGGGGACAGAATATTAATAGGCGAGACATCGGGAAAAAGCCCTTTCCTGGGAGGGTGGGGGGTGTCCGGGGGAGGGGGTGCATCTGGAGACCCCCGCAGACCCCCAGGGCCGGGCCTTGAGGAGGCTCCGAGCAGCCCCACCCCGCTGGAGATGTCCCCGCTCACCGCAGGGGGTGGCACCGGGTGACCTTCGGAGGTGCCCCCCCGGCCCGGTGCGCTCTGGGGTGGTGGCGATGAACGCGGAACGCACACGAACGTGCCCGGACCCGGTGCCGGACCCCCCCCGTCCCCGAGGACAGCTCTGTCACCGTCACAGGCACCGGGACGGTCCCAGCCTGCTCCCCGCAGCAGGCGGGAGCTGGGGTCCGGTGCCGGGTTCAGGACACGCGGCCGGGATCGCGGGCAGGACGGAAGGACGGACAGAGGCCTCCTGAGATGCTCCTCCGAGCCGTCCGTGGGTGGGATGCCCCGCTGGGCGGTGTGGGGTCCCCTCTCCTGTCCCCTCCTCCTGGCAGGTGCCACCTTCTGCTTTCTGCCGGCGCCCGAGGTCCCTCGGTGGCCTCGGCCGCGCGCTGACCCCGCAGCGGCAGATCGTGGTCCTTCTTGATGGGAGGGACGGAGGGACGCAGGGACCTGCTGCGGGGACCATTGGGACGTGGACGGGGTGGGCAGGGTGTGGGGACACGGTGAAGGGACAGGGGGACACGGTGGGGACAGAGGTGTGGTGGGCAGGGTGTGGGGACACGGTGAAGGGACAGGAGGACACGGTGGGAACAGAGGTGTGGTAGGCAGGGTGTGGGGACACGGTGAAGGGACAGGGGGACATGGTGGGGGATGTGGGGACATGGTGGGGGACGTGGCGTCCCCCTGAGCCCGTCCTTCGGATGTCCTCTTGGCCTCAACCGCCCAGGTCCCCTGGGTTCCTGCTCCCCATGTCCCCACAGCCGGGTCCCCGCTGACTCTGTGACCCGCTGCTGGTGGAGCGGGAGCCGAGGGGGCCGGGCGCGCGGTGCCGCTGGTGGCAAGGTGGGTGGGTGGCACCGGCCCCGCGGGGGCCAAGGAAGAGGGGGGGGACACCACAGACAATTACAGGAGCTGGAGTCCCCTGGGGACCTCCTGGTGCCTGCTGCAGGGGGAGGGGACAGCAGGGGACGGGGACACGGGGAGGAAGAGTGAGGGGTGGCACGGTCTGGGGTGGGGACACTGAGGAGGGGGCACCGGGAGCTGGGACAGGGACAGCACAGACCAGGATGGGGACACTGGGAGCTGGGATGGGGACACCACAAACCGGGATGGGGACGCTGGGAGGGGGACACCACAGAAGGGCCAGGCTGGGGACAGCAGAGTGGAGCCCGTGGTGTGGGGACGAGCAGCGGGCGGCCCGTGGGACGGGAGCGGGCGGCCGGGGGGGCAAGAGCCGCCCCCCGCGAGCCGGGGCAGCCCCGCATCCCCGGCGCGGAGCGGCGCGGAGGGGCGGAGCGCGGCCAGTGCCGGCACGAACCGGTTGTAACTCGGGAGAGGGGGAGGAGCCGCCACCGCCTCCGCCCTCAGCCCCGGGGAGGGGGGGGGGGGGGGGGGCCCCCCCCCCCCCGCCCCCCCCCCGGGGGGGGGGGGGGGGGGGGGGGGGGGGAGCTGCGCCGGCGGCCGGACCGGCCCCGGCCCCCGCCCCTCCGGGCAGGCGTGGGGCGGGCGCTCCCTCTCTCGGCCTCACCTCCTTCGCCGACCGCGCCGTTTTCCTGCTCCCGCTCCGCTGGCAGACCCCGGCCTCGCCGCCGCCTTCCTACCCGCTGTCGCCGGGCAGCGGCGGACAGGCTGGAGTCGGGGCAGCAGCCGCTCCCCGTGCAGCGGCGGGGCCGCGGCGGTCACCGGGGTGTCCCGCCTCTCCCCCCGGCCCCAGCGGCAGCCTGAGGCTCCAAGGCACAGTAAAAAACCCACCCCCATCATCCCCTGCTCCTTTTATTCGCCCGCCAAGGCTGAAACCCCAGGGCAAGAGCAAGACAGCAGCGCTCTGAAACTCCTTGGGTACCAAACCAGCGTAAGCGCTGCGGGACGGGGATGGGCGCTGGCTCCGTGCCAGCATCGTTGCCTAAAGGCCGCAGACTTGCACTGCAGTGATAGAGGCAGCGTGCGTACAGCACTGCTAACCCCAGCCTGCTAGCTCGGCTAACAAGGCACCTCACTTCTGAATCAGCCATCACCTTTAGAAGCAATCTCATTAGAGCCCAAGAGCATGCACAGCACGTACAGCACTGTTAGACGTGACAAGGTAGCTGGCAACTCACGCAAGTGCAGCGACCTACCTGCAACCTGCACGCTCCAGACTGCAAAATTTGTTGCAGAAGCTGACTGGGGACTCAGCAAGTGTAAGGCTCTACTCGTGCCTGGGTGTTCAGCTTGACAGCTCTGCTGCTGTCTCTGCCCAGTTAGTGCAGCTCCGATATCCACACCAACTTCAGCTGGAAATACAAATGTTCCTAGAGCCGAGATTTTGAAGCAAACTTAGATGTTTACAGCCTGTGCAGTTCCTAGAGGTATGGCATAACTCCCCTTTCAGACCTGCAGCCCAGAATTACTCCACCATGCAATATTTACAAAGGTTCATGAATTTCAGGTATCATTTAAAAGTGCCCAGATCTACTTTGCAATGTTCAGTTAAATAGCAAAATGAATACTTGCTAGTGGAAGGACTGGGAGAAAAATGATACAAACTCAAGGCTCACTTCAAGATGTCTCTGAAACGAGGAGGTCTCCACTGGCATATAGTTCAATCCCAAGTATCTCGTGTCAAAAAAGGCAAGGCAGGGAGCATGGAGGGGGGGGAGGGAATGGGGGAGAACAGGAATTATCAGAGCTCTAGAAAACTGTTTCAAGGAGGAGAACTGAAATAAACAGCATTTAACCTTGAGAAAAGGCAGAAGGGAAACAGTAATATTCTTCAAGAACTGTAAAAAGTTACTGAAAACAGAAAGGAGTTAGTTGTTCTGCATACACGGACAACTAAAAGAGGTGAGTGGGCTTAAATTCCATCAAGAGATACTGCTTTAGTTATTAAGAAAACCAGACCTGGCTTGGTACTGGCTGAGATTGCATTGGGAAAGCACAGCACTTTGGGAACACACGAGCACTGGGGTGCCATAACAAATGAATGAGGACAGCTGCTCAGATGTATCATAAACTACCTCTGTCTACTTGGATGATTTCTTGGGCTCCAGGACACAGGCTGAAGTCGAAAGGCTAACTGAAATCTTTCCATGGCCACAGAAGAGATGGTTGGAGAAATAACAATTTTGAAACAGCCATTCAAAATGTGCTGCTTTGTACACTTCAATACAAAACAAATAAAGATGGTAAAACCTTTTTTGCATACAAGTGCCTTATAAAGCTCCACTTCCCATTACAGTGTTTGAAGTAAGTGTTTTGTTTTTTGAATTCTACATAGGCTTAAGAAACAATGTCGAGGGCTAAAATAAGCACAGGACATTTTACTCTAGCAAAATGATTATGAGGGTCTGAAAAACAGTGAAAAAGAATATTCACATATGCACAAGTAGTCATTAGTTGCTGCATACAAGAAGCTTGGAGTTCATAATGTTTTACCTGTGCAGGAACATTCAGAAGAGAGAAGGCAGATCAGTTACAGTGTACACTGAAATACACTGAAGCTTTATGCACATGCAAACCAACTTCGGATCACAGTCAGCTTTAGACCTGAAGTAGAAACCCCACTTGAGAACAAAACCACACTTTGAATACATATTGATCCCAATTGCTTTACTTTTAACTTCTCTGGATGCCCTTGTGTGACAAGCCCTCTGCTTTTAATTAACTCTGCTTTTCATATGAACATGCCAGTCAAGTGCATACCGTAATTCTGAGAGACCAACCTTGCTGGCAAGAGACAGACCTGTGAAAACAAGCCAGAGAAACCAAAGGGTAGAGGAAAGAGCCCCTCCTCCAAGTCTCCTTTGTCCTTGGTTCCATAACAAGCAACGCATCTCCCTCCAACTCTAGGTTCCTGCTTACTTGGCCTACAGTATTGTCACAACTACCATTTGGTTTAGATTTCAAACCACTGATTAATCTGCACTTCAGAAACCCTTCCTGCAGGGCCGTCAAAGGCAAGTGGGGGATAGCTGCACCTTTCATAGCCATGGTCTTGTCCCACACATCCCTAGAATAAGTCTTAAATCCTCACTTTAAAACAGAACATTAAATAAAGCATTGACTAATGCCTATAAAGCCCTCCCTCCCTCAGCCTCTGGAGTTGGAGAATCCAAAGGATAAAGGTACTCACGTAGCATGGCCACGGATGAGAGCTGCACCTAGATAAAATGTTTCTTAGTACTGGTAAGCCACCCTTGTGGGAAGGGTAGTTCTAGGCCACTGGCAGCTGTGGCAGCATACAGATGATCTAGAATGTACTTTACTCTGCAGACAGTGAAGCAGCAGCAGCTCCTGAGGGTACAGGGAAGAAATTTCAAGGGTATTCCTACAGCCATCCTGGAAGGGGTCCTTCCCAGCAAGGACTGCAGCTGGTGTGCCGAACACCCCAGAACTGACCAGAAAGGAATTAACATCCTGGGTAGAAGGGGAAGATCACAGAATCACACACAACAGGAGGGGTTAAAAGGGACCTCTGGAGATCATCTAGGCCAACTCTGCTTCAAAAGCAGGTTCACCTAGAGCATGTTTCACGGGAATGTGTCCAGATGGGTTTTGATATCTTCAGAGAGGACTCCGATGTTCGGGGGTTTTGGGGGGATTTTTCTTTGGTTTTTGTTAGTTTTGTTTGGTGGTGGTTGTTGTTGGGTGGTTGTTCTTTTTATTTTCATTTTGTTGTTTCAGTTTGTTTGTTTGTTTTTTAAGAAGAAGAACATAAAGCAATTCTAAAAATACGATCAACTACTGTTCTATAACCTCTTGTCCAGATTGGGAAGTGTCCTTTTGTAGATTGGCAGTCTTTACACAACCTGTGTAAGAGACACCCTGGAATGAAAGGGCCAAGTTAATATGTCCAAAGTGCATTGTCTTTTTAGGTATTGTGTTAACTTGATTGGGGAAAACAGCCATTAATGATTGAAGGGGAAAAAAGGTGAGGAAAGCAAGCAGTAGTTTGACTAGAGTTCAATTTAAGCAGACACATTAAATATCTGTGCACTTCAGAGTCTAAAGGACACTCATTTGTCTTCAGCAGCCTTTAAAGGCACTGCTTCAGTAGTTATAATTTAACCCTTCATGTGAGAGGCAGGAAGAGTGAGGTTGGTCAAGTGCTGTTCGACCACATTAGGCAGGGTCGTTTATACCTTCTCTCAGATTTGTGTAAAAGGGAGTAAGGCTGCTTAAGCTGCAAAGAATACAGATTTCCCCCGAGGTGCCAAGTACTACAAACCTCCCTGGTGTTGTCATGGCTGCGGTGACCGGTAACTTAGGCTGCTTTGCTTGGAGAGATGAAGATCTAGCAGCAGAACTGCCTCCTTCCACCCAGCCTACCTTTCACTGCCAACACATGATGCAGTGTGTCCACTCTCTTCTGAAGAGGTCCCATGATATGGTCAAGACCCATTCAGATGAGTTGTTTCACCAGTCTAACCCCTGTCTGACAAGCTGTTCGGCTCTGTACTTCCAACCACTAATCTGTAAATGTATTTTCTGCATTAGTCTCCAAATCCATATACACATGCAAAATAAACATCACATGCAAAACTTGTAACAAGAAAAATGTAGCAGCGACTGAGGTTGAAAAATTATAACACATAATCTCTTTTTACATTTTTACATGACTGAAAGGTGGTTTTTTTGTTCTCACACTACCCATGTAATGAGGACATGGAAAGACTGAAGGAAAAAGTTACATAAGAAAAGTAATTTTGTCTTGCTTCTCACTTAAATACTCTTGCTATGCAACACAATCAACTAATGTAGTTGCAAGGAATGTTTTTGGAAGATTTAAGAAGTAAACTTGTTTAGTAAATGCTGTAACAAATAAGGGAACTATGACAAATTTTACACAATGTACTCTTTTTCATAATGTAAGCTGCTGCATATATTTGCATTATCTAAACTGATAGAGGGACTTTTTAGGTTTGTAAAATATGATGTTTTATATATTAGAACATTAAGGAAAAATCACAGTAATTTAAGGCTATTTTAAAAATCACATATACTTTAGCTAAAATACAATAGTGCACATGAAATGACAAATAAGTGCTGGCAGAATGAAGTGCATCTCCTAAGAGCATAAAACAGCAATAAAATTAGTGCTGCATCTCCAAGCAAAGAATCTATCACTTCCATTTCTCTAGAGCACCCACTTTCAGGGAATATAAAGTAACACATTTTTATTACGGCACAGGTCCCTCACGACCTCCAGGTTTGCCATAAATTCACCAAGATCAATGCCAGTACAGACCACAAGTGCTATTTTTACTGATAGAGAATTTCTGTTGTTCAACCCCATTTTCCCATGTAGCATTGATCTTGTTAACTGTCCCTCACAAGAAAGCTAAGACCCTGTTAAGGAAATGCATATTATGCTGGGATATTATACTAGCATGCACTCATAGTTCTAGCAAAAGGATGCCATTTTATTTACAGATCGGAAGGAGATTCCTTACAGGAGGAAGACAAGGGTCAGAGCCATCACGTAGGGAGCAAATCTTGCATGTACAAGTATGTACAGTTACATTAGAGAACCAACTGTCAGCGATATTACCAGCATATTAAATAAATAAATAAATCACAATACCTAAATAAAATCACTTTCACAGAAAGTAACTTAATATCTTTCCCTTTGCTACATGTCCCACCTTTTTTCTGAGCTACTATATATAGGACAGAAAGTACTTGCTTCACTGGAGGAAGGCAGACTGGTTTGTGCTACCTCTGCCTTTTTTGGTTTTAACCAGGAATATCAGAGCTCTTTTCTAAGTTTTATTTTGTATCAGCTTCATGCCTAAAAAGGCTAGCAGAGCAATCTCCGTGCAAATCAACAATCCCACAATCTCTGATGCAAATGGGTTCAACACATTTTTACTTTCAGAAGTGGATGAACAGACTAGAGAAGAACTGGCTCCTTAGTACTGCTGAAAAGCAGTGTAAACTAGGGCAAACCACATACCAGAATGTCCCCTCTGGTCCCATGCTACCAACTCCTGGGTGACAGTTGCAGTAATCAGAGCTGTGGCAGAGGGCATCAGGTGGCAAAAAGGCATTAAAGAATGACTTTTAAGAAAATAATGACTAATGTTACACGGAGCTATCTAGCTTCTGCCTGTTGAGCACATGGCTTGGAGAGGGCTGTTAACAACCACATTACACATCTGCTCGTTTTCATGGGTTGTTCAATACTGTGTCAGACAGATGCTCTAAAAATCCTCCTCTCTGGTGGATAGCTTCTAGGCTTTGTAAAGACTGTGTAAAGTAGCCTTTTAGAAACATGGGCCAAGTAGATGACTTCAGCTTCAGAGCAAAAAGGTTTCAATCTGAGGTGGCAAGTATTTTTGTTGAGGTAGTCACCAGGTAGAGCACGAACACTGGAGACAGGTCCTCGGAAGTAGTGCTTGCTTATTCCCTGCTGACAGTTCATCTGCTTGCCAATAGAGAATACTGAAGTTTAATGGCACACATTTACCAGGGCAGGAAGTAGCACAATGCATTCCTGTGAGACTCCGCAGAGTACAGGCACAGGCTTTTCATCTGGCTGGAGTATGAAGTGCATTTAATAGAGTTGACTTAGCTTTTCTCTCACTTACTTAACCACATTAAAATACTGAGGAAGACATTTATTTTCTGTCAATGAAATGGAGAGGTTAATAGTAGTGGTATCAAAGAGCCAGCAACCCGAATTCATCTCAGTGTAATCTCATTTCAGTGCAAATACCAATTTTTTTCTGCATATAATGCAGTTCTGCCAGTTCAGATGTAGCCTTATTTCCAGTGCTGCCCCTAGCCTAGCCTTAGGTCTTCACAGGCTGAGAATGCCATTCCAAATTACAGTGCATTTTTGTAGGCATGCTTATACATCCATCTACTAGCAATATAGCACATGCTAAAGCCATTCACAATTTATGTCAAAACGTCTGGAAAATGTCCCAACAAGCCTATGTATTTTAATTTTTTACTGCCAAGATAAACTGAGTCAGTGGAGGGACAAAAGGGAAAGGAACGAAAGAGGTTTATTTTAAGGCTATGTTAAGCTGCCACCACAGCTTATCTAAATATAGATTTGTGCACTGTAAACTCCCTTAGTACGCATTTGGTTCAGACATGCAGAGTTACTCAGCAATGGCAAACAGGCTTTACGTTCACACCTAAGCCCACAATAACTCTCAGTCATAATCGATCCCTAGAGAAATAGCCTGAGAGTGTCTTTTTTGCATCCAAAGAGAAACATTACCCAAGAAAAGCTTATTTCCTCCTGTCAGCGTCACACCTCTGTCATCTAAGCTCTCCAGATGAAAAGCAAGCTCACCAAGGGCTGCAGCTTTCAGGCCAAGCTCTTCAACTCCCTGTAGGCTGCAGAGGACAGGCAAGCAGGGGCTGTGCAGATGTGTTCCTTGAGCTTCTGCAGGGGCTCACAGGCAAGAAGGCAGGAGACAGCCTGTGTCGGGCAGGTGTCGGTCACTGTGCTGCCACGGAGAAAGCCTGGCAGCTGTACCATGGTTTCCTGCAAACTCCTGTGCTTCACTTGTTGATGCCTGCTCTGCCTTCGCATCATCAATCCTTGTGCTCTGCAGCATAAACACTGTGCTATACTGAAACCGTCTATCTCAAGTACTGATAATCCCACTCCATCTGCAAAGAGCTTGGGCAATTTACCATCAATAAATTAGCTCAAAATGTACTTACTCTGACAACTACGATGTAAACATATCTGGTGTGTTCTACTATTGCAATGCGATACTCTCTCCAAGTTTATATGAATCATCCCCCAGTGACTGTGAAGAGAATTGGAAACCATTGTCTGTTTACTGATCATTTGAGCTTCCTTACCAAAGAATTACAAATACAAAAAAACCTATGTCTTCACTGAAAGAACTTGGGGACTCCTCTGTAACTTTTCTGTAAACCAGACATACAATTCACAACTACCTCTATTAAACTTTATTTGGATTTTGCACTTTGCTACTTAAACAGTATATGGCAAAGACTGGAAAGGATCAGGATGCTGTATTTCAGAAGGCTGGCAGCCCAAGATCTGCCAGTGCTGTGCTCTTGTGCTGACCCAGACTCAGGGCTATACAGGATCAGCATCCAGGATGGTTTCAAACCTCAGTGCAAAAGCTGAACCTAGAGGGGCTTTCACCTGTACATCATGTACATCATCCACAAACCAAATCATGTAACAAGATCTATCTTGGTAACCTTTGCAATATACTCTGGAGTATTCCAGCTTGTTCAGTAACTGTTCCAGCAAGTAGTGGAACAACTGAAAAAAATCAGAAATCCAAATAGTTTATAGAATATGTGCATGTTACATACTCATCTCTGTCCTGTAAACAGGCTGAGGAAGATTTGTTCTCAGTGCTGCAAATGACACCTCCAATGCAATATATCCACATACCAAGTTCCTGTCCAAAGCCCTACAGTACTCCTCTATCATTCTGTGAGCATCACAATTTTGTTTACTTTCCATTGCCACTGTCTGTGGCTTTTTCCCACATGAGGAAGACTCCAGACCCTGTCACAAATAATTCTCCTTACAACACAACCAGGTTGGGGCACCTTAACAGTCTTATGGAGCACCTGCTGCACACTACAAGTCAGGCATTAGTTGCTTGGTGTTATTAGCAGCTAAAATCACATGGGAGTGCCATAATCATTCAGATGATCATCTCTCCAGAACTGCTATCAATGTTTAGAAACATTAACTCCCTTTTGAATGAGGCAGAAAAAGTTTCTTTATAGCACTTGAGTTTTGGACAGTTGGTGTTATCCTTATTTCACAAAGGATGCTGGTAAGATGCCAGGCCAAAAAGATACATATAAATGAGGCACAAGAGGATACCCTCTCTCCAAGGACACAAAGCGCAGAGTGCATCTATTGTGTATCAGTTTCCTTTAACCTCCAGAATTTCTAGGCTCAGAATATGTATCAGGCACAGGAGCAAGGCATCAAAAGGCAAACTGTCTGTCTGTCAGTGTGTTTCAGACTAGGCAATCCCACCTCGACAGGGAGATCAGGAGAGAGAGGCTAATCCCCCAGCTCACTTACCTTCATTGTAAAAACCCCAAAGCTATTACGTATGTAAATAGAGCTGCAAGTGATTGTTTGATATCAAATATTCAGGCAATGTCACTGGAGAAGGCTGAAGTGAAGTACACTCTAGTAGGCATAAATGGGTATACCTTGGAAATCTTGAAGGATATTGATATCTAGTCTAAATTAATTTTGAGAATTCTGGCTAGAAATTGCTTTGATCCTCTTGCCCCTTACAACAGCTAGTAAAACCTGAAAAACTTTTGCTTGAACAGAAACTAGACCACATCTCACATCTAAAATACAGAGCGACCCCTCTACTTTGAATTCAGAGAATTTCCCCCCTCCCGCAAAGTAAACCCATGTTTTAAAGGCAAAGAAAAAACACTTTCAGCAGGAATCTAGAATGCTTCCTGAAAGAAGGGAGCAGTTCTACCAGGAACTGTGGGTATTGCACAAGTCAGACCCATGACTGTGACATGAGACTGACGTTCTGCAGGAGAGTGCAATTTAAGTATGGGTGGGCTGGGCTTGGAGTGAGTTCTTTGGCTTCTTCTCTACTGTTAGGGATGAGCTTTGCCTCAGAGAAAGGTTATTTTTCAATGAATTCAAGTAGCTTCCTTTTAGGTAATGAGAAGTTCCTCAGAAGAGGCATAATAACTGCAAGGGTATTAAAAGGATTTGAGTCAAAGATAAAAAGTATTCATTTGACAAAAAAAGCCAACCAAATCCTCCTTATCTGGAGGTACTTGGTTTTGTATTTTGGAAATAGTTGAGACATTAGAGAAAGGTGGTTTTAAGCATCTATAGGTACGTGAACTGACACATGAATTCCCTCTTCCATTTTCCTCCTCATTGCTGTTTCCCACACCCCACCAAACCCTCAGTCATTAAAAGAAGTCCCTATAATTTGTCCAAAAGGCCAACTGGCACAAACTTCATATACAACATATTAAATATAGGACCAGGGTCTTCATAGAAAATGTCACTATTTCAAGTTGCAGAATTTTTTTTAATTGTTATTTTCTATATCCACCAGTAAGGAGAATAATCTTAGAGCAGATTTACCCTAGTTAAAAAAGGTGAAGTAAAACAGGTAAGAAGAGATGAAATACAAATTCGGATAGGTCAACAATTAATTAAAGCTGCATTTGCAGAAAATAATTATTTTCCTTAAAGGAAAGCCTTCTGCTTTAGGGTCGTCTGACAAACCATTTTTAACTTTCTCCAGCCCAGAGATGGGAAACATCCTTAATAGCTTCCATTCACCTATCTATCTTTGAAGTCCTGCAGTAATTATGTAACTGCTCTGGAAACAGAAGAGGCACAGCCAGGATCCCTGCCTCTGAGCAGAGCACTTGGAAGGGAAAAACAAACAGAGAAGTCTTTTTGCTGAATCCTTGCTCTTCACTGAGACTTCCCCCAACCTCAGCCTTAGGCCAACTTGGATGAGAAAGCTGTAGCAAGTGTCAGGCTTTTATTGTCTGCTCTATTTTGGGGGATTTGTTATGGAAGAAGAAACTGAAGCCTGAGCATCATGTGGGTGACTAACATCAGGGCACAAATGCCGAGAGAACAGTGCCATGGGTCCTTTGGCTCCTGCAGGAAAAATGTTGTTCTGCCTTTCACTGAACTCCAAGATCTGAGGCTTGGAAGAGGTGTTCAGTTATGAAACTACTGCAAAATTTTCAGGAAGATGAAGACGACATCAAAGCTAATTTCAAAGCCCACTCATCCATTTGGAATTTGCAACCAAACTGAGTTCTCACTTCTGCTTCTCTAAGCCCCAAATAACCTCACTTTAGTTATTTCATCAGTGTGAACAACAGCTGACCCACGATATCCAGGTGAACGCCAATTTCAGCCCTCAACAAATACAACTATTCTGGGGAACTGATCAAAAGTTCATTGATGCTTGCTGAATTACATCTTAAAAGATTCCTTACATTAACATCTTTTAAATAAGAATAGGTGGCAATTCACAAATGCAAGTAGCAGTGCTGTAAAAAAAAAAAAAAAAGCAAACAGTTATAAATTCTTCTTTCCAGAACAATTCTAAAACCAGGAATTTGGAAGATGGGAAATAACTGAAAAGTGTGTGAGAATATGGAAGTTTTCCTGTCAGCAGCAAATGGAACCACTATAGGATGATGGCTAAGCTTGTAAGGTTCATCACCATCTGTAAATTACAGGACACTTGCATCATTAAAGAATGAACTCTATAGTTCTGCAAAGGTAAAGGAAAGCTGCCCCAGTAAATATAGGAGATTTCTGAAGTGGGGTAGTGACCAACAAGCAAGATTTGCAAGAGAAGCAAGCAGTAGACAAATAAACCTGGCAGCATTTTAACAAAAAAAAGAGAAAACCCCATACTAAACAAAAACCAAACCAACCAAACCAACCAATAAAGGTAGGAGGTTTAAATACATTTTCATTATACTGCATATACACACACATACAAAAATACCAGGCTACACTTTGGGCTGCTTGCACCAGTGTGAACTACTCAAGACATGAATTTTGTAGCGTGAAAGACTATCTCAGTCACAATCAGTTCTAGCAGTCTATAGTTTATTCAACATTTAATGGCTTGACCTAGGAAATCTTTAGTACTAAAATTTGCTCAAGGTTTGCTATCACAAGGCATCCTGACTCTGATCAATGAAACATTAGCGCTCTTTGGGAAAGAAACTGGCTTACTTCTACAGTTTTCTTCAAAGAGGGAACCCAGGAAAATGAAGATACTTTAACAGAAACCTGAAAATGACATAAAGTTTCAGAACAAGAAGATTCCAAACATTGCAAAAGTTTACAGTGTTCTGTAAAGACTGAATAAAGTGAAAGTATTTGAATTAACAAGCTACTTAACTCTAGCAAAAGTACCAAAACCATTTCCTGTCACAAAACAAGCTGGATTTCACACCCCCCCCCTCCCCCCCAAGTTATTAGACAATGAATGAAGGCAAGTACTCTGTTCACATTGTGCCCTCTTCACCCTTGTAATTCCCCTGGGCATCTGAACTGTTTTCATGTATTGCTCAGAATGATTTATTTCATTATTCAAATCAACATTCCGTAAAAAGGAGGGTAGATAAGTTAAGCTGTTAAATACCAGAACAGAAACAAAAGTCTTTCCTTGCCTGACAATTCTGCCCTGGAAACAGAAATCCATGTCAAATGTTAAAAGTTCAAAGCATAAAAACCCTTCAGGGGTTCTTGCTCTCAGTAGATATGGGAGATGGTGTTCACATAAGCCGATTATTTCCTTCATGGTCCATTTTCTTTCTGTGCGTCTATCCCCTTGGACCCTTTGCACACAAAGATAGGAACAAGTCTGAACCAGCTGAACTCTGAAATGAGAGCCTATCCCAAGCAGTCTCCACGCTGGTCTGCAGCTGGAACACTGGCAGTGCTACAAAGATGCTGGAGCATTCAATCCAAAATGGGCTTCTTTTGCCTTTCTCTTACAGATGAGGAGGATGGGTAGAGCTAAAAGAGGTGGTAAAACTGACAGGACATCAATGGTATTTCTAACCACGTCAGCACATGCATGGATATTTCCCTAGTAATATCTTTCTCTAGGAAAACCAACCAACCAAACTTGTTCCAGACAAGATTAGCAAGTTTATTGCTGTCAAGAGACCATGTTCTCCCAAGAAACTAGGTAAGATTTCAGCTGAAATGATAGTTAACATGAATTTTAGTGCAAAGGGTCATCATTTAAGTTAGGTGGATTCCTAAAATATATCATAAAATTCAAGCCAAGCTTTATCATGCAAACTTGACTCTCACAAATTGTTCTTGCAATACATCATCCCTTGAATCAGGGAGACTGCTGGAATCTGGGCACAGCATTGGGAAGCTCTTTGGGAAGCTCTTGTGGTCCTTCAGCTAAAGAGATAGGTTCCCCTCTTAATTCGATAGCAGTTTCAGTTACACAGAGTCAATAAATACATACACTTAATAGTAGATGTTTCGGTCTACACAGAATTTTTTAAAAGAAACTTAATGGCTTTTCACAATATGAAAGTTAACTTGAAAACCATTAATTATCTTCAAGACCTAAGAGCATTAAAATCATCCTTAATTAAACATTCAAGACAACAGCCAGACTAATCCTAGAGTTCCTTAATAGGGTGAGGAATGCAGTAAGTTTTAACAGGTTTCATTCCTTAGTATGTTGTCATGGCTAACACTTGCTTTGGAAAGAAAACCCAGGAAAATCAATTTAAATAAAACATTTACAGTTCACTAAATCTGCTGGAAAAACTTCCATGCAAGAAAAGTACAGAGATGATTTTAAAATTATACAGAAATAAGTCCCGACAAGAAAAAGCAACACAAGAGCGTATTGAGTTTAAAAGCCTTAATAATTTTCACTACCCATCCACAGAAACATTTCTTAGCTACGGTTTATGTGAAAATTAAACTTTTGCCACTATGTAACACTGCAGCTGTGGATTTCGTATTTAGGAACTTCAATTTCTGTACTGACAAGGCTGCTGTAGTTTTTACTTACATTGCGGCCTAGCTAATTAATAGATTAGGTCAAGAGGTCAGGCTAGATCTACAAGACATGAAGCAGGAGGACAGGAACCCAAAACTCCCTGCCAATCTCTTCTTCCCCCATTTGCTCGATTATATGCTGACATACAAATTAGAACCTATTTCAGTAAAGAAGGGTGCTTCACCACCATGGGTCATAAGCAACCTTTACCATCTCAGAAACAATGTCCTGGCTCCTGTACTGCCACTTCCAAGAGCTTTCAGCTCTTTGGGGTAATCAACCATCCCAGCAATTCCTTTTCCCTACTGGTAAGTACTTCTACACTTCTCTGCCACTGCCCTCTACTCACCTGTCTGCTCTCAGCTTTCCGGCAAGTCAGTCTCTCCCAAGTTCATCCTGCTCTCAGTTCTCTGATCTAACTAGAGTTTGCTTTGATACTTTACAGTGCCAGCACTGCTGCTAAAAGAAACAAACTCTATTACTGCTACTCAGCTTAGGGCTGTTCACAGCCAGTAAAGAGCTGTTTTTGCAGTCCTAGCTAGACAGAGAGGAAAGGGCTTGTCAAAAGGTATTTGAATACCCGTCCCATTTTCACTCTGCCCCTTTATTAGCCTCAAATAGCATTATACCCTTCCAAGCACGTCCATCTATTCTCCTTCTGCTTCTTATGGCAGCATGACACTCTAACACACTCCTTCAGTCACTCAGCAGTTTCACCTGCCTCTATTAGGCATGCTTTAGATATAGGATTGGGTCCAGTGACATTTTTAAATCAACAGCTGCTTTCTTTGGCCATCGTGGCATTTTGGTTTGTTCTTAGATATCAGAATAATCTGGCAAGACTACTGTGGCAGAGACCTGGGAAGCACAGCCCATGGGAAAGAGCTGCTGAGCTCTCTGCTGAGCCTTTTATCTGCAAATTCCTGTTGCTTCTGGTTCTGCAGAGACAGAAAGCTGCTGATAGCCGAGGGGTAGGAGAATGCTCCAAACTTTACAGTACCCAACCCGGAGAGGTACCAGCATGCTTGTTTGGAGAGCAGAGAGCTGCAAAGTGACCTCAGCCTTCCTGCTCTGGCACAGGGGCTGGACTCTTATCTCCAGAGGTCCCTTCCAAGCCCTACCATTCTATGATTCTATGATTCCTGCATGCTGCAGTTTCCACCTCATTCCACACTTAGCTACAAAGGTGGAGGAAGGCTCTATTACACTGCTCTCCCAACAGCCTCTGCAGATTTGGAGGTGAGAGACACCTGAAGGTGCAGAAGGTCCTGAGGACACCAGTCTGCTCTGGGGTAACTAAGCATGATGAGACTGTCCCAGTGCAGGCAGGTATATAGAAAGGGGAACAACAACATGTAGAGGGCAGTTATTTAAAAATAACAAGTAACCATCCAACACTTTCCACATCACCGTGACTGCAAAAATTCACATATAAGTGATCTGAAACAATTTGCCTTATTTGGCACTGCAAATCAGTAAATCTGTACATTCCAAAGAAAGTCAGGTACCAATTATGGCTGAACTGCAAAATTACTTCATATTAACAACCTTCCTTCCTTCCCTTGCTAGAAAACAAGTACAAGTAGATAGCATGTGTTGAAGAGACGGAGAAAAATCAGGATGATTTTTAGGAAGCGTGAAAAAATAAGAGAGGTCACAGCAGATCTTAAACTCTCCCTCTCCATGCAGAAAAACACTCATTATTGACCTCTTCTGGTTTTTGCTGTTGACAGTCAAGACAGTGTTAAGATTCACTACAGAGTTACAACCTGCTTCAATGTATTGGTTGGGTATAGAAATGGTTTAAGTATGTATTATGTGGGACCTGAGCATGACACAAATGGTATGGAATAAGGGGAAAAGTAGCTCAGCCAGACCCACTACATTCATTCAGCAGTTAACTGCAAAAATGCACTCAGATCCAAAGCAGCAAGAGCCCAGTTCACAACACTGCTTTTTCACACAGGATCGAAGGGCCCTTCAGTTACAGCAGAAAAGTAAGAGTGTGACTATATGGACTGAGGAAGAAAGGAGATATAAGTGGTACACTTCTGAAGTTCAGCCCCAAAAATGCATTCCACGCTGTGACTGGGCAAAATAAAACTCCATGCAATGTATTATAAGGGATTTCAAGCTATGACAGTGCTCTCCTCCACACTGTGATCTCTGAACAGAGCTGGCTACACCCAGATGTTCTATGAGGTTCCTGTAATTTCTCCAACTGATCTTTAGTATGACAAAGGAAAGCATTCATGCTGTGAAGTTTAAGTCAGTCCCATTTAACATCAGTATTTCCCTTGTTGTTTGGAAGTATGGAGATGGTCACAAAACAGATACACCACACTCCCACAGACCACTGGTCTAGTTTCATTAAATTCATAGGCCAGATTTTGTTCAAGCCCTAGAGAAAAAAAACCTGGGGCATGCTGGACAGCATTTTCACTAATATGAACAATTTGGAATTAACCTCTCTCCACTCTGCAAACAGAAGACATATCTAGCTCCCACACTGAGTTATTCCATTTCAAATACTCCAAACTCTTGCTTCATAATCACCCAAAGGAAAAAAAGTTTGGCACAGTAGGCATCACCACCCCTTCACTGGTTCACATGAAAAGACTTTTCCCCCATGCAGCAGAGAAAAGCTATAGCTGACTTTCAAGAAGAACCCCAAGGCTCAAAAGCAAGGTTCCCATCTCAGTCTCCCCAGTACTAAAGTGTTTTCTGCATTCAAAGGACCTAATGGTCATTTTATGTACCTTCAGCCTCCACCCTGGACATGCAGGGCTGAATTCAAGCTCTTCTCATTTCTGGGCTGAAGGATATACCATATACCTTGAAAGGTACAGAATGGCCTCAAAAGCATGTGAAACAGACTGATATCCAAGCCAGCACCTTTACGTACCGAAAGGATGAGGCATATTACAATTGTTAGCAATGCGTCATTCTTTTTCCTGCTCTCAGCTGTTTACTAGACTTTCTAAGTTAACTCCTGCAATGCTGGGAACTTGCTTTTGTTTATAAAGGAGTACCAGCACCAGAAGAAATACTGAAGAACCATCTAAAGGGGAGATGACCTGGACAAAGCAACATGAAGTTAAACCAGTCACATATATCGCCTTTCCCTTTTCATCCGGTCTTCAGAAAGTATTGAAAAAGCTACTGATTTCTGTTCAGACAAATGTCACAGAGAACACATGGACATGCATGAAGATAGCCAGCATCAACACAGGGCATTCATCCGGCCGTGTCAGCGTCAGGCAGGGTACTCACACAGAAACAGGCAGAATGATTGATTGTGCATCATTTGCGGCAGCGGAGAGAGGAGAATAAAGGCATTTGAAGAAATACTGCACGTGTCCTAGGAACAGAGAGTAACATGGGTCAGCTAGATTAGCACTCACTGAAGTACTTCCACAGCCTGGTGCCCAAGAACTCGCAGTCATCACGATAGAGGGATTTTACTGTACAGACTGGAATAGCATGCTTTATATTGCACGCGGCGAACAGGAGGTTGAGGGGAGACCGTATCACTCTTTGCAGCTACCTTTGCTTCACACTGACAACTGGATTTAATCAGTGAGTATAGCAAGACTCAGACAATGAATACAGGATCAGCAGAGGTGCCACCTGGACTTTGAGATCTAAGGCCAGAAATTTGGCCATAAAGCCACACGCAGCAAATAATCCTTACAAAAGCTATTGAGTAGGCCACACAGGTGAGCTCTGTGCTAAGCTGAGGAATGAATGCATACAATAAAAAGGTGACAAAGCCAAAGATTTCACAGAGGATGGCACAACAAAGTGAGCACAGAATTTTCACCAATGCATACCACTGTCTTTAGGCATCTAAGGTGTACAATTCAGCTCTGACACTGCAGTTATAGTACACTGTACCTGCTTTTCTCCTCTGCTCCTATCCAAAGATAGTTAATATGATGTCCCAGTATTAAGAAAGCATTCACTACAGTTAACAAAACTGTAAAAATATAAATTCAAATAATATAAATTCCAATTGGTTATTTAATATTGATTAATAATAATGTTTTAGTAAAAAAGATGACAAAACAGTAGAAATAATGGTGGATTCTTAAGACAAATCTCCATTAGAAAAATGACTGAATCCATCAATAGTAGAACTACTTCACTGCAGTCAAGTTTGATTACAAGACGATAAAGAAAAGCTGAAGGAGACTACCAGATACCATACTACTACAAAGAAATAGCACAAGCACTCTTCTGAAGTGCAAAAAGATACAGTACACCTGTCAACACAGGCAAGGAAACTTATTTTTCCCTTCTCTTCCTCTCATACTTAATATCAGATTAAAAAAGTAGCTGTAAGACTGTATATTGCTTTTGACTCATAATATGTAAGATGAGTTTTCCTATAACTTTTTACAAATACACCTTGTTGTCCCTATGAGCTTAGAAAAAAATGGAAAAAAAGATGAAACTCTGTTCTTCTCCTACCACCTACTCATTAGAAAGCACCCTTAAAATCAGCAGATAAAGATACTGCAGTTCTTGCTGTGACAAAAAAAGCCACAAGTCTCACTGGAAAGCAGCTGTAAAATGTTAAACATATATGTTTAATTCAGGGGGAGAGAGATACACAGTCTTCAATGCAAGTAAATACAAAAAAAAATCATCAAGTGTTTATTGGAAGTCTGCATGAAGGCACAGATGAGCTTGATTACAGACACATTGTAACAATTACAAATATATGTAAACACCTTGAGATATACAATAAAGCAATAATACAGCTAATACAGGAATAAAATGTAACCTGCTAAAAAAAAAAAAAAGCCCTACTTCTTCATATCTGAGGTTCTTTTAATGATAAGCTCTGATTCACAACAACACAGCGTAATGCTTTTAAAGTCATCACTTGGATTCCTGCTCAACAAATCTGCACTTTGACCATTGTTGTTAACCAGTGGATTTACACATGTGATCTGAATTTGAACAGGCTTCCTTCACTAGGATCAGGAAAACACAGGAATACCCAGCTAGACACCCAACCAATCTATAAATGTGGCTTTGTGGATTCTCTAAATACATAAGAGCAATCACCAAGGTACTGAAATTAATTATCAGCTTCAGAAAGGCCCAAGAATGTTTGTTCCACTTTTACTTGCATTTGAGGAAATTGCTGTATTTCTGCAGGAAAGGAACAGTCTACAGCTGTCAGGTGATTTTTTTCTTCCTCCACAGGAGGCTTAGATTTCATCTGAAACACCTGCCGAAACAAAAGTCAGCAATCACAAACTAAAGTGCCTTGCACAGCTTAGGTCTTACCACTAGAATAAAACACCTTCATTTGTAGATACAGTATTAATTTATACCATGAGAAAACCAGCCTTTGCATATAGACAACTACTTGCAATATTTCTGGGGAAAGGGGAATTGCCTTTTTAATTTATTTATTAATATTAGATACCAATGTCAGGAACTTAAAGAACTGCAACACAACACTTTTTGAAAGGAAACCACACAGAAAAAAAAAAATTGTAGCTTCAGTACAGCCAATTCCCAGGCTTCTCCAAAGAGTACTCTGAGCAGCAATTTACACACAGGGACACACAGTTTTCTCAGACTCAACCCTCAACCATCTGTCCTAACTCCCCACTTCTCCTCTACAAAAGTTTTGTAACCTCCGGAGCCCAGTTCCCACGAGGAAAGACTCCTATCCAGGCAATACATGCAGAACAAAACCTAGCCCAGCTATGACATTTCACCTGACTCTGTGGCCATACCATGCCAACCTAAAGATGAGGTAGTACTTTTCTTTGGAGCGTAACTAGTTGAGTAAGTACAAGCACTATTCTCCCTAACGTAGCAGCTGTCCATGAACACAGTGCCAAACTCCATAGTTTCATCTCCTCTCCAGTACATACTACTAATCCAAAAATAGCAACAGCTGCTTTAAAAAAAAAATAAAAAAAATCATCATGATATGAGCACATACTCCCCCTTGAACTACAACTGCATCATAAAGGCCACAGTCTGGAATATTCAGTGACTCCCTCTGGTCCACAAAGTGGCAATGACTCTTAACCTCTATTGGTACTAGGACTAGCAGTTCTTACCCAACAGGAACATGAAGGATATCCTGAGTACTTAATTACAGTGAGATGGGAAATTCAAAAAAATTGATAGAAGTTATAACTCTAGTCTGAATCCAAGAGGAATTCAGCTCCTCAGGGAACTAAGGAAACCAGATTGTCTCTATGCACACAGTCCATTTGGTAATTAGGGGCTCTCTCCTCTAGCTCTTCAAAAGGCCAGATCGTTCTTCTCAGGGAGGTTGTTGTAACATATGCTGGTATTATAACTTTATCGCTTACACTCATAAACCTTCTGCTTTCTTATGAGATGGCTTGAACTGGAGAAATATGCTCTGCATAGTCCATGCTCTGTAGACTCCCAAGGATCAAAAAGAAATAGACTGCCATGACTGAAATAAAAAAGGAGACAGCAAAGAGTTGAACGGTATTAGAACTCGTACTGCTTTTAAAACTAAGCATTAGGTTTAGAAAAAGCACTATAAAACTTAAACAAGGTCCCTGGATGCATCCTCTTAGTATGCAATAATTAATACTAAGGACGAGAGACTGTGATCTTTAATCAACAAAGTATTCAAGGCTCTTTTGTCTCTGTGATCAGTTTCCATTTATTTAACAGAATATATGGAGTTTATATCATCTCCTGTCAGCAGTGCAACTTGCACAGATCCTAGGAAGCTCTCTCATTTTCCTTGCTTCCAAGACTGCATTTTTCATTCAGCTGAAATTCACAGGGATTCCACCCAGGCAGATGGATTCCTGCACACAAAACATTTTAACAGGGAAGAAATCCTGTTGTGTTCAGCTCCAGCACAGTGATTTTCAACAGAAAAGCACTGTCACTTTCTTGAAAAACACTTCTAGTCCTTTCCGCCCTTGGGGATATGCTCTCAGAGTAAATATAATTAAAACAATCTTATCTGGCTGTTAGCTGGAAGACTATCTCCGAGCAGTCCCACTTCTTCTTCCAAATTGCTTCTCTGGAACCAACCGTGGATAAAATAAACTCCTAATGCTCTACAGAGTAGCAGCTGCATTCCAGTATCCAAGCAAGATCCCTTGAGAGAAAAAGTAAAATGAAAGGTGCTTGATTGTTAGAGAGGAAAGCACTGCTGAAACAGCTAAAAGATTTTTTTTTTTTTTTTTAAACCTTTAGCTGTAATGGGGTACACTCACAAAATGCTCAACATGGCTAAAATTTGCTTCTGTGGCCTTACACAACTATGATGATACAGTGTGCAACTGACAGACATGAGTAATGAAAAGGATACCAGAAACCCACCCAGGTGCTTCCAAGATAAAGCAGCTAAGCACTTGAGCCCTCATAGTCAGCTGGACCTCACTGCCAAGTGAGTTTCTCCAGTCTACAGAAGATCTGATAAAAATCACAGCTGTGGAATCATAATTCATTACTATAATTCACAAGGAAAACTGAAAATCCATTTACATTTATTAGGAGATGGTTATGCACAATTTCTCATCTTGTTCCAAAAGTCTACAAATAGTTTAATACTTTGATTGCAAGCAAATGGTTGTTCGTTTTAACTAGATAAGGCCAATTTAGTGCCTTGTTACACTTTCAAGACTCAGTATACATCTGTCAGTTCTTTACTTTCCTCTGGTAACATTCCCACTGGAACAGTAAGGAGAGTACACCTAAGACACTTCATAATAGCAGCTGAACTCGGGTTACACAAACTCAGTTTTCAAATATGCTTCAAATGTAAATTATTCTAGGCAATTTTCAATTTTAAGATCCTAAAGCAACACTGTCAAAGGCTTTCCCCCTCCCCTTCTCCCTGCATTTATACTATCACCATTATGGGCTCTCACTCTGTAGAGCCAGATGTCCAAGATCCTCAAAGCACTTCAGAAAGGAGGGCACCATTTCACATAGTTGTATACTTGAGCTGGAATTCTACTTATAAAAGAATATATTTTTTTCTTTGTCTTATGTTTACAAAAGGACAAGCATCGAACTAAAATCTTATCTTGACCTTAGTCCCACCTTTGACTGCCTGTAGTTTTCTCATGCACAATCCTACCACTGATCCAGGAGCTCTGTTTAATTACAATGTTCCTAGATGAGTTTCCTCTACAGAAAGGTGAGTATGTGCTATGATGAATTCTTCTCAGATGGAAGCATTGGTCAAATTTTAGGTCTGCCACAATCTTCATAATGACTTGTTTGAAGAATCACTACCATAACTAATGTAATTTGATAATGCACTTTAAGAAGTGTAATGGACTAATATGCATTTCTCTGCAAGGAAGCTACATAGCTACAGTGAAGAAGTTCTAGCTTTGCCTTAAAGCAAAACCTTCGACAACATTATTTTAATTTACTATTTTGATTTACAGCACTAATTTTATAAAGATTTTCAGTTTGCAATTCTTACTGAATAAGTGAGTGGCAAACATGAAACTACACGTACAAGTGTTAGTATGCCACCAGAACAATGAACTTCCTTCTTAAAAATGTCCTTAATAAAGCATTAGGCATGTCAAAAAAACCCCACTTTTGTAAACAAAAGATAAATTACTCATGTTCTTCTCTGATTATAGCAAGATACATATTCTCATAAAATAAACATTCTCTTGTCATTTTCCATGGCCCACACATCCATATATATGAGGTAAACCACTTAAAATCATCAATAATATATAAACCTCAGTACTCGACAGGAACCTCAGAAAAAAATGTAACTAAGATGTCAATATCAAGAAGTGACAGTTTGTTCCACTGCAAAGTGAAACCGATTTATTTGTGCTAAATGAATGGAAAGAATGTATCCAGAATACATTTCTTTATACATTGTACCGGCTTAGGCTGCTGACTAAGCATTCATTAGTGCCACGTTGTGCTACTTTCTTGCACTCTGTTTCTACTACCAAGCAATACACCGTTTTGGCTGTTACGCCAATATATTCCTATATGCTCATCTTAGATCTCATTTTTCTAACAGACTTTTGAACATTCAGAATACCTGTTCAAAACTTTGCTTCGGGGGAATCACAATTAATATATTTTAACAAGAAAAATTATCATCAGCTGTTCTCTACAATCACGTTGCCTTCTGCAGCAAAAAAAAGAATCAAAGATCATACTTCAATCAGCTATCAGTAACCTGTGGGCAGGACCACGCTTACCCATATTAACTGTGACAGATCAGACAGTATGGGCAGCTTACAGGTTAACAGAAATGTCAAGTGAAACCATCTAATCTTAAGGTTCATTAATTGTACATTCCACAGACTCCAACAAGCCAGATCCCTCACTGTAAAATTCAGAATATATCTCGTATGTTTGAGGTGCTTTTAAACAGAAGTATGGATGTGTCCCGTGTGATGAATTAAGCTATGTAACACAATAGGTTATGCGTCTTGGGCACTGATTAGGGTGTCTGAGTCACTGTTGCACTAGAAGGCGTTATTTCAAGTGACCGAAACGTAGTGCTGAACTTCCGTAAGCTTGGTAAACACTACCATTTCAGAATTTACCATAGAGCCCATCATGCCTTTAATTTTCTGCAAATTATAATGAAAAAAAATATAAAAAGGTATCCCTTTAATTTTACAAACCTAAAAGCCAGGAAAATGAAGCTTTGGAGCCAAGCAAAACGACATAACGCCGTATTACCAGAGTAGCAAATGTTCCAGCCAGAGAATGGACATACATGTAGTTCAAGTAAACACTGATGGAAAACTTTAAGTTAGTGTTGTAGACCCACAACACTGGCTGCATTTTATACAAACGTTTACAACACAATCAACAGTGAAGCCTATATAACCTCAGTGCAAATAAGTCAAATCCAAATACGCCAAGTAAGCCTTTGGCTTTTAGCAAACTGCTCCATGTTATGAGTCCACTTCTGACATACAGACTGTTGAGCACATGCACTAAGGCTGAGAGGAGGGATGCACTGAATGTTGAAAAGTGGCTGCCTGCGACGCTGCGGATTGGACCGTCGGCTGCACGGGTGGCGGAGGCGGCGGCGGAGGTGGCTGCACTGGGCTCTGCGTGTTTGGAGAAGGAGGAGGAGTGGGACGTTTAAATTTGTCAGGGCTGTTACTTCTTCGTGGTGAAGGCCTCTGCAGAACAAACATTGAAATGATGTTTAACAAATTCCTGAACAACGTTAGGTGACAGTCCTCTGAGCAATTTATTGAGCTTGGCAAAGGAAAAAACCAAATAAATCAATAAACTAAAAAAAACCCAACCAATCTGAACAATTATGTGGGAATAATCAATTTCAAAACATCGCATGAGTCACAATATAATTTTTACATAAAATAAACATTACTCTGAAACAGAGTAGAAAAGGAAGGGGAAATACTTTTGCCATCAAACAGAATATGTATTCCTTCCTGTCAGCTTGCAGGAGAAGAACACAAGACATACGTCCTGAAGACAAGGCTACCTGTGATAAGCAACGTGAAAAACAAATGAGCGATGTTGTAAAGACAGCACCTCCCAGTTGTGCTTGCCCAGCCAGTAGGTGCTGATAAACCTTTCACTTCATGCTGATGGGGTATGAACTCAAACTACGTGGTACCTGAGGACGGGTAGAAATGCCTCGAATGCCAGAGAGTCTGCCCAGAATCCCTAGTGTTCTGAAAGACTCAGCCTGCACACTGGAGCAAGAACCAAAGCATAATGCAAGTTGTTCTTTGGAGAACAAAAAAAGAAATTACAACCCTTTCAGCTGCAGCAGTGAAACAGTTGTTAGAGAGCTCCCCTCAGCAGAAACCACAGAGTTTCATTAACTTGAACATTTAAACATAAAGATTTAAAACCCACTTTATCTGTACAAGCCAATGTAAAAATATAAATTACACTGCACAACACTAACTTCTTCATTTTTGAAACCAAAACACTTACTACTTACCAATCCAGTCAGCATTAATGAAGAACCCCAAGGCATGACAAACCACCCACCCACAATTAATAATCACCCACAGATGAACAGTTCTGGAGAGAAGCATGATTATCGTGCTGTACCAACTGGGCCACAGGTAAAGTCAATTTGTTCTGTTTCTGGACAGCAAAAATGTGGAGTGGAGAATCAAACTTGCAGTTTAGTCAAATAATGTGTATTTCATCTATTTTTCTGCACTGCTATGTACAATAGATTAATGCTCTACGTGAAAACGAAGGGATTCTTGTCAACTGACTCTCTGAAACACTTTAAATGATTTATTGCATTTGCATACATCTAAAAATATGAAGTGATTTGGTTTCAGCATTGAGACAAAGCCAAGAATTATTTATCAAGACCTTTCTGCAAACAGTATTTTGTCATGAAGATGATCTCTCTCTTTGACTCAATATGACCAATTAATTTCCAGTTCCAGAAAGAGGAGTATTTGGCAGAGACTGAACAGAAGAAGTTCCTTGAAAAAGTTTTATAATAAAATTGAGTTCCAGGTTTTCCAGAAGCATAAAAATCTTCCTATGACTTAACTCATGTGACATACAGCAGCAGGTTGAACCTGGACTGGGATTCCACCTTGCTTGCTGAGCTCCAGACTCCCTCCTGTTCTACCCACCACTGCAGCATTCCCCCCAGTCTTTGCTTGATGAAATTAGCAATTACCTTTGCACGCTCACCTAAACAATTTTAGAAGCAGCCATATTTTAGCATTCTACTGAAAAAAAACCAAAACAAAACAACAACCTACTGAAATGTATTGTCACATCTGAGAAGGACAAGTATATGCAAAAACCTTGCAGGATATTTACATACTACCATACCTGTTGGGAAAAATCAAAATGGTTTTGATCCAACAACTACAAGGTATTTTGCCAAATGGTTGGTATTTAGGCTCTGTTGGCTCATTCAACTCCACAAATATTTAAAAGAAACACAACTGAGTAGAAATGCATCAAACATTGCAGGTAAAAATGAAATAAATCCAGTTGAAAGATATGAGAAATTGCCCTAACAAATCTTTATTTCTTCTTTGCCAATGAGATTAGAAAGTAAGAGTTAACTGCCTGTTACAGTGACATGATGGTAGCATTGTGTGTCATCCTGAAGAAAACCTGAGCTTGGAGCAACCTCAGATGACTCATCCGTCAGATGGTGGAGACTAGGAGAAAAATGAAAGCAATGTTTTTACTTCCTGGGATAGGCTTAGTAGCTTAGAACATCACTTCTCACACCCTGCCTGCTGATCCATAAGATGGTACCTATTACTGTCCTTAAGATGTTAATACATCCTATTCTTTTGCAGAAAACAGGGTTCTCCAAAAAGAAGCAGTTTCTGAGGGGTGAAGAGGAAAATCAGGGTTGAAGAAAGCAGCAATAGATATCTTGGAGTAAGGAGAGAAAAACAAACATTTACAAAAATGTTTTGTAAAAAAGCTTAAGGACAAGCAATCATAACTTTCAAAAAGCAAACTGACATTGATAACAAGTATTTCCTGTTTTAAATACTTACTGTAATACCATGGGATGGTCCCATATGTTGCACATGAAGGCCTGGGGAATTGTAGTAAGACATTCCAGCTCTAGTCAGTGAAGTTGGTGGTGTGAAACCAACTGTGTGACTTGCATATGACAGACCTAAAAAATCATTAAAAGAAGGCAACATCAACATTTTTGCTTATATTATGAACTAAAGTGTGAAGAGTTTTAATTTTTTGTAGTTCTAATCAATGATAGGTTAAGAAAAGGTTAACTGCCACCAGATTAGACATCTAAAAATATTCTTTGTACTGAAAAGCATGACACAAAGTTAATTTCTTTTCCTGTGGTAAACTACCATGTCTTTCAAAATACACATTACGCAATGTTAAACATCACTTAACAGAAATGGCTTTAAGGCTCCCCTTGCAGCTTAGTTTTTGTTGACAAATATTTTCATCCAGCCTTTCATTTCTCCTTGAAGGAATGATCCCCTGAACAAAATACAGTCTGGCTTGTGCCTGGAGAAGCCATCTAGCACTGGACCATAATGACTCTCCAGAATGCAACTGGATGTGGGTGGCTCCTCCAAGGCATACCAGATCTGCACCCAGGCAGCCTCCTGTTTTGCCTCAGCATTTATAGGCAGGCACTCAAAGATCTTCGGGGTTGTGAAGTTAAAACATTCTGGGATTAGATGCTAGCTGCACTAGACTAGCAGCTAACATTTAAAATTACAACTTGTTTTATCCACATTAAGGAAAGCCTAACATTCACAAGTGCAAATATCTAGTTGTTCCATCTAAATATTTCCTTCCAGTAAGAACTAACTTACGGAGTACCTGTACAGCAGGTAAAAAGAAACAGGAACTGCTAAGCACTTGAAGTTCAGACCTTGAAGTGTTCTGAAGATTGAGTATTTCTCAACAGCACGTTTTCCAAAACCTTTAGCTCATTATTGCTTTCTGACAAAAATACCAGCAAAGCAGGAGACAAGACTTTTTTCATCTGTTTAGTATTAGACAGTAGCAACTGCTTTAGAGAAGTACGACCACAAAAAAATTGTAAAAGGTCTATTCAACTTTTGTAAGACCATATAGGCTTTAACAGTTTTCATACTGCTTCAACACTAAAACACTGTAAAAGAGTGGCACTGCAGCTACAGCATGCACTAACACCCAGCTTTGCCCTTAACTGGTGAGACAAAGTCTTGGTGGGGGGGCAGAAACAGCCAAACCAACAAGCCTCACTAATTAAGGCATCTAAGAAAACATATTCCCCTTGCTTCCTTCAATTCCAATTTTGGTTCTGCTACATCTCCAGTGTATGCATGCTGCAAATTATGAGCGACTCCAATAGAATCACTCTCACTTCAGTTAAAAAAAAAACATATTAACAAAATTAATCTACTTTTTGACTACATAATCTGATTGTCTGCACAGCACATGTTTTATAACTACATGCTTTTGTAAGCATGAAGACAGACATCAGTTGATGTTCAGGTGAGTGACAATTTGTTGCAAGTCAGTGACAAGAGCCCAGAACAATAAAAGGCAAACAATATACCATTGCAACATTACTATTTTGGACTGCTTTGGGATAAACCAGCTCCAAAAGTTTTACAAATACAGGTCTACAGGGCAGTCAAAAAAGCGGTAACAGAATAGTGCACATACATCCAAGGCAGCTCATCTCTGCAGACCAAAATCTCTAGCCTGGCTGCAGAAGCAAAGCTTAAAACAGTTTATTTGCACTAAAGGCTAACTGGTAATTAGAGTAAGTAACACCCAGCTGCCAAGGAGTAGCAATAATTCTACAGTCTTCAAAGTTCACTGTGCTAGAAATCTCAGCAGCATCTCAAGCCATGCAAGCACAAAAGGCTCTGGGATTCAGGAGCCAGAATCTGACCCATTAAACCTGACTGGTTATCTGTATGAAACTATAGAGTTTCTAACTGGTTTCAAATGATGTTTCTAAAAAAAACCAAACGTGCCAAGTGATACAATTGCTTGATGCAAAATATAACTGTTGTATTATTCTGTGCTGACACTTTTGACAGTGTCTTACTGTACTATTTTAGATAAAAAGTACTCTTAAAATCTGTTTGTTATTGATCTGCATTAATATATCCCAGGCAGCTGTACAAAATTCCCTGTTGCTCTCATTAGTTCTCTAACAAACCGCTGCTTCCACTTTTCTGAAGTTTGAAACTTCCCTGCTGGGGATATTAATTTATCAGATGCAAAGGGCAGTAACACAGCTGCCTGTGCAGAAGGGCTGGTCTGGGACACTTCCTGTGCCAGTATTACCAAAATCGTGGAAAGTGAAAAAGAGCACAGCTGAACTGTCATTTCTAACTCTGCTTCAAGCTGTTTCAGCATCCCCTGTCTGTGGAATATAATTCATACTAGAACACAGCACTCCTGTTTCAGTATGTGCTTCAGTCCCACTGCAGGGACAAACTGACAGTGTACTCCTGCACAGACACATCAGCATCTAAATTGGGGGCATCTGTAGGCAACGTAGGATGTAAGCCTGTGTTTACCAGGTTATTTTTCTTACACATACTTTTAATTATAACCACTGTGTGGACTGAAGATAAAATGTGCAGTTGAATACTGTATTACTCTAAGGCTGCACATGTATAACCACAAATGTCCACAGCAGTGACTCCAGAACAGGTGTCAGCAGCACTATGTATCTGTATGCTCAGTTACAGGAAAAGGATAAGAAAACATTGTTTTATTGCTAACACAGCTTGCAAAACAGTGAACTGTCCAGTGAATTGGCTCATTTCCAAAGCCCCAAAAGCTCTTGAAAAACTCTACCATAATGCTCATCTCTAGCACTGTAACATGGCTTATGGCCATAGCTAGTTTTCACACATGCTTACTGCTTTTGCAATACCAGGATGAAAACTATTTTGAGTCCTTTGGTAAAATTACAGTCAATCTTTCAATTAAAGAGTTTAAAGACATTTGAGACGTTCTAGCAGACCTGTCCAATAAAACATCTCAACCTCATCTTGCAAAATCTGTCAATATAGACCACATCTCATTGGCCCTTACGATAGGACTCTGAGAGGTTCTAAAGAAGAACCTGGGAAGCAGGGCATGCAGGAGTCTCTTCAGTACATACAAATGAGTTTGTGCCCGTCACATAACATCCATGGCCAACAACTTCCAATGAAGGGCCAAGCCCAATTGTAAGGGATTTTATATTTCAGTCAATATGTGTGTTAGTAACACAAATACATTTCCTTCCACTTAAAAAATAAATTAGGTAATTAATAACACCAAAAAAGGTTATTTTGCCTTTGCTGTACAAAGTACTAGGGATGGGAATTGTTAATTTTACAGTTACTGTTTTACAACAGAAAATGGCAGCATTATAAAAGCCATTTCTCTACTAAAGAGAAACGGAAATTTACTTTATTCCTAATACATTCAATATTTCTTATAGAAGATTTGGAACACAAGAGCAGTCTCATTACTAGTTCATCACCAAGCTCTATAAATCTGTTTGAACTATGCATCCTGTTAGGCAAGTTCTGTGGGGAGTGTGTGTGGGGGTGTGTGTCAGGAAACAGGAAAAAAAAAAGAAAGAAAAAGAAGAGCCAATAAGAGAGAACAAGAGAGAGCAAAAAGAGAAAGAAAAGTTCAAGTGATAGCTACTTAATTGACCTTTAGTGTCTGTTCACAGTATGAAACCAAACCATCTGATAACATGCTGCACTAGACTTCTAAGGCAAAACTATTCTTACATTTCTAATGCAGTTTGTTTTCTCCAGACTAGCTTTCAAAGGCTACTGACCAAAAGAAAATGAATAGGGCACATTACCATGTGATGCATACAATAGTTTTAGAAACTGGGTTAAATATTTACCAGGTGATATAGGTCTGCTAGAACTTGGTGAGGGTGTATAAGGGATAGGACTGGACACAGTGCGAGGTCTTAATCCTTGTGCAGACATCTCATTAAAATATCTAACAAAAAAAGGTAAAGAATAATTAGATCAAACCTTTTAAAATGTGCCACATTTTAAATGTTTCACTGCGTTTTTTTCAATTCCCATTAGAATCATACTGTACTAATGAAGGACCAGTCACCTTTCAGAAGTCATAACAGGATTGCTGATGGCTCAGATACTGGCTTAACTTCCAATGGAAATAGCTGGACTTATCTTAGTCACATTTAAAACTGTTCAAGCTGCATACGATTAGAATAGGACATATTAAGGCTGGAAGTATACATTGTGTCATCCAATCTGATCTATACTGATCTATATTCTTGTACTTTACACATCATTTCTACATCAAACCTTTTAGCTTGGTCTTGCCTTCAAAAAGGCATGCAGAACTAATTTGAAATCATGCAAAGAGGAAAAAAAAACACTAAAGAAAACACGCCCTGTTTCCTACTTGAATGCCTCTGGTCCCAGACTTGAGCCATTTGTCTTTTTCCACTGAAAAAGAGAAACATTTTGAAACGAGGACTTTCTCCCACTAAAGTTAATATACGTCTAGGTTGTATTTCAAGACCCCTCCCACACTTCACTGTGATAAACTGAACCTCAGGGAAGGCGTTTTTCCCCCACCTGTAATAATATTAGTGTTATTTATTCGTACTTTACTCACTGAACGCAGTGAAGTTTCTTCACAACCATCAAGTGCTACATAAAAGGAAACAAAAATCATACCAATTGCTCCTACTTGCTCCTTACTGTTTATATCTCAGAAATAATTTTATGCATTTTTTTTCCGCAGCGCTAGGCTGGCAGCTTTGAGGTTGACTTGCTTATGGACTCTTCAGCTAGATATTTTCAGTCATTGCCTCACTCAGAAGTTGCCCTACTCTCCTTTCTCCTACACATACGGTTGCAGATCAGTGCACCTGGGTTTATCTTATTACATTTAGCTGTGTTTCTTTACTGGACACAGCAAAGCAGCAGCCCTTTGACTCTTGCTTATCTCCCCTTCTACCACTTTGTTCTCAGAAATTGTTAGTAGCTACATTTATTTTCAGATCACAGGAAAAAACCCCAAACACGGCAACACGGAGCTGCATTAGAAATACTCCTATTTGATGGAACTCCCTATGGTGACTACTTTGAGGTCTGTGAGCCAGTTCACAAACGACTTCAAACATGTTTTGATACTGCACCATACTGACTTTTAACGATGATATTCAGAGTTACTAAGCCTCAACACCTAACACAGGTGTACAGTGACACTAAAGTTGGTTTAAATTTGGGTAGATCAGGTAATAAAAGTAGCTGCAATACAGAACAACAAAAAATTAGCAAACTGTCAAATTAAAGTTTTCTAAAGAGCAATCAGTGGCAAGGTTGGCAAAATTGAGCTGGCCAGGCTACCCCTGCAATACACAGGGACTCATAATGCAGACAGTACATGTATTACAGCAAGGCAGTAGTCTTTGTAACTTAATAGTATTTTATTCTCCACAAAGACAATTTCCTGTAAGTCATCCTAGTACCTGGATCAGGTGATATGGAATAGCAGCACCCCATTAGTATGCTTCCTCATTTCAGCTATTTCCCTACTACTCCAGAAAACAGGATCGAGAAGACAAAGCTATTGCTAGTTAGGACAATGAAGTTTTGGGAGAGCTGTGTATTTTGCATTCTGTAAAGCACATTCACATACCCTCATCTGCAAAAAATAAGTATCATCTGTTAACAGAATTGGACATCTGATCCATTACCATCATCATTTTTAGGAAGACAATGTAAATTTACATTTTAAAATTACTACTGCATGTAGTTCCACAATTATTCTGTCTACACAGTTCTCCAAAGACTAACCACTCCAATATCTATTTGGTCCTTCCCTCTACTTTGTATTCCTTACACTGGAAATACCTTTTTTGGAGTGATTCTCTCATGCCTTTGTAGTAACAGGAAAATCAACATGACAGTGAAATTTCTTAGAGGTACAGAACAGTTACCCAAATTTTCCTACATTTTATTGATTAACACTACCTACCTGGTTGGCATAATGAATTATTAAGGTATGATGCTATGGCAATGAATGTCAGTTAAATGAAAACACTGCCTTGAACTTTAAGGGTGCTCCTTGAAACAAAATATCTGGTACTTTGGTTCTGGTAAATTATGGCTTATAATAGATATACTTATTACCCAAGAAGAAACATCTCTGTATCAGCAGTATCAGCAGAATACAAAGCACAAGGTAACTTTTTTTTTTTTTTTAAATTGGCTCCTTGCGTCTTATTCTCTCCCTGCGTGCCGTGCTGGCAGGGGTTGGGGGGAGTAATAGAAGGGCTTGGTGGGCACCTGGTGCCGTGCCAGGGTCAACCCTCCACAGATGCAGAGAGACTTTTTACCAGGACCTGTAGTGACAGGACAGTTTTAAACTGAATGAAGGCAGATTTATAGTGGAAATAAGGAAAAAAATAATTTCTTTACGGTGAGAGTGGTGAGACACTGGAATAGGTTGCTCAGAGAAGTTGTGGATACACCATTGCTGGAAGTGCTCAAGGTCAGAATGATTCAAAGCCCTGCTCAACCTATGGTTCTATGACAGCAACCCCTATTCCCCCTGTGCTGCTGGGAGGTGGGGGGGGGGGGCAGGCAGTGAATAGATCAGTCAAGAGTGAAGTTGAGCCTAGGAAAACAGAGGAGGGGGGATATGAAAGGTGTTACTTTCTTTTCCTCCTCCCAATTGGCAATCAATTAAATTAATTTTCCCCAAGTAAAGTCTATTTTGCCTGTCACTGTAATTGGTGAATGATCTCCCTGTCTTTGTCTTGACCCAGGAGATTTTTCATCCTATTTTCTGCTCCATCCTGTTAAGGAAGGGGAGTATGTGAGCATCTGAGTGAGCCTCTGGCAGCTAGCCAAGGACAACCCACCACAACCCCATATACTCCACCTTTAGGGAATCAAAAGATCTGGTATATAAACATCACAACCTCTTAAAGGTTTGCTCAAGTTACCAGGTATTAGACTAACTGCTCCCCAGTGGGCAATGAATTATAACAGCAAATGCTGATTAATGGAGTGACTTCATCAATGAACAAGGGAAGAGCAATGGATATCATCTATCTGGACTTCTGCAAGGCCTTTGACACAGTCCCCCCACAATATCTTTCTCTCCAAGTTGAAGAGATATGGATTCAATAGGTGGACTGTTCAGTGGATAAGGAATTGGTTGGATGGTTGCATCCAGAGGGTAGTAGTCAACGTCTCGATGTCCAGATTGAGATCAGTGACAAGTGGGGTCCCTCAGGGGTCTGTACTGGGATAAATGCTGTTTAACATCTGCATGAATGATATAGACAGCAGGATCGAGTGTACCCTCAGCAAGTTTGCAGATGACACCAAGCTGAATGGTGTGGTTGGGCAACACTGTCATGACAACATGATGGCTCATGTCCATGACATGACAACATTGTCATACCAGAGGGATGGAGTGTCATCAAGAGGGACCTGGACAAGCTGGAGAAGTGGGCGCACATGAACCTCATGAGGTTCAACAAGGCCAAGTGCAAGGTCCTACACCTGGGTAAGAGCAACATTCATTATCAAAACAGGCTGGGGGAGGAGTTATCATTTTGACCTGTATTTGGGACAGCCTTAAACACAGGATAGGCTTGGACATCCCCTTGTGGGGTGTTACTATCGCCCTGAGTTAGTGGCACACCCTCTTGAGGCACCACAGCAGTCTCCTGATCCTGCACAGATTCCTTTGTCCTCTCTGGCATTCCCACTTTTGCTAATAGATCCCAGTTGCCCGTCTCTAGAGCCCCTAATTTAACCGACTCCCAGAAACGCCTGCAGTTTCTTGGCCGGGCAGTTGCGGTACAGGCTGGGAGTGTCAAAGGATTGACCTGCGGCAACCGCTTCTGCCGCCGCCCAGCTACCGTAGCCTTCCGCCTTGGGGCAAGTGCGAACTCTGTATCACTGCCCGAGTCGTCAGACAGGGGTTTCCATGAGGACCCCAGCACGAACGACGGAGGTGGGGTGGGTGCCGGGCTAGGGGGCGATACGGCGGTGGGGGCTGCAGTCGGTTGCGCAGGGGGTAGCAAGGCAGCCGTCCGTGACGACGCAATTTGAGGCGCGGCCGGCGGCGCTGGCCGAGGCGCTGCCGGGGCTGCCTTTTTTGTCGCCGCTCTGGGTTTCGCCACGCGGGCCGTCGCCGCTGCCGCCTTCGGAATGACCGGAGCCGGCACTTCCGGCTTCGCCGCCGGAGCCTGCACTGCCGGCCCGGCTCGGCCCAGCTCGGCTCTGTCCGCGGCCGCCTGCAATCCCTCGAGCTGCTGAGACGCTTTGGGTAAATATTTTTCCAACCCCGCCAGCTGTCGCGTTCAAAGGTCCCTCCTCGGCGGCTGTGCCTGCGCATGAAGACACCCAGACACGGGCGCGTGCGCGGAACTGCCGGGCGCCGCCAGGGGGTTCGGTGTCACTGTTACACCGCACGGGACAAGCGGAGGGGCCGTGGAAACGACCGGCACTGTTCTATTTGCCGAGGGTAGCGGCGCGAAAGAGGCCGGAGTCGCTAGACTAAAGAGCGAGGGGCGCTCCGAGGCATCTTGCTGTTGATGCATTTCCGCGAGCTGCTCTCTAGGCGTAGGGTATTTACGGGGAACATAATCGGGGAGCAAGGGGTTTTGCCGCTGAACAGGCTCTACGAGCGGCAGCGGATCCGGCGGGGCCGGAGACGGCTCCTCGGGGCGGCTGCCGTCAGCTGCTGCACTTAGTTCAGGAGCGTCCCCCTCAGCAGCGTCCCCCTCAGCAGCGTCCGAAGCCTCTGAAGCCGACACTCCTCCCCCATCGCGTGCATTAAAGTCATTTAGCACATTGGATAACTCTATCCAAGCGTGAAACAAGGCTGCCACTATCTTGTCCCCGCGGAGGAACTGCTTCCAGAGTCTGTAGCCCAGCATCCGCCACAGCAGAGATATGAGGGAGGGGCGGAGGCCTGCCGCCCTCCACCGGCGGTAATGGATCTGCTGTCTGTGCGGGGCTGGGGGGCGCTTGTGCTGATCACTGGGGCGAAGGCAGCAGTTGAGGTCTTCGTCCTGTAGGCGGCGGCGATTGCGGGTTAGGTGCGGTGTGATAAGTAGACATGTTGTGCGGCTATGAGCCCAGTCCTCGGCTGCTGGGATGCCTCTGCGCCGCTCTCTTTCGTTTTGCTTCCCTGGCGCAGCCTAGGGGCGTGTTAGGAGCGGAGCAGAAAGGGGCGGTCAGCAGTCCGCCTCAGCTGTGAGTTAGTGATGTCCTTTTATTTGCCTAATGTTTTCATAGTTTAGGGAACGAAACGATAAATACTTTTCTTCAGAATTCCGTCTGGGATATGTATGTGTCCTTGACGATATTTATGGGTGGAGAAATATTTGCAGGAAAAAAAAAAAAGGCAGTTGAACGTATCACTTCCCAATCCACATCTGTTAAATTGTGAAAGACTGGCCCATTTCCTTTCTTGTGATTTCTTGAAAAGAAGGAGGAAAAAAAAAAAAGTGTGTTGAATAGTGTTAGTTGAGTTCAGTTTTGGAACACAAACATCTGATTATATCATAAGAGCAATGTTGCAAAATTGTGTTTTCTCTGACTTTCTTCTTGTGACAAATCATTGTGTAAATTTTCTATGTTATGCTGCTTGAAAGTTTCCACTGAGGGATTATTATTTTTTTTAAAGAGCTCTTAGCATTGACATGACTATTTATATGTATTCTCCATTTATGTGGCAGTTAAAAGTTAAATAATGTTAGTATCAGCTCAGAGTCTCTCGTATAAAGATATTTAGAATTAATGCAGCACTGAGAGTGAGTGGTAAAGCAGCATCATTGTCCTAAACAATGAGAAATAAAAGAGAGTCACAGACATCTTAATACTTCTGTAATCACTAGAATGCACAGAAACATTTTTATAGAAGTCTACTGTGGGTGCTATTTTTTATAATTTTATAACATATAAAAAGTTGTTATGAAACTATATTCTTTGATTCACCAGCTGTTTGGAAAGAAACATCTTTTTTCTTAGTGTCTGTTGCAATGTACTGTATCTGTTAAGCAAGCAGAGAGGCTGTTTTGTATATATTGCTATGTATAAGAACAATTTATAGGTCTTCTCTGTAGTATGTTGATGAAGTGGTATCACCTCTAAAGGCTGTAGTGGCTTCCCCTTTAAAATATGAATGAACTTCTTTATCATGAATGAAAACAGGAGGCAAATAGATGCATCTCAGCAAAGCCTTTTGGCAATGGCAGTGATGTATACTTACATAGCCCTGCACTTTCATACTTTTGGTGCAAAACGGTCTCAGGGGGTGAGACATTTGCCTGCTGAAGCCCAAGGGCTTCTCTGAGCAGTTTTGCCAAGTCTAAGGGTTGTCTGAGAGTCCCATCCCAGAGCCCCAGTTGACAGGGTTGTGACCCACACGCTCTTGCCTGTCCCAGAGCCCTGCTCCAGGGCTCCCACTACAACAGTAATTTCAGAGCCCAGTTAAGGACTTAACACTGAGACAGTTTAGAAGTTAAACAGACAGGTTTGGTTTATTCAAGTGGCAGATGGAGTCGGAATTGCTGTTGATAAGGCAGCAAAGGGGTCATCAAGCCCAAGGAAAGAACTCCCTGGTGGCACTCAACGCAGTCAGAGGTGCTGGCCTGAGTGATAACACTAATAGATATTAGAAATAAAAGATATATCATATACTGAAGGCTCAGTTCTTACTAAGAAGGCCTCTCTGTCTTGGGTGATCATCTAGGTGATCATCTGGGTGATCCTGCTCTGTCTTGGGTGATCATCTGGGTGATCATCTGGGTGATCATCTAGGTGATCACCTGCGTAATCCTGCTCTGTCTCGGGTGGTCATCTGGGTGATCCTGCTCTGTCTTGGCTGATCATCTAGGTGATCATCTGGGTCATCCTGCTCTGTCTTGAGTGATCATCTGGGTCATCCTGCTCTGTCTTGGGTGGTCATCTAGGTGATCCTGCTCTGGCAGCAGGACTGGACTAGATGATCTTTTGAAGTCCCTTCCAACCCTGAACATTCTGTGATTCTGTGGGTGGAGGAAGAAGAGCACAGCCCTTTGACCATCTCTGACGGACTTTCCAATCTTCTCCCCTCCCCAGCCGAGAGGCGTATTCCCTTCGTGATTTTTGTATCCTAATTCTCTCTGTCCCTGCTTTCTCAGTGATGTTTGGCATGATTTGGTTGGAGGGCTGTGTAACCAAGTCGTGTACGTTCAGCGTGTGCTCCCTTAGGCTCGTTACCATCCTCAGGGGCAGAAACTTTAATATTAATTTTGCCGTTAATTAGGCAAAGGTCTCTGCTCGGACACTCTGGCCTTCAAGATTTGCTTGTTTAGCCAAAACAGGGCTGTCTTATCTCCACAAAACTCCCTCCTCCAGCTGTTTGCTGCCAGCTCAGCTGGTCTACAGCCCCAGAGGTAGCACAAGAACCTCATGGTTGTAACCATCTCAACCTTTCTCCCAAAGCTCACTAAATTAGCTGCGTTAAGCCAGGCAGCATGAGGGGAAAACGAGGATCCTGCTGCCTTTTAGGGCCAAAAATGCACAGGTCTGGACACCGAGGGTGAGGTTGATAAGGGGACGTGCTTTTTTTGAGATTTCCTCAAGCTTGAGCACAGGGAGTTGCATGTATTTTATAAAGAAATGTTTGCTTTCAAAAAGCAAAGCAATGAATTACAAAACAAAACACACAGTATAAATCAAATGTCATGTAAAGTGTATGTTTATATAATTTTAATCTATTTAACAAGACATATTTTATGTAATAATAAATATTTTTTTAACAATCCTGTAACTGTTAAATAGGTGTTCTCCAGGTATGAAAAACATAGGCAGTTAATACTAGAAGAAATTTTCACTTCCCTTGCAAGACTACCAACTAGCAAGAGGAGTCTGAGAAACTTCAGGTAATTTCTGACATGGATTAATAATTTGAAGACAGTAGCATTTACAGTTTTATATATGTAGGATTTTAGGTTTCAATATTAGCTACTTCTTTAAAAATCTGCAACTCCACAAGCTAAGCTTTTATAAGAGGTTGGTATTTCAAAACAGTGAGAGCAGAATTACCTGACAGATGTGTTGTAATAATCACTGTTTCTTATGCCATTATGCTTATAAAAATAATTAAAATATCTTATTATTTGTCTCACTAAGATGTAAACAAGTGTAATGTTAGTGTGCATTCAGGAGCTTTTTTTTGTTGGAAAATTCTTTGTTTCTATTTGTATGGAGTTACATAATTTCTTCATTGCTAAAGCTTAATAGGAAACTTCTGGGTGAATTTCTTTGAGGGCACACTGTTTCCAGGAAGGAAATAAATCTAATAGCCCTTTTAATTAGTTTAATTTATGAACTACTCTGTTCATTTTAACTGTCTTTTAAGCACTTTAGCTGGAATGCAGTGCATCCTCAGAATAACAGGATGGGTTCATGTTCAGTCCGAGAGAGAATCTGACCTGAACTGAATTTTAGTTAAAATTGAGGTTGGCACACTTTAAATAACTTTAAAATATTGGTTGTTGGTGTTGATTTTGTTGCTTGCTTGCATACATCTTGCCCAAAAACCCACAAAAATTGTCAGTTAAATATTTTGTGCAATCCAGAGTGGATGAACAGGATGTATTCAGGAACAGAAACGTCTTGAAACTTCGAAGGTGAATTCAGTGACCCGAATGTTAACATAAGAGCTTGATCCTAGTATTTCCTGTTGTTTTGGTTATAGACATCAGGGAGAACTAATAGGAGGGTGGCATAAATGGTAGGTGTGCTCATTGAATTAGGACCTGTGTCAGAAAGAAGTCACTATCTCAAGGCCACAGTGAGTTCACCATTTATCTGTAGAGTCCTAACTATAATCTGTTAAAGGACATTCCACTCATTTTGACTACAGCCATGAAGGGTACAGCTGTAGTGGGCCTGGCTGAGCTACTTTTCCCCATCCAGCCCTCACGCTCCATTCCCGGGACCCGCAGGCGGTCATTTATTTTACGACGAGCTGGGATCTGAAGGGTTTGCATTTTTTTGCCTGTGGAATACAGTTTATTTAGAGCAGAAAGATGGAGAAGGACGGCAGGCTGCCTGTGTGCCCTGTGTCACCCTGAAATGCCACCCTGTAGGCTGTGCATGTGCCAGGTGTCTTTGTGGGTACTGGGGATGGTGGCACTAGGGTGCAAGGCAACAGGGAGGTGAGTGCCAGGAAGCTTGCACTGAGGTGAGCCCCTCCTGCCCTACCATAATGCAGGAACTGCAAGCTCTGCTTGCTTCTCTCCTGAGGGATTTTTCCCTATGCCAGCAGTGCCAGCCCACAGTATCCGTGATTGCAATTACAGTCTACGGGCATCCCCGAGAGCAATCACAGCCTGAAAGTGTCCCCAGAACTTCAGTGCCAAACGGCAGGTGTCCCCAAGTGCCATGCCAGCTCCTGAGGTGCTCCCAAACCAGTCCCAGCAAGCAGGGTCCCACAGGCCCCAGGATGCAGTGACAGGGCATGGGGTGTGCCTAGGCCTGTGCCAGCTGTGCGATGTCATCTAGTGTGGGGACATCTCTTGCTGGAGCAGAGGCAAGTCTCAAGCCCTGGGGGTGGCTGGCTGGTGGTGTCCCTGGGGCACAGTAACAGCACACTGCCATACAGTGCCCAAGCACAGGGCCAGGCGTGGCATAATCCCCCCAGTGGTGAGAGGCCACAGGCTGTCCCGCAAGTCCAGCGTCACTAGTGAAGTGCCACTAGAAATGCCCCTACCACAGTGCCACAGTGCTACTGAGTTGTCCCTAGTGTAGTACCCCTGAGGTGTCTCTAGCATAGTGACACTGGGGTGTCTCTAATACAGTGCTACTGGGGTGTCCCTAACACTGTGCCACTGGAGTGCCCCTCGTATGTTGGCCCAGGGTGCCCCTTGCCTGGTGCCACTGGGGTGTGACTAGCCCAATGCCCTGGAATACACCTAGTGCAATGCCACTGGGGTGTCACTCACCCAGTGCCACCAAGGTATCCCTAATACAGTGGCAGTGGGGTGTCCCTAATACAGTGCTACTAGGGTGGCCTTAGCATAGTGCCACTGGGGTACTCCCAGTGCAGTGCCCTGGGGTGTCCCCCACATAGGCATGGCCCTCTCACCCACTGCCACCAAGGTACCCCCAGTGCAGTGTCCCAGGATGTCCCTCTCACAGTGCTTCAGGGCACTCGGTGTCCACTGGGTACCGCTAGAGCAGTGCTCCAGTGTGCCCCTCTCGCACTGCCCCCGGGATGCCCTTTACCCGATGCCACCGGGGGACCCCTAGCGCATTGCCCCGGCGTGGCACTTGCCCCGTGCCGCCGGGGTGTCCCTCGCCCACTGGGAGCACTGGGGTCTGGGGGCCCTGGAGATACTGGTGGAACTGGGCATGCTGGGAGCACAGGGGTTGCTGGTGGCACTGGGAGCACTGGTGGCACTGGGTGTACTGGTCACTGGGGTGACCCGGGGACCCATCAGGAGCCAGGCGGGCCACTGGGAGCACTGGGAGCACTGGGAACTGGGGACCTGCTGCCACCCCGGGCGATGACGTCACCGGTGATGTCACCACAGGTCACGGAGCCACCGATGCCACTGGAGCCACTGGTGTCACTGGTCTCGCTGGCCCTTGGGCCACTGGGGATGTCACTGGTGCCACTGGTCCTGTGGCCACCATAGCCACCAGTGCCACCGGCCCTGGGGCCACTGGACCTACTGGTGTCACTGGCCCTGGGGCCACCAGAGACACCAGCACCGGAGCCACTGGTGACAGTGACTCCAGTGCCACCGTGGACATGGACACCACTGACGCCACCGTCCCCGGAGCCACTGGTGTCACCGGTGCCACCATCTTTGGGTCCACTGGTGTCACCGGTGCCACCACCCCTGGAGCCACCAGAGCTCCCAGTGCCACCATGGACATGGACACCACTGACGCCACCATCCCCGGAGCCACTGGTGTCACTGGTGCCACCATCCCTGGAACCAGTGGAGCTACTGGTGCCACCGGTCCTGAAGCCACCATAGCCCCCAGTGCCACCATCGCTGGAGTCATTGGAGCCACTGGTGCCACCCTCCATGGAGTCACTGGTGCCACCATCCCTGGAGTCACTGGTGCCACCATCCCTGGAGCAACTGGTGCCACCCTCCGTGGAGCTCTTGGTGCCACCATCACTGGAGTCACTGGTGCCACTATCTCTCCAGCCCCCAGTGCCACCATCCCTGGAGCAACTGGTGCCACCATCCATGGAACTCCCAGTGCCACCATTGCTGAAACCACTGGAGCCGCTGGTGCCACCCTCCATGGAGTTACTGGTGCCACCATCCCTGGAGCCCCTGGTGCCACCTTCCATGGAGGCACTGGTGCCACCACCCCTGGCGCCCCTGGTGCCACCATCCCTGGAGCAACTGGTGCCACCATCCCTGACTCTACTGGTGCCACCACCTCCGAAACCGCTGGAGCCACTGGTGCCACCATCACTGGAGTCACTGGTGCCACCCTCCATGGAGTTACTGGTGCCACCATCACTGGAGTCACTCGTGCCACCACCCCTGGAGCCCCTGGTGCCACCACCTCCGAAACCACTGGTGCCACCATCCCTGGAGTCACTGGTGCCACCATCCCTGGAGTCACTGGTGCCACCCTCCATGGGGTTACTGGTGCCACTATCCCTGGAGCCATTGGGGCCACCATCTGTCCCTCAGCACCACAGCTCCACGGGGGGCTTGGAAACCCCTCCAGGGGTCACGGGGACTCCCCCCCTGCCCTGGGTAGCCTGGCACAGCCCTGGACAACCCTCGAGGGGAAGTCAAATCTGATCAAACCCCTGTCGCTAACGTCTCGTTCCATTGTCTTTCCATAAACCAGAGACAGATTTGGTCAAGGATCAAAACATCAATGTGTCCCCGAGGTAACCTGGGGTGATTTTCATACCAAAAATCACACCTCCAGGAGGAGAATTTCAATGTCAAGGTAGGACCACCTTGGTCAGATGAATGAGGCAACAGATGGAGCATGCCTACAGACTGAGGTGATGTAAAATCACGTCTCACAGAATGTCCCACGTTGGAAGGGACCTCCAAAGGTCACCTGGCCCAACCCCCCTGCAGTGAGCAGGGACATCAGCAACTAGAGCAGGGTGCTCAGAGCCTCGTCAAGCCTGACCTTGGATGTCTCCAGGGATGGGGCACCGACCACCTCCCTGGGAGGAGGGGAAGTTACAGTTCCTTCGTGATTTGCTCTGTACAGAAACTGCCGCCACTGGAGCCGAGTTCACGATGTATCACCCAGTGCCCCAAAACAAAACAAGTGTCTCGACTCTGGGCATCGACTGGCTTCACAAACTGGGTAGAAAACCCATTTTTGGTGGGTCTACGCAGGTAGCAAAGGGAAGGGCTCTGCTCGCAGGCCACTCACCAGCAGTCTCGTCATCAGGGCGTAGGGTGAGGGAAGATTTGCTACAAAAGAAGGGAAAACAGAAGAGTTAGGAGCATCTCCACCAAGTGCCCATGAAAGAGGCCAATGATCACCAGGCTCGTGGGAGAGTCCTGGACTCCAGCACCCAAAGGCACCAACCGTTGAGGTCGTAGCGGATGAGGGACGCGTTGTCTCCTTCCTCTTGCTTCTTCGTGGCCAAAAACATGAGGCTCTTGCAGAGCGGGGTCAGGGCGTTGGTGAACTGGATGGGGGTGATGAACTCCAGGAGGTACGGCCACAGAACCTGCCAGGAAAAGGGCGATGTGGCATTTGACCTGCCCGTGCTGGCACCCAGCGAGACTCCAAACAGGGATGGGGGCTCTGAGGGGGAGGAGAGGGACAGGCCAGGTCAAAGGCCTTCTGCTGATGGAGGAAAATCCCCCAGGGCCCTGAGCCAGAGCTCTTGTTCAGGAAGGGGGAGGTCACGGAATCATCAAATCGTTTGGGTTGGGAGAGCACTTGGAGCTCCTGGAGCCCCAGCGTTGCCCCAGCGCTTCCAGGGCACCACTGACCCCTGGCCCTCAGCACCACAGCTCCACGGGGGGCTTGGAAACCCCTCCAGGGGTCACAGGTTGTCTCCGCTCCCCCCCCCCCCCCCCCCCCCCGAGGTCGTTGCATTTCTTCGGAGAAGCGAATCGCGTTGGATTCCAAAACGGAGAGCAGGAACCGTGTGTGAATAATACCGGCTGCATGATAGCCTGAGAGGATTTCCTGAAAGAACTGACTGTATAAAAAAGACCCCTATGCTTCTGCAGCTATTTCAATGCTAAGGTAGGAGAACTGGATTTGCCGTTTGAGTGTTCATTTTCATTTTTTCTGTTGCTTTCACCCCTCCCCCTCCCCTTTTTTTTTTATTTTTTCAGCGAGGGTGGGGGAGAGAGGGAGAGGTGTTGCAGTTGGTACTCTGGCAAAGGGCGAGCAGTTTACTGCAGTCGTCTGTGCTTTTACTTTTCCCATCATGATAAAGCGATACTTTCTTTCTGCCATTTCCACCATCATACACGATCGCGTTGTCACATATGCATATTTATGCAAATTCATTTCTTTTTAATCCGCTTCGGTCTTGTCCCCTGTATCTCGTCCCCTTGCACCATAATTTGTTTGGAGGCATTTTGCTGCAATCAGCTATTTGGAAAGGCTCTGGGGTTCTGTGTGAGGTGTTTACAAAGTAGCTCTGCTTTACAGCCAAATAAACAGAAGAGTGTGGAGGACAGGAGGAAAAAATATCTGCAGTACAGGCAGAGAAAGACCGAAGCCACAGTTTCCCGCAAGCGCGGAGAGGGGAAGGAGCGGTACCTCATGCTCTGTGTGCGTCTGTGGTTTTCAGGGAAACACAAATCCAACACGTAGGGTTTTGGTTAACCACTTCTCTCGCCACCACCACAACCGCAAGAAAAGCAAAAAGGGACAGGAGTGGAGGGAAGAACAAGGGAGGAGACTGTTCAGAGGAGATTTTGACTCTTCTTGGATTAAGCGGTTCACCCGCTTTAGCTTTAGCTATTCTATGGTGGCTTTTTCTTCTTCGTTTGTGTCGTGTCCCCGTCCCCCGCCCCCCCCTTTTTTTTTCTTTCCTTCCTTTCTTTTCTGGGCTTGGGTAAAATGCCCGCTTTTGTGATGGGCATAGGTTTCCGCTCGTGATGGAGCGGGGACTGGCACTGGGGAAAGCCAGCGTGCGCGGAGTGCTGGCGGGGAGGGGAAGTAAAGAAAAGAAAGAAAAAAAAAGACACGCACCACCACCACTCCCCCCCACCCCCTCCCGCCCCAGCTCGACAGTAAATCGGCTTCTCTGCAAAGCTGGGGCGGGGGCGGGAGAGGCGGGGGTTGGCGGCGCGAGGCGCTTCCGCGGCCGGCGCGGCTTTGCCCCTTCTCCAGAGAAGAGCCTGCCGCCAGCCCTCCCACCGCCTCGGGAAGCAGGGGCGGCCGCCGTGGTGTTTTGCTAAGTTCTGTTTATGGTACATTGGAAAAATATTTTGAAATAGTTGTTGTAGAACTTTAGCCAATAACCCAAATAATAAGCCAATAATAAAGTTGCTTCTTTTGCCTGCTCTGGCTGAATATGTGTGTTGCTGCATCTCTCCACTCCCAGTATAAACAGCGACAGTGCCTCTTGGGCACAAGCCATTTCCTGAGGCAATGCTCCAAAATGTTTGCCTTCTGGTCACTCCACAGTCTTTTCTAGGGTTCCTGGATGGTTGAGGTTCCCCATTCAAACCCATTGCATATGATCAACACTACCCACTTACTCCATGTAGCGTCAGTTGCATAATGTGTAGAAGGGATGCTTCCTTTGAACATGCAGTGTAGCATAGGCAATTGCAATGCCAAGAAGAGATGTGCTTATGTACCAACAACTTCTGAAGTGGCTTAAACCCCCTCATCTGCTGCTAGTATCTCTTTTTCAGTCAAGGTGTAGCGGGCTTCTGATCCTTAATACCAGCAGCTCCAAAACCCTAGACGACAACCTCGGGTTTCTCCTGGTGTTTTCTGCCAGAGACTCCAGGTGAGACTATGCTTCCTGGCTTCAGTGTAGAGCACATTTTGCACAGTTGGCCCTTGTATACACAGGCCTAAGAGCACAAGCTATCTCCTGTTTAATCTGCTCAAAGTCTTGCTGTTTCTCAAGGCCCACTCAAAGGAGTTCTTTCAGGTCACTCGATGGGCTCACTGACAAGCTTTCAGAAGAATCTGAATTACTCTTTTTCCCTTCTCAAACACTTCTGCTTTGTTGCCCCAGACAATGATGTCATCAATGTATTGCAGATGTTCAGGGACATCACCTCATTCCAGGGCAGCTTGGATTAGTCCATGACAAATGGTAGAGCTGTGTGGGATAATGGCCTAGTTTCCTGTAAGACAGGAATACAGCTAATTTAGGGTGCTTTGGGAGACAGGTTAAGATGTTTACAACCATTAAGTTTCTTGTGCTATCTCTGGGGTTATGTTGTGGTTTAAGGGTGAAAAGATTGAGTGGGGGGGACAGGTGCTAAACCTAGGACCCTGAGGAGTCAGAGGGCAGCTGTTATTCCCTCCCCTTCCCTGACACACTTCATATAAGGAGGAGACAGGAAGTTGGAGGAGCTTCACAAGCGCTGACAATGTCACAAGCCTCAGTTGGCATTAAGTGAAACTGCTTCTGCAGGGTATGTGCACTTTGATGAAAGAAACCGTGCGATGCCTTGGCTTGTGCAGTTTTGTCAGGTTGAGGCGCTACCCACGCAGGGTTGGCCAGCATGTCAGCCCTGGCATTGCCTTCTGTTATAAAACCTGGCAAACTGGTCTTCCTTCCTTCCTTCCTTCCTTCCTTCCTTCCTTCCTTCCTTCCTTCCTTCCTTCCTTCCTTCCTTCCTTCCTATTCAAGTGATAGATAGACATCAATAGCAAAAAAGGACATGTAAGGAGGTTAAACTCAGTCTTTCAGAAGTCTGAATGCTTGTTTAGACTTTATTTCCAAGTTAGCCAAAGTCCCTATTGCTTAAAAATATCTGGAAACCCCAAGTGAAAATAGTTACTTGTAAAAATGCTCATGCAGTCTTCTTCCACTCCCACTGGAAGTATTATTGATGTTGTCTTAGTCATAGTATTTTTACACTGTGTCTTCTGGTCCCAGACTGAGGAATTAGTGCAGATATGCATGAAACCAAAGAAGAAAGAAAATTAACTACATGCATTCAACTATCAAAAAATCTTCATCTGCTTTTTTAGTGAAGGTTTGGGCTGATCCTTATGTTATTTTAACTATTTCAGACATTTCTAATATTTGTCCATATTGTCAAGGTACATGTCTCTTAATAATACAAAGAGCATGCTGCAAGTGATTTTGTTTTCTTGGTGGTTCTTCTTTTTTTGGTTCACTTCTTGATATCTTTCTTCTTTCCATAATAGCAGTTTCACCAGGCTTTTAGAATCCAAAGGTCAACTGAAGCCTAAGTTAAGAGATGATCTGACACTATTTCAGAAACATCTATGATCTACTTCTGCAAAACCAACTGGCAGTGTTGGGCAGATGGGTGCAAATCATCAGTAACACTGTACTGAGATTCCAAAACCCCCCTTTCTCAGAGGAATATGTTGCTGTAGTAGTTTAGTAGTTTATTTGGGGCAACAAAGGAGCAGTAAAGATTGGCTCAGGAAAACCAGTCTGAATTGGGTGAAAACACAGCAAAAGCCCATCTGAACTGAGAAGTTCTTACAAAGGGACTCACGTGCCATGGAAAGGAGAAAACATGTATATGCATATTGAACCAAATAGGCCTGAGAAGTGAATGCAACAGGAGTGGAAAGGAAAGTGATGACTCCTGCTTATATACTTAGTCCACCTTCTTTCTGAATTACTGACTTCAAAAGATGTAGAGGAGATATAAAAATGTATGGATCTTTCATATATTCTTCCTATGACCTGATCTGAAGACTTTGTGTGGTTTGGATAAGGGGATAGAGTGCACTCTTAGTAAATTTGCAGATGACACCAAGTTGGATGGAAGTGTCGATCTGCTTGAGGGTAGGGAAACTCTACAAAGGAATCTAGATAGGCTGGATCACTGGGCCGAGGCCAATTCCATGAGTTGCAATAAGGCGAAATGCCGGGTCCTGCACATGGGCCACAACAACCCCCAGCAGTGCTACAGGCTTGGCTGACGCTCCAGGCGCAGTGCTGCCCCCAGTGCCCCCCAGTGCCCCCAGTACCTGCTGCAGGCTGACGCTCCGGACGCAGTGCTGCCCCCAGTGCCCTCCCAGTGCCCTCCCAGTGCCTTCCCAGTGCCCCCAGTCCCTGCTGCAGGCTGACACTCCAGACACAGTGCTGCCACCCCCCGTCCGCCCCCTTGGATGCCAAGCACTGGGGGCAGGAGGGCAGCTGGGGGCAGGGGGTGGGGCAGGGCAGGGGGGGCGACGACTCCACCGGCATCGGGGACACGTTCAGCAGCGAGTGGCTGAAGCAGGTCCAGTCGTAGCTGGGCTGCACGCTCAGGATGCGACGCGTCTCGCCTGGGGGGAGCCGAGGGGCACTGTGACCCATGGCTGCCCCATGGCTGCCCCATAGAATGCCCCACGGCTGCCCCACGGCTGCCCCTGCCCCACACCGCACCCAGGCGTAGCTGGGCTGCACGCTCAGGATGTGCTGCAGTCGGCGGCCTCGCAGGCGAAGATCCCCACCATGTCCCCATGTCCCCAATGTCCCCGTGTCCCCAGTGTCCCCAGTGTCCCCATGTCCCCAGTGTCCCCCCCGGTGCCGCTACCGGTGCGTTTGAACTGCCGTGTCCACATGCAGTTGCCGGCAGCGGCGCAGGCCGGGCAGTCGGCAGCCTCGCAGGCGGCCTCGGAGCAGTTCTCGGGGGCGAGGACGTGGCGCTGGTTGATGCGACAGTCGTTCTCGCGCCCGCAGCTGCCGCTCGCCCCGATGCAGGCACCCTCGGGGCAGTTGGTGCACCACTTGCAGGGCGGGGGGCCCTGGGGGGGACGCGCGCGTCACACGCGGGGCCTCCGACCCCTCGGGTGATGTCACCGACCCCTCCGACCCCCTGCGCGATGTCATCGACCCTTCAAACCCTTCCAGTTACGTCACCAACCCCTCCAATGATGTCATCGATCCCCCCAACCCCGTCGATGACGTCACTGATCCTTCCAACCCCTCCGATGACATCATCGACCTCTCAAACCCTTCCAGTTACGTCACTGACCCCTCCACCCTCTCTGACGATGTCACCAATCCCTCCGACCCCAGCAGTGACATCACTGATCCTTCCAACCCCTCCGATGACATCATCAACCCCTCAAACCCTTCCAGTGATGTCATCGACCCCCTCAAACCCCACTAATGATGCCACCAATCTCTCAAAGTCTCCAGATGACATCACCGACCCCTCAAACCCTTCCAATGATGTCATCGACCCCCCCAAACCCCGCCAATGACGTCACCGACCCCTCAAACCCCTGGGATGACATCACCAACCCCCCACGCTCCTCAAGCGAGGTCGCCAACCCCTCCCTGGGAATGGTTGGACTCCATGATCTGGAAGGGCCCCGCCAACCCAAAGGATTCGATATTCTATGAAATAACACCCTTGGCATTTCTACCACTCTCTGCAGCCCCCAGCTGAGCCCCAAGCCCCATCCCTTGGGCCGGGGGAGTCCCCACAGCCCCTGGTGAGCCCAACACCAGTTCAAACCCCACGGTGACCTCTCCTTCGCCGGTGCCGCTGCTCCGCTTCGGCAGCCAGTGGAGATTTACACTCAGCAGCTGCAGCAAGAGAATCCAGCGAGTCCATGACATGAATTACAAGTCTCCCTCCCCCAAGGAAAAGCTGGAGCCAGCTCAGCAGCCCTCCTCTCTCCCTCCCCTGGTTTTTTTTTGGAGACTCATTACTATATTGTGGATATTCTCCACTAAAGGGCATCTCTTTGAATGCATTTGCTTTTTTATTAATGTGTGCTAAGACAAGTCAAGCCTGATTATCATGAAGACAATTGCTGAATTCCCTCCTGGAGAAATCTCATCTAGACTGTGTAGGCGTTTTAATTTCAGAGACCCATTAATTGGCACAATTGCTTAAGCAGCTGCTTTCCATGTCATTTTAGGACCACTTTATGAAAAACAGAGCTTAAAAAAAAAAAAATAAAGAAAAAGAGAAAACAAGTATATGACAGGCCAGAGCTTTCTACATGGTAACATAATTAATGCAAGGAGCTCCCTTTGAGCAGCAAAGCAACAAAAAGCCACCCAGCTACCAAAATACAGGCGCCCGGCCCCGGCTGCATGCAGGGAGCGCTGGGCTCCAGTGTGCCTGTGCTGAGCACCCGCTGGAAAGCAGGCTGGGAGTGGTGCTCAGCACCTTGCTGGTACCACCACAAACACCCTGTTAGCCCAGCACTTTCTGGAAAGTAAAAGGGAAAGGGAAAGGGGGAGGAAGAGGTACCTGGCAGGAGCCAGCCCATGTCCTGTGGTTGGCTGCAAACCAAGGGGCTCCAAACCACTAGTTCTCGGGATGCTCAGGGAGGTGGAGGGGTCTCAGGGGTCCCTCCCTGTGCTGGTGGCTTTGTCTGCACCTCAGGGGTGATGGAGAGGGGTTGGAAGGGTGGGGAGCACCCTCAGCACACAGCTGGGGGAAGTGAGGGGTCCAGAGGGCTATGGATGGCCCGTGGTTGACTCCATGAACAAACTCAAATGCTCACAGTGATGCTCACATTGGCCATCCCCTGCAAATCATAGAATTGTTTGGATTGGAAGAGCCCTTTCAGCTCATCGAGTCCAACTCATGGAGTCCCACCAGCACTGCCAGGGCACCACTGACCCATGGCCCTCAGCACCACAGCTCCACGGCTTGGAAACCCCTCCAGGGATCAGGATGTTGGAGAACTGGACTGCCCTTAAGCAGTTGTTCTGCAACCACTCAGTCTTTTTAACAGTTGGCTGTAAAAAGCAGCCATGTTAATATAATTGTTTGCCATTGGCTGTAGTGTTTTGTTGCGGGGAGGGGGGTTGGCTTTTTTTTTTTGAAATAAAGTTTTAAACTCCAACCTTTGGCCCTACATTTTATTTTCTTACCCTGCACGCTCAAAACTGGCTCGTTTGGCAGCTGCTTCCTCATCCTGGCCACGGGCAAGGTCCTGTTGTGCTGGTCCTGGGTGGTTTGGGTCCTGGCCCCTCCCAAGCCATTAAATGCAGAAGCAGCTGATGGGGCTGCAGGAAATATTGGGAATACTTATTTTTCTTGAGTGCTGCTGCTTTAAAGAAAAAAAAAAAACAAACACACAAAAAAACCCACACCACCAAAGCAGCAGGAGAGGAAGCAGTGTTGTAATTGTTATAGAGGCTCCAACTCCTGCGCAGCTTGCGTCTTCTTGGAAAGTGGGGAAACCTGATTCCTGGGAGGAGGAAAACTTGACCCCGTGGTTTTTTTTCCCTTCCCTCTCCAAGTGTTGCAGCACAGGCTGCTCCAGCCCCTCCTGGATTTGTTCCCTGAGCACCCCCAGCACAGATTGTGCCCCAGGGGTGGGGACGTTTCTGTGCCAAGGTTGTTTTTTTTTTACCGCTGGTGCACAACAACAAAAAGTGTATTCCGTGTGGCAAAAATCTTTCTCCAGGCCCCAGGAGAGCAAGAAAAGAGCCTCCTTGGCACCCGCGCCACCCACGTTCCCGCTGCCCCAGGGACACCGGTGACCTACATCGGGGTTCCCTAATTGCCCCTCTGGGCCCCACCCCCTGGGGAGGATGCTCAGCTCCCTGGGGTGCAGCCCCGTCTGCAGAGAGCTGGGCAGAGGAACCTCACAAAGGTCAGCAAGGGCCAGGGCAGGGGCTGCAGCAGGGAGGAATAACCCCCTGCACCAGTACAGGGGAAGGGGCACCTGCTGGGAAGAAGCTCTGCAAAGAAGGAACTGGGAGTGCTGGGGGACAACAAGGTCACCAAGAGCCAGCAAGGGGCCCTTGTGGCCAAGAAGGCCAATGGTCTCCTGGGGGGGCATTGAGAAGAGCGTGGGCAGCAGGTTAAAGGGAGGTTCTCCCGCCCCTCTGCTCTGCCCTAGTCAGGCCACCTCTGCAGTACTGGCTCCAGTGCTGGGCTCCCCAGTTCAAAAGAGACAAGGAACAACTGCAGAGAGTCCAGCAGAGGCTGGGAAGATGCTAAGGGGCTGGAGCATCTCTGTGCTGGGGACAGGCTGAGAGCCCTGGGGCTGTTCAGCTGGAGAAGAGCAGCCTGAGTTGTTTATAAGTCAGTTTGCCAGGATGTTATCTCTAATCATTCACCGTTCCTCCAGAATGAACAAGCAGATCTCACTTTATGTTTACATCTTTGGTTCATGCAACCACTTCAAATGTTCTCTTCTTTTGCAGTATGAATCAAACCCATTAATCTGATGGGATCATCATGAATGGCTTCTACATTTGCAGTGTTTTCAGCAGCCAGCTGCTCACTATTGAGGTAAATGCTAACTTTGGAAGCCATCATAGTGGGGTTAGATGATCTTTGTTCTTCATCCTCCTCTAATGAAGGGTCTTTCTTTCTCCTTGGTTTTCTGCGTTTTCCTCTGACACGTGTTATGCCTCACTTGATCACAATCTGATTGGCAGACTCCACCTAGAATGGATTTCACTTTATATTTAACATTCAGTAGTTATGCTTGCTTTAAAATTGACTATGAGTTTGGGTGTCTACACTGTAATCATAATAGTGTCTGAGGTTTACACAAACTAGTTGTAAATGAACTCATTAAAAGTACAAAAGATTAAGCTGTGGCAGCACAGAAAACAGACTAACATAACCTAGCAGTAAATACCTCATGTTAGGATAGTGGCAGTAAGGAAAAATTCATCAAGGTATTATTGGGAAGTTTCTCAATGGGAATGAGGGTAGCTTATATAATCAGTCCAAGTCCTTTGGGGTGCAAGACATTATTTGATCTGTTTTCGTATCTTTTTTCTTTTTTCTTTTTTTTTCTTTTTTTTTCTTTTCTTTTTCTTTTTTTTTCTTTTTTAATTAGAACCCAGCTATTAGCAACAATGGTTTTCACAGCCTTTGTCTGTGCAGAAAACCAAAGACGGGTGATTCTTGTCTGTATATATGATCTCGTGTCCAGTCCAAAATGTATGCTTTGTGTATTTTTCCCCTGCTTCCCTCTGTCTTTCAAGCCAAATTGCCAAGCACTTTTGACATGGGAATTTTCATAGATTATTCTGTTTCTGTGAAGCTAACAAAAACAAGTGTCTGGATAAAAAAAGGTTATTTCTACCCCCTAGAAGTATCCTGAGAGAGAGGCTGGAAATTGGTCCTTATGAAATACCTGGAAATTAATTTAAGAAATTGATGCTGGGAATGCTTCAGTTGCAGACAAATTTCAGTTGAAGCCAGCTTTTAATCACCCAGGTATCTTGACAAAATACAAATCAATAGAGAAACAGTCTTCTTTCATTTGTTAAGGCATATAGATATTGTGCTGGGCTGGAAAGAGGTAGTCAAACGCATGATTATCATGTGATGCAGTGTAGCGTGCAGGGACGGACTCCGACAGCACAGCCAATATGGTTGTAATCAGAAGTCGCTTTATTAAGTGCAACACCCCCCCCCAATAACCCCCCTGCCCCCCCCCAGGAGGGCTGTGGGATGCAGCCGGACGCCAGCCCCTCCCCCGTCTACAACATCGACCCCCAGCGCTTCCCCGACCTCTGCCTGGCCGGCACCGCCGAGGTCGGCATCGCAGGTGGGAGACCCAAAAAACGGCAAAAAACGGCAAAAAACGGGCAAAAAATGGCAAAAAAGGGCAGAAAACGGGCAAAAAGCAGGCAGAAACCGGCAAAAACGGGCAAAAACAGGCAGAAAATGGACAAAAAGTGGGCAAAAAAATGGCAAAACGGGGTAGAAAATGGGCAAAAAGTAGGCAGAAAATGGCAAAAATGGGCAAAGACGGGCAAAAAATGGACAAAAAATGGGCAAAAAAATGGCAAAACCGGGCAGTAAACGGGCAAAAAGCAGGCAGAAAACGGCAAAAACAGGCACAAAAAGGGCCAAAAATTGGCAAAACCAGGCAGAAAACTGTAAAAGCAGGCAAAAAAAATGGGCAGAACTGGCAAAAAAACGGGCAAAAATGGGCAGAAAACTCAAAAAAAGGGCAAAAAAAGGAGGAGAAATGGTAAAAGCTGGCAGAAAACGCCAAAAATGGGAAAAAAAAGGCAAAACCTGGCAAAAATAGGCAAGAAAATGGCCAAAAGGGGCAAAACTCGTCCAAAACGGGCAAAACCAGCCCGGAAATGGGCAAAACGGGCTGGAAAAGAGAGAAGTACAGGGGGAAATGGGCTGGAAATGGGCAAAAATGGGCAAAAATAGGCTGGAAACAGAGCAAAACCAGGGAAATGGGCTGGAAATGGGGGGAATTGGGCAAAAATGGGACAGAAACGGGGGAAAACCAGGGAAATGGGCTGGAAATGGGAGGAAATGGGCAAAAATGGGACAGAAACGGGGGGAAATGGGCTGGAAATGGGGTGGAAATGGACAGAAATGGGGAAAGCTGGGTGAAAATGGCTGGAAATGGGGGAAAGTGGGGAAAAGCAGCCAGAAATGAGGAAAAAAAAGGCCAGGAACGGGCAAAAAACACCCAGAAATGGGCAGAAACCACCCAGAACTGGGCAAAACCCACCCAGAAATGGGAAAAAATGGGCCAGAACTGGGGAAAACGGGGTTCCTGTGGGGGTGGGGGCTCCTGGAGCCCTGTTGCATCCCCCTCCCAGCGCCATCATTCCGCTCCAGGGTACTTCATGGACCACGCCGTGCGGCTCCAGGACCTGCCCATCAAGTAGGGGGGCCTGGGGACCCCGCCGTCCCCTGCTGGGGGCACCCCCCAGACCCCCCGCGGTGCCCCCCCCCCCCCCCCCCACGCCCCCCCTCGCACGTCCTGGCCGACCACCCCCCCCCCGGGAAAACCAGGACATTTTAAGGGTTCATCTGACCCAAAATGGTTGCTTTGTGGGTTTTACTGAGCAGAAGTGGCTGCTTTGTGGATTCTTCTGGCCCAAAATGGCCACTTTGTAGGTTCTTCTGCCCCAAAATGGCCGTTTTGTGGGTTCTTCTGGCCCAAAATGGCCGTTTTGTGGATTCTTCTCACCAAAACCAGCCATTTTCTGGGTTTTTCTGAATCAAAATGGCTTTTCTGTGGGTTTTTCTCACCCCAAAATGACCACTTTGTGGGTTCTTCTGCCCCAAAATGGTCATTTTCATGGTTCTTTTGGCCCAAACTTGTCACTTTGATGGTTCTTCTGCCCCAAAATGACCATTTTATTGGTTCTTCTGTCCCAAAATGGCCACTTTGTGGGTTCTTGTCACCAAAAACTGGACATTTTAAGGGTTCTTCTGACCCAAAATGGTTGCTTTGTGGGTTTTACTGAGCAGAAATGGCCACTTTCTGGGTTCTTCTAGCCCAAAATGGCCATTTAGTGGGTTCTTCTGCCCCAAAATGGGCGTTTTGTGGGTTCTTCTCACCAAAAATAGCCATTTTCAGGGTTTTTCTGAACCAAAATGGCTTTTTTGTTGGTTTTTCTCACCCCAAAACGGCCACTTAGTGGGTTCTTCTGGCCTAAAATGGCCATTTATTTGATTCTTCTCGCCCAAAATGGCCATTTAGTGGGTTTTTCGCCCAAAATGGTCACTTTGTGGGTTCTTGTTACCAAAAATGGCCCCTTTATCGGTTCTTCTGCCCCAAAATGGCCATTTTGTTGGTTCTTCTGACCCAAAATGGCCACTTTGTGGGTTCTTGTCACCAAAAACTGGACATTTTAAGGGTTCATCTGACCCAAAAAGACCACTTTGTGGGTTCTTCTCACCCAAAATGACCATTTTGTTGGTTCTTCTGACCCAAAAAGACCATTTTGAAGGTTCTTTTGGCCCAAAATGGCCAGTTTTTAGGTTCTTCTGAGCAAAAATGGCCACTTTGTGTGCTCTTCTCACCAAAAATGGCCATTTCCAGGGGTCATCTCACAAAAAAATGGCCACTTTGTTGGTTCTTCTGACCCAAAATGCCCATTTTATTGGTTCTTCTGACCCAAAATGCCCATTTTATTGATTCTTCTGCCCCAAAATGACCATTTTGTTGGTTCTTCTGACCAAAAATGGCCACTTAATGGGTTCTTCTGCCCCAAAATGACCACTTTGATGGTTCTTCTGCCCCCAAATGGCCATTTTATTGGTTCTTCTGCCCCAAAATGGCCACTTTGATGGTTCTTCTGCCCCCAAATGGCCATTTTATTGGTTCTTCTGCCCCAAAATGGCCCCTTTATGGACCACAGCAGGAGGTTCAATGGCGACAGTGGAGCTCTGGCACTGCCTGACACAGGGCTCATTGCAGCTGTTGGCCAGTGGGGTTGGGCCACAGGGCCCGCAGGGCCGGCATGGGGTGCAGCAGGACATGTCTGGAGGCTGGAAGAGAACCTGGGAGAGAGTAAAATGCAGGATCATAAGTGTGGCTGACTAGCAGGCTGTTCACCCACCACAAGTCCACTTGTGGGACTGCTTTTGCTCAAGGACTTGGAAGTACTTTGAGGGTGATGATGAAAGATGGTGAAATACAATGTGTACCTCATGGAAATTTAACTCTGGGTGAGAATACTCGATTCAAAGCTGTATATTAATTGCATAATACTAACGGTATTCAATAAGTGTCTTTCAGGACAACATCATGGTGATGACAGCAGCTAGCCTCATCAAGTGGCATCCAGCAACCACCTGAGATGAATCTGCAACCTATGGGCATGAACTGTGATGAATTCCATCTTTTACCCTGACAGACTGTTACAGTAGATGGAAATCTACAATCATGAACTTAATGAACATTTTTGTAGAAAGAAATGATAACCTACTGATGGGTATGATATAAATGGTGTGTAATAAGGTGTAGAATGTCCTGATTTGAGTGAGAACAGAACTAATTTTCTTAGGTGATTTTACTTTTCAGCTCAGTTCTTCTAATTAACTGCACTTTCTGAAGGTAGCAGCCTTTTCTCACAGACAGTGTCTGCTTCTAGCAGTGACAGCATCCCATGTTTAGAGTTACTAACAAGGATTGGTGTGCAGACCAAGGCCACTGCTGGATCTTGTGTACCACATTGAGGGGTGCAGAAAAGTGAAAGACTGCACCTGCAGGGAGGAGTGGACAGGACAGGTGACCCCAAACTGACCAACAAGGTATTCCATCCCATATACATCGTATTTGGCATAGAGCTGAGGGATCCAAAGGGGTTTTGGGATTTTCTCTCCTGGACTGCTTTGCCAGCTTTCTTTGGCTTGGCTTGGGTCCTCTTTTGGTTCTTTCCTCAGAACATCCCAGGAGGTCTCTGTCCGTTCTGCCTTCGATCCTGGTCTGTGTGTTCCTGAACCCAGTACCAGAATCCAGTTCCTGAACACAGCTCCCTTCTGCTGTGGGGCCCAGTCTGGGACTCCCCCCGTGCCTGCTTCACAGCATCAGTGGTGACGGTGATGTAATTACCATCGGGGGGTTGGGTTTGATACTGTTTTTGTATACATTTGTGTATCTTCTATTTTTATAATTATTAATTTCATTTTCATTAAAGCTGTTCTAGTTTCCTTTTCTAATCACTAAGTCTCTCTCTCTTATTCCCTTTCTCCTTCCCTTTGGGGCCCACGGTGTTTCAAGGCCTCAGATACTCCCAATTCATCTGTACTCAAGGCTAGGGCTTGTATCATTTAAATGGGAGGTAAATTAAAGTTCAAACTCAGCCCCTGTTGATGGCTTAATGCACAATGTAAAAGTCATCCTGGTAGATCAAAGAGCTATAGTGGAATGTGCTGGAGAGAAACTGCAGAAGAAAGACAGAATGACTTCGAAGTTTACTGATAAATTTAGATGCTAATTTAAAATGATCAGAGATAAATAAGCTGATGATTTTGTTTCAAAGCTCTGGGTTTAGATGATAAGTTTTGCATTAAAGCATGAAGATACTTTTTTTAATTGCCTGGGAGAAAGTGTCACTGCTTCTTTCTAAAAATATAGGAATAATGGTGATAGCAGCAGAAAATGCTAAAAGACTGTCTTAACAAGCAAAAGTAAAACCTGTGCAGATATTATTCCTGCAATAATAATTTCTGACAGATAATCCTTAGTTTATTTGAAATCCAGAATTAAACAGAATCATGTTACCCTAGATGTCAAAATCAGTATTGACATTTTTGCCTTATTACAATTCTGTTTGAAATTGATTTAAGGGGAATTTGCTTTGCTTTGACTTCTCTCTCTTTGTCACTCTTTTAAGGTCAACTCAAATCAAAACATACTCTTGGGATAATGCCCAGGTTATTTTGGTTGGTAACAAATGCGACATGGAAGATGAATGGGCAATCTTCACTGAGAGAGGCAAAGATTTAGCAAAGCAACTTGGTAAGAAAAGAAATTACAAAAGCTTTATGATTGCTTGTGAGAATGCACAAAATAATGTCATTAATTGTTACAGTACTTGTAGTGAAAGGTTTGTGATACACTCACTGTAAAGAAATAGTCATACACCACCTCCCTTTTGTTTCTGTAGGCTGAGATCTGAATTGTCCTTGTTGATATCACTAAAACTAACATCATTAGAATGGACATGTATCCAGGGATGACCTTATGCAGATCTGTGACATGTCTATCATCTATAAGACCAGTGCTGGCTGGCATAGACTAAAGACATATCTGATACAACATTCTTTATGCTGCTTCTTATATAGGAAGTACATTATGGCCTTTGTGATAAGCAGCAAGATTAGGCATGCATATGTATAGATACAATATGTTTAAGTAATTATAACCATAGACAGATACATCCTAGCCAGGGAAAAACTAAAAGAAAAACCAACAAACCAACAAAAACACCCAAAACCCAAACAACTAGTATCATGGTTTAGAGTCAGGGCGGCCCCTTAAACCTATAACAGATGCTCTCTGTTAACCCCCCTCCCTCCCCAAAGGGGAAGAGAAAGGGAATAAGGGAGAGAGACTTAGGAGAGCGTTGTTGACCATGGCCAGGTACCCCCGCTACAGCTGCGCTGGGGTGAAGCCCCCTTTGGCCATACCAGCAGCGACCCCACCTCCTTCTTCTGCACCTCCACAACTTCTGCCTGTTGTGGTATCTCCACCCTAAAGGGAGAATAGCTCGTACCGCAGTACCTCAAACACGGGCAAAACATTCTCCTCCCCGCAGCAGCAGAAAGCGGGTGGGCAGCAGGCAGCAGGCCGGGCTCACCCACAGCCGCTCCCGCCCAGCCCCAGCGAGTCCCAACCCTGTAGCTGCCGCCCTACAGCACCAGCAGTGGGCCGCACTGAGCCCCCCGGCCCCACTGCCCGGCCCCACAGGCCCCTACAAGCCTGAGCCCCCAGCGCAGCACACCCTGAGCCCTGCCCCAGGGGCTGCCCTTGACAAGCGCTGCCACTCCACAGGGACCCCTGTGCCCCTGAACCGCTGCCTGAGGATCCCCCCCACACACACACTCTGCCTGAGGATCCCCTCCACAACTGGGTCCGGGGATCCCCAGCCCTGCCCTTCCCCGCAGGGTGACCTCCCCCTAAAGAGCCCCCTGCGCCCCCAGACCACAGCCCAGGGACCCCTCCAGAGGCCCCAGGGGCCGCCGCTGCCCCCCGGCCCCACCCGCACTCACCGCGCCATCCGCCGCGCGCCAGCCGGACGCGCCCTGCGCCCGCGCACTCCCTTTCCCGCGCTCTCGGGGCGCGAGGGCAAGGCGGTGGCTGCCATGAGCCCCTCAGAGCCTCCCGCCGCCGTGCGGGGCCCCCAAGTCGGGGCCGGGGCAGCCGCCAAGGGGCTGCCGGTGCCACTGCCGCCCGGGCAGCGCCTGGTGCCCCGGGGCCTGCGTGGAGCTGCTTCCCCTGCTGATCCCGACGCTCCTAAGCCCCAGTGGGAGCTGTGTCCACCTGCTGATGGGTGGGGAGCGCAGCGCGGAAGAGCCACAGGCAGCAATGGAGCGGCTCCTTTAAGGGAACAATATTTCAATCTGAGCACCAACATTTGGCCCCATCTCAGAGGAAAATCCACAGCAGAGATGCTGAGTGACTTTCTCCAGGCAAAAGCTTGTGGGTAACTGGGTTGCAGTGCCTGTTCCTCAAGGTTCACAGTCATAGGAGAAACTTGGAATCACAGAATCATCGAATGCTTTCCGTTGGAAGAGACCTTCAAGATCATCAAATCCAACCTTATTCCCAGCCCTATCAAAACCACTAAACCCTGTCCCTAAGCACAACATCTACCCGGCTCTTAAACACCACTAAGGATGGTGACTCCACCACCTCCCTGGGCAGCCCATTCCAGTGCCTGACAACCCTTTCTGGAAAGAAATGCTTCCTGAAAAAGAGAGGGAGTGAGCTACTGGAGAGAGGCCAGCAAATGGCCATGATGATGATGAAGGGACTGGAGCATCTCTCCTATGAAGGAAGGGTGAAAGAGCTGGGACTATTTAGCCTGGAGAAGAGAAGGCTCTGGGGGAACCTATGTATAGAAATACCTAAAGGGATGGTGTAAAGAAGACAGAGCCAGGCTCTTTTTAGTGGTGCCCAGTGACAGGACCAAAGGAAATGGGCACAAACTGAAACATATGAGGTTCCCTCTGGACATAAGAGACAACATAAGTTGTTGTGAAATTGTTAGCTATTAATGCATCCTTCCTATGGAAGAATTTAGCATTTATTTAGAACAGTTGGTCCAGAGAAATAATTTCTGGATACAGACTAATTTCACTCAGTAAGTGCTCTGTTAAGAGAAAATATTCTTCCCTGGAAGGCTGACACATAGAGCCTAGTTTTTAAATTTTTCTGTAATTTTTAATATGGGATCCTGTTACACAAGCAAAATTATCCCAGAGTTGTGTACTTATTGCAGATATAATTACTGTAATTATACTGAGTTTCCCTAACATTATATAGAATTTACACAGCACAAGGCATTAGCTTTCAATATTTCTCTTGAAACATTTGAAGTTTCCCAATGAACATCACCAAGGTGTTGTGTCAGAATATACTTTCTTGTTTTAAAAAAGGAACAAATTGTGTTTGGTTATTTCCTTTTTCATTTGTTTGTTGGCAGCTGCACACAAATGGTGCAAACCAAGTATGTAAAATGATTCTGGCACCTTCTATAAATAAGTTGTAATTTTCCAAAGAGACAGTTCTAGCACATCAGTTGTCTTACTTACAAAAATTAGCATTTCTCTACTCATTAGTGATATTACTTTTTGCATATATGGTAATGATGGTAATGATATTAAGATTCTCTACTTGATGAGCATATACATATCTAATTATCTGAGATGGGTTATATGTTCATTTGCAAATATTTCTGTACCATCTATCTTTGTTGAGAAGCTGTTTAATAATATTGTATTTCAAAACTGGCTACAGAGAGGGGGTTATATTTAATAGGCAATAGTATTGGTAGCTGGATGAAAGAACTGCCCATTGCAAGTGAAGATCAGGTTCGTGACCATCTGAAGAACCTGATAGTGCACAAGTCCATGGGACCCGACGGGATACACCCACGGGTGATGAGGGAACTGGCAGATGAGGTTGCTATATTCCAAAAGTCATGGCAGTCTGGTGAAGTCCCCACTGACTGGAGAGGGGAATTATAAGCCCCATATTCAAAAAGGGAAAGGTGGATGAACCTGGGAACTATAGGCCAGTCAGTCTCACTTCTGTGCCTGGTAAGAGAAGCAGCTTTGTGCTTAGGACCAGTATATACTTTGCAGTTAAAACAAAGAACAAAATATGCTACCTCAGGAGGGAGGTAAGTGTGTACAAAGAGGTAAGCAATGTAAAATTACTACATAATCAAATATTTACCGACTTTAATATCTGAGGTTAAACACATTGCAATAGAATATGATGCCTGGCTCTTCTTTAACTCAGTCTAATATTTTTAGACATCAGAATTATTTTGTGCGATGTCTCCTGTGCTCTTTCATGGCCCAACAGCTGTTCTGAATTCTGTGACAATTGCCACCAGCTCTTTCAGGTTCATCATAACATCATCTCTTCCCCTGTATCAGCAGTTCAGGGCTGCCACAGGCCACGTCCAGCTGAGGCTGAAGCGAGATCCAGGCTCCAGCCTCCAAGAGGAGCAGTGATGGGTCCCCAGCAAATCTCTCGACACAGAGCAGGCTCTTTTCCTACATTTGTGCATGTCAGAGTTTCAAAAGACCTTCAGAAAAAGGTGAAACAAACAAAGTAAAATATGTAGCCTATGTATGAGGGTGAGGAGCAGAGCACATCGGTACAGCACCAAGCACAAGACCTAAACACTGATTTTTGAGGCCCTGGGTCAAAGACCCTGTTCATTTGTCTCGGGGGTGCAGAGCCAGGAAAACTGGGGACTTGAGGGAGGACCCAGGCACAGGATATTATGAATCATTTTTGAAGGCTAAGAATCGATGTGTTTGATAGGATGTATTTTAGAAGATGCTGCTGCTGCTTGTGTGTCAGTGTATTTCGGCATTAGCAGGTTGTTTCTCTTCTCTCCCTCGGGTCTGCAGCTTTCCCAGCCATGTGTAAGCCTTGGCCAGGCACCAAGTTCAATGCACAGAAACCACACTGGATATCGGCTTCCAAGGCAATTCCATCGTGCCTTACACCAGCAGAAACTCAGCTGTTATGAGGCCTTACACCAGCAGAAACTCAGCTGTTATGAGGCCTTCCTGATAATTTTCTCCCCTTAAACATTATTTTCACTGGATTATCCCTGGATCCAAAGGAGTTTGCTTACTGATACCTACCTGGGACTCTGGTCTCGGTGGGAAGCTCGGGGAGCATTGGTTGAACCCATGCCATGGTGCTGATGTGCTCAAAGACCTTCTGACAGAGCTGAGTTGTGGCACACAGGCTGGGGCAGGGCTCTGTCCGCCTCTGTGTACATCACAGAGAGGCAGGGAGAGCTGTAAGAACCATCAGCAATATCACAAAACCACAGAATCCCAGTGTGGTCTGGAAGGACCCTCTGGAGCTGATCTGGTGTCCCCCCCCTGCTCCATCCAGCAGGGTCACCCAGAGCAGGGGGCCCAGCAGCGCAGACCAATTGATTCTGGTCCTAATCCAGCCAAGGCTTGATCCTGCCTCTTTACTCCAATGGGAATGTACCGCAGCGAGGAGTCAGGATCGTCCAGCTGAGATGTCACTGGGTGCGGGGGAAGATTCCCCCCCCCCGATAAAAATCACTGAACAAAAAATGCCCTTAAAAAAAAGTTTTGTGTCTTACAGTTGCCTACATTAGCTTAATTTATGCTCTAACTCGGTGGGGGGAAGAAAAGAAAAAGTAGAAAAAACCCACAATAATAAAACAAGCAATGGTAAGATATCCAGGTTGTGATTAGATCACAGTCAAGGTAAACCCGAAAACCCCCAAACTAAAAATCAATATTGCCTTGTGTCGAAAGAGGGCTCTTAAGAGTTATCAATATCAGGTTCAGTTTGGGATTTTTTTTTTGTTGGGGTTTTTTTTGCATGAAGAAAGCCCAACTTATTTAAGCATACTCTTCAGTGCAGGAGAGTTTACAACAGAGTAATATTTATTCAAAAAAAAAAAAAAAAGGAGGAGGGAATCCCAATATTAAAGGAATGTCCGGGAAATGATCACTTATTGGTATCTAAAAATGTCAGCTGTTATCGTGGGGCTCCCCATCGCTACCTCTCCTTCCATCAGGAGGGCGACATAAAAATCTGAGCTAAATTACCAACAAACTTTGAGTACTCATTCAGGAGCCGAGACTGGGAAAAATTTGCTCGTGATGCTGCTTTTCATTCATGCTGTATAATAACAATAAATACCAAGAAACATCCTCATCTGTCCTCTGTGCCTATGCAGAGCAGTGTGAAGATCCGATCAAAAAGGAATCTAAATGACACCTCTGCACCACGGTTCAAAGCAATCCCATGCCCACAGTTAACTTCTTTGGACCTTGGAGAGAGGTGTTTAACACTGCAGTGAACTAAACCGTGCCCGAAAGACAGAAAACAATATTAATAATAAAGAAACATATCTGCGAATAAACAGTCTGGTCTTACCCTGCACTGTATGATCTTCCATGAAGTGGCACAGAAACAGCAAGAGTAAGACCATGCCCGGGTGGATTCTCTGATATAACATCCTCAATATAGCAGGGAGTGAGAAAGACACAGAAAGAGCGTGAGGGGGAGTAGGGAGGGGGAGCGAGCATTAGCCAGCCTGCTTACGATCGCTCTATTGAATGAATGTCAGGCTCTGAATGCAGTCTCTCTTTAAATCTATACGAGGGTCCTAGCTGCCTGCGGTGGGCGGTCTCCCAATGTGTGTGTGTCTGCTCGGGGGTGGGGAGATTAAAAAAGTTCAGTATGAATCAGGTGACATTTTCCACCTTCTGGAAACCCTACCTAATTATCTGCTTTAGGTGCCCTTCTTTCCCTATCTGACAATATTTGTGAATATTTTTACCCAAATCATCTTGTATGCGGGTGGATTCCAATGGGTTTTGTGGTTAATTTCTCTGGTCCTCTGAATCCTTTTTCTGAGAGACTGTACATGTATCTTTAAAATGTCCAGTAGCCCTTTAATGAGCGGTCTGAGTTGGTCAGGGTCCACCCGTGCAGCTATCGGTGTCCTGTACTGCCCTCTCTCATACATCGCCTGGATGCAGGCAGCCTTTTGTACTCCTAACCGGTTCTCCCCTTTCCTTAGGGTGCACACCCCCAGTCCAATAAGCCACTCAGGATGTGATTGACTGTTTTCCTGATGGCCTGTTGCTCAGAAACACTCCAGGACCACAAAACCCTTCTGCCTCATCATCATTCAGCAGTAAACTATCATCTCCCGCCATAGAGACTCTCCACAAATATTCCATTTTGTTTTCACCTGGCTTGTGAGAAAACTGGTCCTGGAGCATATTGAGCTCGGATCCTGACCAGGAGGTTGTATGGGCAGTGGTGCAGGGGTTCCCACCATGTGGTACCATAAGTGTCTCTGTTTTAATAAGAGGTTGCACCTCCTTTTCCTCCATTTCCTCAGTTTCATCAGGACTATTTTCATCAGGGTCTCCCCAACTGTCTCCATCCAAATCCTTGGGGTCTGAGCCCATGACTAACTTGTGGATTTGGAAAGCCCTGGGGGGAATTTTTTCTGGGTCAGTATCAGCTCAATCAACAAACCCATCTGCTCCTTTTGTCTTTTCAATTCTCTCTCCAAGTACCATGCTTTAGATTCTAACAGCCTGGAGCACTCCTGCACCTGAACCAAACAAGCACCCAAGATGGCGCACATGGCCCCTTTATCTGCGTCACTCCAAAACCTTAGGGGGACTTGTCCCATCTTCACCATGACCTCTATGGGGTCAGACCACTTCTCCTTTGCCCATTTTGCATCTGGGGGAGAAGGCACACAGTTGTGCCTCCTTAGCAATTCCTCTATTGACATCCTGCTGACTATGCAAATAATGTCACGGAGGCACCCACAAACCAAACAGCACAATTGTTCTCTCCCAGCTTCCTCAACTGAGGTGGTAAACTGTGTTATGATTAAACATGATATTTAAACTGCATTATGTTGGTGGTGATGGGTTCTTTGTTGGAGATGACAGAAAAATCTCATTCTTTAGAGTTTTCCAAGACTTGGTGCTTAACACAAAGCCCTGAAAAGAGCAGGGTTGTTTAATGTCCTGGTTTGAGTGAGAACAGAACAGTTCTGTTCAGTGATTTTACTTTTCAGCTCAGTTCTTCTAACTAACTGCACTTTCTGAAGTTAGCAGCCTGTTTTCACAGGGAGGTGGTTGAGTCACCATCCCTGGAGGTATTTAAGAAACGAGTTGACATGGTGCTTCATGACATGCTCTAGGGGCAGGCATGTAGGAGGCTTGTGGTGTTTTTTTGTGTTTTGTTTTGGTTTTTTTCTAATGGCCGGGTATTTAGGTGTGGTTTTTTTTCTTGTAGGTATGGTTGGACTTGGTGATCTAGGAGGTCCTTTTCAACGATGATTATTCTGTGATTCTGTGATTAAGATATTACAAGAAGTAGAAGTAGCTGTCAAGTTGGGAGATACCTCCTCCAGTGCCTGACATAGTCCAGCTACAGTGTGTCAAGGATGTTAATGGTGAGACTGGATGCAACCACAGCCTCAGGGAGTGGATTAAGTGATCAAGTCAAAAGTCATCTCCCACCAAGGTGACTCAGAGATGAGAAGAATCACAGAGCATCATAGCTGGACAATTTCATTAGAGGTCTCTACCTGGTGAAGGTCTTTCCTCCCATATGATGCATGAAACACCACAGGAAAATGACTCAGCAACCTGCTTGATGGAAGTTCAAAGTGTGGAAAAAGGCTTTGGTCCTTTCCCCCCTCCAAGATGATGCTCAACCTTTTTATTTTTAATGAAATTTTGTGGGATCCTCGCTTTCTCTAAACAAGCTATATCTGCTTTGTATTAATCATTAATTGCCTTTCCTGGAACATAAGCCTTATGTGTAGACACTCATAGTAGAACACAGCAGAAAAGGAAACGGTATTTTATTTAATACAGTCTCTCAAGCAACTGAAGGTATTGATTAATGCTTCTCATGTTTCCAGATATTCTCTGTAATGGGAAAAAAAGCCATATTCCCCTAAAGTGGCAGTTGTATAAGTTATCAGCAAATATAGCTCTTTAGTGAACTCAAAACATCCTTTTTTTTTTTAAAGTTTTTTAGAATCATAAAATACCAGGTTGGAAGGGACCTCAAGGATCATCTAGTCTAACCTTTTAAGGTAAACTGAAAAGTCTTTAAATTTAGTTTGGTTTTAAAATGGGATCATTCATGTTTTTAGTCACTGAGATTATATCCTTCTTCCAAAAAAAGGGAAAATTGAAAAAAGTTAGTGAGATTCATTAGCTGACTTGAGGATATGAAAGTATGTGAAAAAGCATCATTGCTCCTCTTCAAGGAGTAGTTCAAGAAGTTGGTATCTTGAATCATTGAATCATAGAATCATTTAGGTTGGAAAAGACCCTTAAGATCGAGTCCAAATGTAAACCTAACAGTGTTGAGTCCACCACTAAATCGTGTCCCTAAGTGTCACATCTACATGTCTTGGAGATACCAACATCCTCATGGAAGTCAGACTTCTTTATGACTTCAGATGCAATTTAAATAATTATGAAGACTGGAAACACACTAGAATTAAACACCAGGTAGAAACTGGAAAATATTTTAAAAAGACATTAATCAATAATGGAGTTTTATAATCATAGCGAAATAATTTGTGGTGTACATAGAAAAGGGGGGAATTGAAGGCAGGATACAGGATATCTTGGTAGAGTTTTACTAATCTTTGAACAAGCAACAACAATTAGCCAAAACCAAGAAACAAACAAACAAAAATATTTTAAGAATTAAAAAAATATTTTTTCCCATATTTTGGAATGAGTAATCACAAGGAAAGAAGGAGAATGTTGGTGTGGGAGGGAGGGACCTTGCAGCAGAAACAAGAAACAAGATCCCTGATTCTAAATCATAAATAACAGCTTTGAAATAGCTGACATCTGAAATAACTGCTGCTGTTCTCTGCTAATATCACAAATATAGTATTTTACTCTCAATAGCAGTAAAACTATCACTGAGAGGGGCCTGTTACATTTTGCATAGTTAATCTCAGACCATTAATACATATTAATTGTCCTTCCCTTTAAGGATTAGTTTTCCTTATGATTGCTGATCAAAGCAGGAATAGGTGATCAGTGACAAAAGCAATGGGTGAGGGGAATTTACCCAAGAAGTTTTGTTAAAGAGTTGCATTGTGGAAGAACAGTGACCACAGAGTATAATCTAAATATCTCTAATGTATGGAGAGCTGAATCTTCAAATTTTCACCTCTTTGTGTGGGGATGATTTGGCCTGGGGATTTGACTAACAAATTTTCATTGTGAGACATCTCCTGGCATTGCTTTTCCAAACCTGATTCTGACCTAACTGTAATGGGTGGGAAATCGATGCGGGGGGGTGTGGTGGGCAGTATCACTTTATAAATTAAGGTTACGCTAAAGCCCTGTGCTCAGAAATTGTCTGGGATGTTACAGAATTTACAGGATTATAGGACAAACTATATTAAATTGACCCTTTGTGTTTTTAGTGATTACCTTTAAAGAGCTTCCCGGTCAAGGGTTTCAACTTCTCTTTTGAGTCCCATCTTTTTAAATTGCTATACAAGATTTTGAGAGCTACATTCAACTGGTTACTTAACCTCACTTTTTCACAAAAATGTCAACAAATTGTGCACTGCCTTTGCAATAAATCCTGCCCTTGCCATAAGCAGGCACTAGCTGGTGAAAGCATTCTCTGAGATAAGCTGATTCTTTGGAAACATATCGCTAGTTAAACGGGGTGCATATAGCAAGGCTCAAGAAATTCTGGAATGAACAGGACCTATGTAGGTTCCCTTTTGGGCTGGGGCTGGCTCCTGAGAATAACTTTCCAACGAAGGTCAGGGATGGGAAAGAAGGCTGAGGGTATTTCAGAAGTGGCCCAAAGAATCTTTAAACATTATTACAGACTCTGCTTATGCTGCGGGAATTTTAGCATGGTTATCTGGAGCTTATTTGAGACATGTGGAAAATGAGAACTTATTGGAAGTGCTAAGAAACCTATGGGAGCTAGTGACATACAGAGAACAGCCTTTCTATATTATGCATTTACGAAGTCATCAGAGTATTGTAGAAGGTTTAGCAGAAGGAAATGAGAGAGTAGATCACCTAGTAGCACCAGCTTGGGCCACCACATCTACCCCATATACATTACAACAGGCTATCCGATCCCATGAATTTTTCCACCAGTCTGCGCGAGTGTTAGCAAAGAAATTTTGTCTAAAAATAGGCGATGTGCGCGGAATTGCAGCAACTCGTGCTCATTGTCAACAACAAGTGTCGGTTATGGACAAAGGGGTAAATCCCAGAGGACTGGGACCGTTGCAATTATGGCAGTCCAATATTACAGAATATGGAGAATTTGGCCGTCTAAAATATGTCCATGTTACAATAGATACCTATTCACAAGCAGTGTGGGCCACAGCTATGACATCGACAAATGCTGCCTCGGTCATACGACGCTGGTGGGCATGCTTTGTGATCCTGGGTGTTCCTCAGTCAATCAAAATGGACAATGGGTCTGGATATATAGCTAGCAAGACTCAATCATCTCTGCAAACGTGGGGAGTTAGGCACGTCACTGGCATGCCAGGGAATTCTACCGGACAAGCGATCATTGAATGTACGCATAAAACCTTAAAGGCCATGATGAATAAACAAAAAACAGGGGAAGTAGGATTAGCACCAGGAACAAGGGTGGAGAAAGCTGTTTATGTACTAAATTATCTGTCTTGAGCAGAAAAAGAGGAATACCCACCGATCATGAAGCATATCCAGGGTTTGGCTGGAGAGCAAGAGTGGGAAATAAAACCGAAAGTGTTATGGAAAGACGTAACAGAAAACTGTTGGAAAGGACCGGTGGAGTTAATAACGTGGGGTCGAGGGTATGCTTGTGTTTCCACAGGTGCAGGACCACGATGGATACCAGCAACATGGGTCCGACCAGTGATAAATAAGACGCAAGAAAAGCACAACAACGATGCCGTCGATGTCGTCAGCAATGAGGAAGATCAGAACCTAAACGAGGACGGCGAAGAGTCTAAGTAGTATAGTAAGAAAGCAGTAACGAATAGTGCAACATAATAGAATAATAGTAAAAGTAGTCTTGAATAAGTGTAATAGAATAGTATTCAGAAATACTATAATTATAACTAGTCATAGTAAGAATAGTATAGTCATAAGTGATTTAGAATAGGGATAGTGAGTATGGGGAAACAAACTGACTTGATTCACCTACTCCCTCAGCTGCTTCTGCTACTCGTCGTGTGGGACTCCAAACAGCAGCTTTCCACTTGCGATGGTTTCCTACAAGACGGCAAGATCCATCAGTAAACAGAGCATATTGCTTATCATTATCTTATAACTGCTTATATGTTGGGGCTTCTTCAACACGTGTCACCACCTGTTCTGGTGGCATTCCAAAGTCTTTACCTTCTGGCCAAAACATGATCACTTCCAAGATTCCTGGACAACTGAGATTCCCTATTCGATCTCTCTGTGTGATTAATGCAGCCCACTTACTCCCTGTAGCATCGGTGGCAAGATGAGTGGAAGGGAACTTACCCTTGAACATCCAGTTTAGGATTAGCAACCTTAGTACCAGGAGGAGCTGTGCTTCAGTACCAATCACTTCTGAAACAGCTTGAACTCCTTCATATGCTGCCAATATATCTTTTTCATTAGGAGTGTAGTTGGCCTCGGAACCTTTGTATCCTCGACTCCAAAATCCTATGGGCCGACCTCAAGTTTCCCTGGGTGCTTTCTGCCAGAGGCACCAGGTAGAACAGTATTCCCGACTGCAGTATAGAGCACATTTTTAATGTCCTGTCCTGTTCGGACTGGCCCAAGGGCTACTGCATGTACAATCTCTCATTTCATCTGTTCAAAGGCTTGTTTGTTCAGGACCCCAATTAAAATTGTTTTCCTTTCAAGTCACTTCATAGAGAGATTTTAGAATTTGACTGTAACAAGGGATATGCATTCTCCAGAAACCCACAGCACCTAAGAAGGTTTGTGTTTCCTTTTTGTTAGTTAGTGGGGACATCACTGCTATTTTGTTAACCACATCCATCGGGATCTGGCGACACCCATCTTGCCATTTGGTTCCCAAAAACTGGATCTCTCGTGCAGGTCCCTCCAGTGCAGTATGGATCAGTCTATGGCAAATGGTGGGGCTGTGTTTCCACCCCTGGGGCAGTCGATTCCAGGTGTATTGGACACCTCTCCAGGTGAAAGCAAACTGAGGCCTACACTCTGGTGCTATAGGAATGGAGAAAAATGCATTAGAAACAGTATAGCATTTAACTCGGAAAGAAATGCTAAAAAGACACGAACAGACATTGCTCTCAGAAGCAACAACATTTAGGCCGTCTGTTTTAGTTCTGAATTCTTAAAGATGCTCAGGAAAAAAGTCATACTCTCTGAAGTGAGCGAACCGGAATTTGAACTATTAGGGCAATCTATCAGAGCTCTGATTGTGCCCCAATAAATCTGTCGGGGTTTAGGGTCAGGGCGGCCCCTTAGACCTATAACAGATGCTCTCTGTTAACCCCCCTCCCTCCCCAAAGGGGAAGAATGAGACGTTTGTAAGGTCTTTTTACCGTGCTTCAGAATTGCGAATTCAGCACTTCTCAAGGCAACATGCTCACAGCCGGATTGAAAGGATGTAGCCACGAGTGCGTTGTGCAGTGAATGAGAGGCACGGAGAAGGGAAGACTCAGTGAGAGAATTCAGGGTTAGCACCTTTGCTAAGGGAGTTAGGACGAGACATTTGCCAGCTTTCTTGACTGTGCCTCAGAATCGCAAATTCAGCACTTGGCGAGGAAACATGCTGCACAGCCGGATTGAAAGGAGGTAGCCGTGAGTGTACTGTGCAGTGAACGAGAAGCACCGAGAAGGAAGATTCAGCGAGAGAATTCAGGGCTAGCAGCTTTGCTGTGGGAGCTAGGACGAGACGTTTGTCAGCTTTTTTAACCGTGGTTCAGAATCCCGAACTCAGCAGTTCGCAAAGCAACATGCTGCACGGCTTGATTGAAAGAAGGTAGCCACAAGTGCACTCTGCAGTGAAGGATAGGCACGGAGAATGGAAGATTCAGTGAGAGAATACAGGTCTAGCAGCTGTGCTGAGGGAGATAGGATGAGACAATTGTAAGCTTTTTTGACCGGTCTTCAGAATCGCGAATTCAGCACTTGGGAAGGCAAAATGCTGCACAGCCGGATTGAAAGGATGTAGCCGAGATTGTGTTGTGCAGTGAAATAGAGGCTCACAGAAGGGAAGACTCAGTGAGACAATTTAGGTCTAGCTCCTTACTGAGGGACCGAGGAGGAGACAGTTGTCAGCTTTTTTGACCGTGCTTCAAAATCGTGAATTCATCACTTGGGAAGGCAATATGCCGCACAGCCGGATTGAAAGCAATGAGCCATGAATGCATTGTGCAGTGAATGAGAGGCATGGAGAAGGGAAGATTCAGTGAGAGAATTCAGGGCTAGCGCTTTTCTGATGGAGCTTGTACAAGACATTTGTCAACTTTTTTAACCCGGCTTCAGAATCGCCTATTCAGCACTTGACTAGGCAACAGGCTGCACAGCCAAATTGAAAGAAGGTAGCCGCGAGTGCATTGTGCAGTGAACGAAAGACATGGACAACGGAAGATTCAATGAGAGAATTCAGGGCTAGCACCTTTGCTGAAGGACCTAAGACGAGACGTTTGTCAGCTTTTTTGACCGTGCTTCAGAATCACGAATTCAGCACTTGGGAAGGCAACATGCTGCATCACAGGATTGAAAGGAGGTAGCCGCAAGTGCATTTTGCGGTGAATGAGAGGCACATAGAAGGGAAGATTCAGTGAGAGAATTGTGAGCTAGCACTTTCCTGATGGAGCTTGTACAAGACATTTGTCAGCATTTTTGGCTGTGCTTCACAATCGCGAATTGGTTATCAAAGACTGGACCGGGCTGCCCTGGGAAGCGGTTGAATCACCATTCCTGGATGTATTTAAAAGCTGTCTAGGTAGGGTGCTTAAGGATATGGTGTCATAGTGACCCTGATGGAGTTAGATAATAATTGAACTTGATAATCATTTAAGTCTTTTCCAACCATAGTAATTCTGTGATTCAGTGTAACTCCTTTACTATTCCATAAAAGAAAAAAAAAACTTTTCTCTTGCTCTTCTTTATTGATATGAACAGACTCAGTACTATATATACAAATACTATAATCAGAACAAGCAAAGGACAGTAGGGAAGATCATAAAAGGGGAAAAATAATACAATTTTCATCTTGAAGGAACACTACTTGCTATCTTTTTCAGTTGAAAGCATAGTATCAGGTATCAAATTCAAGGGATTAAAAGACAATGGTTCTTTATTTAAAAGTATGCATGTTATATAATTGCCTAGTTCTTACTGAGTAGAATCAGTTTAACAGATGTAGGTATCCTTGTCTAAGAAGTTGCTTGGAATGGCTTTATAACTGCTCCCCAGCCAAAGAATAAACAAGAAAAGGCCAGATGTTCCAATGATGTAGTAATGACTTTGTTTGGGAAGGATCTTTTTTTCTATTTCAAAATAAGGGGAGCTGCACCAGGAACTTGTTCAGACAAAGATTAAAGGACAACACGAAACCCTTGGCGTACTTCTTTTCTTTACATTTATGTGTTCCAAAATGACTTTTCTGTTTGGTCAGTTAAGTCAAACTACAGAGTTTTCTGTCTCTATGGATGATTTTCTGTATTGGAATATACCTGTTTTCTCAGATCATTTACATGGCTTCTGGAAAAATAGGTTCAGAAAGCCAAGGTCTACAAATCAAAATCTGTTAATACAAAGCACACATCTCTAGGTCCTTGAGGATTTTTTTCATAGTTCCTAACCTAAAGTTCTATGATATTCATAGTGCCATAACTAGGCCTTTTTAAAAATGTCTGTGAATAGCATGTTAAATAAGCTTGGTATTTGATACTCAGCCTATTCCTTTTGGAAAATAAGGCAGACCCTCCAGATGCAGAACAAAAGGATTAATGATCCTACTTAATTTTCCTGTCAATGTGTTATCAGACTGTATTGTCAAAATACAAATTCAGGTATTATGATACTGAGGAAAGGAAAATATAAGTTAAAAAGTAAATATACTCTTACAATGAAAAAGGTTTTAAGCAGAACATTTTAAAAATTGAATCTGGAGTCCTTTCTTCAAGTTTGAGACGTACCATGGAATAAAGAAAAAAAAAAAATTGGGAAACAAATGCTTATAATTTCTTGTAAAAAAAGTTTCTTTTTCTTTATTTAAAATATAAAAAAAAAACCCAAAAAAACCATTTTCAGGACTCATACTGTATTTTCCCCAGTTACCCGGGGAAATGCTTCAGCCTGAACTAAGCCAGAAATTACTTCCACACTTACTAACACTTATTGTTTCCCTTCCGATTTTCAGAAAGGCCCGATGTAATTGATCTGCCAAGTTTCCCAGAGAGTCCTTTTATCTCTTAAATGGAGTGGAAATTCTTCCATAGGATGTCGTTCCAATCGAAGTCTGCATTGTTCACAAGCTGAAATACAGTTTGTGATTTGGAGTCTGTCTGCACTGATACAGCCAGGTTGCTCTGTCACCATCTCAGACAAGCCGTCGTCCAGTTTGTGGTTCAAAGTCTGTTTACACTGATACAGCAATGTTGAGGCATACACTATACCGCCCTTGTCATCGTCTCTGACACTACCCCAAGATCCTGTTTTGATTTTGTTTTACAAAGACCTATTAATTATATGATTGTTTGGTAATCAAAAGGTAACTGCAAACCGCCACAGAATTGCTGTCTCTGCCAGAATCACATTGAGCATGCGCCTACACTGGGGTTCAACGCTGGTCAATGTGAGGAACAGTGTTATCTTCACCCCAGAGACCACCAGGGGGCTGCCAAAGACCACCTAGAAAGCAAACTGTGCATGCAAAGAGGAGGTTATGAATATTTAGATAAGTTCTAGGAAATCCTATGTATATTTAGATTAGTTCCCAGAAATGCGCTGAATATGTATGTATTTGTTCTATAAGAATCAAATGCCTTGGGCTCTTGGAGGCACACTTGTGAGGAAATATCCTGGTGTGACCCCAGCTCTGTAATAAAGAATACCTGATTAATAGTCTCTTGGACTATTGAGTTTGATTTTTTCATTTCAGTTGGCACTCCAGATAGGACCCTCTTTGCTCAGCTGCAGGAACCATTGAGAATGGGACTCCCTTGGGTGCTCCTGGTGATTTTCCTGAGGGACTCCTTGCCTCAATTGGATCACTGAGGGAGCAGACAAGGACCATCTGATGAAGGCATTCTTTTGATTTGTGGTTTGGGGTTTTGGGGACCGGTCCATTTGGAAGAGCTACTGTAAGTCACGAGACAAGATCTTTCACAGGATAGCATATACCAGGTTGCTAACACCTAACTGGTATACTTTAGCATTGGATACCTGAATCGCATCATTTGGTTAAGCCCTCAAGGAGGTATTGGTTGTTAAGGAGTATACAAAGGGGCAAGAATCAAAAGAACTAGGACCGATATGGCGTGAGGTTATTAACACTCTCTCCATGATTGAAACCAACCTGTCATTCCCAAAAAGGTTCAAAGCTCTTTTACCGTGGTTGGTTTGGAGTCCTGCATATCATTTTGACCTGTATTTGGGACAGCCTTAAACACAGGATAGGCTTGGACATCCCCTTGCGGGGTGTTACTATCGCCCTGAGTTAGTGGCACACCCTCTTGAGGCATTATAGCAATCTCCTGATCCTGCATAGATTCCCCTGTTTTGTTTGGCATTTCCCCTCTTTCTAATAGATCCCAGTTGCCCACCCCCAGAGCCCGCAATTTAACCAACTCCCGGACATTCTCCGAGGACCCCAGCACGAATGACAGAGGTGGGCAGGGTACGGGTGCCGGGCTAGAGGGCGATACGGTGGTGGAGGCTGTAGTCGGTTGCGCAGGGGGTAGCAAGGCAGCCATCTGTGGCAGCGCAATTTGGGGCGCTGCCGGCGGTGCTGGCATATCTTGTGACGGAGCTGTCTGTGCTGCTGGAGTCGTTTTCGTCCGTTCCGCCGGTGATGCCTCCGCCGGCCAAGGCGCTGCTGGGGCTGCTGCCACCGCTGGCTGAGGCGCTGCCGGGGTTGCCGTTTTTTTCACCGGTCTCGGTTTTGCCGCAGGAGCCATCGCCACTTCAGTGTTTGGCATTACCGGAGCCGGCACTTCCGGCTTCACCGCTGGAGCCTACACTTCCGCGTTGGGTATTACCGGAGCCAGCACTTCCGGCCCAAGTTGGCCTGGCACGGCTCTCTCAGTGGCCGCCCGCAAGAACGCCTCCTGCAATTCCACTAGCTGCTGGGATATCTTCCGCAAATATTTTCCCAACACTGCCAGCTGTCACGTTAAAAGAATCACAGAAGCACAGAATCACAGAATCATTTAGGTTGGAAAAGACCCTTGGGATCATCGTGTCCAACCATTCGCCCTACTCTACAAGTTCACCCCTAGACCATACCCTCCAACACCACATCCAAGCGATGCTTAAACACATCCAGGGATGGAGACTCAACCACCTCCCTGGGAAGCCCATTCCAATATCTCACCACTCTTTCCGTGAAGAATTTTTTCCTAGTGTCTAGTATAAACCTACCTTATTTCAGCTTGAGGCCATTCCCTCTGGTTCTGTCACCAGCAGCAGCAGCTGCACCTGTGCATGAAGACACCCAGATACGGGTGCATGTGCAGAATTGCCGGGCGCTGCGGGCACTTGTGAAAAACTCCAGGGCGCTGTGAGCGCAGCAGGCGTGCGCGCAGAAAAGCTAGGTGCCGCCATGGAACTCCAGGTCACTGTTAAACCGGGACAGACAACCAGAGTGTCTCGGTTTGAAAGACAGGAATCTGCCAAGGAAGGCAGGAGCCCCGCTTCAGAATGGAAAATACAACCCCCTCCCCTCCGAATGCTTAGAATTTGAAATTAAGGGGCTTTCAGGCAAAGATGAGGAACCCCTTTCCCCCTCTCTTTCTCCTGCACACTCTCGCTCTCTTTCGCTCTATCGCTCGCCCTCTCTCTATCTCGCGCTCTCCCTCTCTTGCACTCTCTCTCTTGCACGCTCTCTCTCGCTCTCTCGCTCTTGCTCTCTCTCACTCTCTCGCTCTCCCTCGCTCTCTCTCTCTCGCTCTCTCTCGCTCTCTCACTCTCGCTCTCTCCTCTCTCTCGCTCTCTCGCACGCTCTATCTCGAAGTCTGTCTCTCGCTCACTCTCTCTCGCTCTCGTACTCTCACGCTCTCACTCTCTCTCTTGCTCTTTCTCTGTCGCTCTCTCTCTTGCTTTCTCTCTATCGTGCTCCCGCTCTCGCTCTCTCTCGCGCTCTCGCTCTCTCGCACTCTCGCTCGCGCTCTCTCGCTCTCTCGCGCGCGCTGTCTTGCACGCTCTCTCTTATGCGCTCGCTCTCGCTCCATCTCTTGCGCTCTCACTTTCTCGCTTTCTCTCTCGATTGCTCTTCCTCTCTCTCGCTCTCTCTCTCGCCCTCTCTTGCTCGCTCTCTCTCTCTCTATCGCTCTGGCTCTCGCTCTCCCTCGATCTCTCTCATGCTCTCTCTCGCTCTCTTTCTCCTCTCTCACTCTCTCTCGCTCTCTCGCTGTCTCTCGCTCTCTCTCGCACACTGTCTCGATCTCTCTCTCACTCTCTCACTATGTCTCTCTCTCGCTCTCTTGCTCGCTCTCTTTCGCTATCTCTCTCGCTTGCTCTTGCTCTCTCTCGCTCTCTCTCTCGCTCTGTCTCTCACTCTGTCTCACGCTCTCTCTCTCTCGCTCTGTCTCTCTCTCGCTCTGTCTCTCACTCTGTCTAACGCTCTCTTGATCTCTCTCTCGCTCTCTCTCTCGCACTCTCGCACTCTCTCTTGCTCTCTCTCACTCTCTCACTCTCTCGCTCTCTCTCTCTCTTGCATGCGCTCTCTTGCATGCTCTCTATCGTACGCTCTCTCTCGGCCTCTCTTGCTCTCACTCTCTCTCTCGATATGTCTCTCACTCTGTCTCTCACACTCTCTCGCTCTCTCGCTTCCTCTCGCTCTCTCGGTCTCTCTCTCGCTCTGTCTCTCTCTCTCTCTCTCGCGCTCTATCTCGCACTCTGTCTCTCGCTCTCTATCGATCTCTCTCTTGTACTCTCACGCTCTCACTCTCTTTCTCTCTCTCTCTCTGTCGCTTTCTCTCTTGCTTTCTCTCTATCGTGCTCCCGCTCTCTCTCTCTCTCGCTCTCTCTCTCTCTCTCACTCTCTCGCTCGCACTCTCGCTCTGTCTCTCGCTCTGTCTCTCGCTCTCTCTCCCTCTCTCTCGCTTATTCTCTGTCTCTCTCTCTTGCAATTTTCATTGCCCTTCTCTGAACTCACTCCAGCAACTCTATATGTTTCCTGTGGTGAGGAGCACAGAAGTGAACACAGTACTTGAGGTGTGGCCTCACCAGTGCTGAGTACAGGGGCACGATCACTTCCCTACTACTGCCGGCCACACAATTTCTGATACAGGCCAGAATGCTGTTGGCCTTCTTGGACACCTGGGCATACTGCTGACTAACATTCAGCCGGATGTTGACCATCACTCCCAGGACCTTTTCCACCAGGCAGCTTTCCAGCCCCTTTTCCCCAGGACTGTAACTTTGCCTGGGGTTGTTGTGACCGAAGTGTAGGACCTGGCACTTGGCCTTGTTAAACCTCATACAATTGGCCTCGGGCCATTGATTCAACCTGTCCAGATCCCTCTGCAGAGCCTTCCTACCTTCAAGCAGATCAACATTCCCACCCAATTTGGTGTCAACTTGCTGAGGAAGCACTCAATCCCATCACCCAGACCATTTATAAAGACATTGAACAAGACCGGCCCCAAAACTGAGTCCTGGGGGACACCACTGGTGACTTGCTGCCAACTGGATTTAACTCCATTTACTATAACTCTCTGGGCCCAGCTGACCAGCCAGTTTTTAACCCAGCAAAGAGTATGCCTGTCTGTGCCATGAGCTGCCAGCTCCTCTAGCAGAATGCTGTGGGAGATGGTGTCAAAGGCTTTACTGAAGTCCAGGTAGACAATGTCCATAGCCTTTTCCTCATCCACTAGGCAGGTCATCTGGTCATAGAACAAGATTAGGTTGGTCAAGCAGGACCTGCCTTTCCTGAACCCACGCTGGCTGGGCCTGATCCCTTGACTGTCCTGCATTTGTCATGTGAGCTCACTCAAGATGAAACTCTTCATAATTTTTCCCAGTTCTGAGGTCAGGTTGACAGGCCTGTAGTTCCCCGGATCCTCCTTCTGGCTCTTCTCATAGATGGGTATCACATTCGCAAGCCCTAGTCATGTGAGACTTCCCCTGTTAGACAAGACTGGAGAGAGGCTTGGCAAGCTCCTCTGCCAGCTCCCTCAGTACTCTAGGGTGGATCTCATCTAGCCCCATTGATTTGTGAATGTCCAGGTGCTGTAGCAGGTCATTAGCTGCTTCCTCATGGATTATAGGGGGTTGTCCTGCTCTCCATCCTTATCTTCCAGCTCAGGAGGAGGAATACCCTGGGGGTAGCTGGTGTGACTAATAAAGATGGAGGCAAAGGTGGCATTAAGTATCTCAGCCTTTTCCTCATCCTTGGTAGCAATGTTCCCCCCCTTTTATTGTTAATGTATTTGTAAAAACTTTTTTTGTTGTCCCTTATGACAGTGGCTAGATTGAGCTCCAGCTGGGCTTGTGCCAGGCTGCCCAGGGCAGTGGTGGAGTCCCCGTGATCCCTGGAGGGGTTTCCAAGCCCCCCGTGGAGCTGTGGGGCTGAGGGCCATGGGTCAGTGGTGCCCTGGCAGTGCTGGGGGAGTGGTTGATCTCCACGAGCAGAGAGATCTTTCCCAACCAGAGCGATTGTGTGGTTTCCTGGGGAGGCTCTTCAGCGGTCAGAGGTAGCTGGGGATGTCAGATCCAGACTGTGCTCCCCCCAGAACTGGGGGGATCAGTGCTCAGTCATGGGGGAGGCTCTGGCAGGTAGGACAACAGCCACCAGCTTTGCTCTGACCACCCTGGCTGCCTCTCCCCACTGAAAGGGGATGCTGAGGACAGAGAGCAATGCTGTGGGTTGTTGTCTCTCTTCAGCAGAGCAAGGTGAGCTCTCAGAGGCAAAGCTCTGAGGATGGCAAATGACTTCTCCTTTGCTCTGCCCTGCTCACAACCTGCCCTTAGTTTGCAGTGGGCTGGACTTCAGGCTGTGGATTTGCCCGCAGCTTCCTTCCCAGGGCTTCCAGTTCTCCCTGTTCATCCCCACGCCGTTCTCGTCGTGTGATTGATGTCTGATGTTGTTCTGATATCGCTGTGATATTGTTCCTCCTCAGTGGCTGACGTGCTCCTAGACCAGGCTGAATAGACACTGAAGCTGAACAGGCTGGCAGCCCAGCTAGGGGAAAAAAAGAATAAGATGATTTTCATTTCAGTCACGATTTTCTCTATTTAGGTAATTTACAAATTTAAGGCAGATGTTTGTTTACAAGTCGCCTGTTCTTTATTTTCACTTTTTCTTTTTTTTTTTTTTTTTCCTGGTTGAAAATTGCTGGTGTGTGAGTGTGCTGTCAGACCAGAAGTCTGAGAAGGAGTGGAGAAGGCAGTTAAGGAAATAAGTCCCTCTCCCTGCTAAGAGACTCTGGCTACCTCCACGCTGGTACTTTCCATACAGAGCCCTGCTCACAGCAGTGTCAGCACCAGCCCATCCCTTCGACTCAAACAGTTCACAGAACTTTGTACTGATTTCAGTTCCCAAAGCTGCGGGTGTCATCTCCCTACAAGTTTCTCTTTAAAGTTCTATGTGATTATTTAATTCATTTGTGGTCGGATGGACCCCAAGCCTGGAAGATGTCCCAGATGTCCCCTCTGCCTGGTGTCAGGGACACGGCATCAGCCCTGAAGGGATCTCACCCCAAGGCAACTTGATGTAAAGTGGGGCTGAGTCGCAGAATCACTGAATCCCAGCATGGTGGGGGTGGGAAGGGCCCTCTGGGGATCAGCTGGTGCCACCCCCCTGCTCCATCCAGCAGGGTCACCCAGAGCAGGGGGCCCAGGGTCGCAGTCTAAGGAAACCAAGAGATCACTTGAAAAACTGATTGAAAAAATAGAGAGAAGGGAGAACAGATCCTATTCTTCCCCTGAGTGGACCTGTGTTGAAGCCACTAGGAGAATGGTCTTTGAGACCAGCTAAATAGGAACAGTACATGTCACGACCTACCCTGTGGTCTCTTCTCTGTGCCTTTGGAGAGAAAATGAGCAGATGAGATGGAAAACCTACCTCTGCTCTACAGGCAGAGTACTCTACTTACAAGGTAAAATGAAGAGAAGAGAGAATTCTTGCAGAAGGGAATTCCAGTCCACCATGAGCAGTCCTCTGATCCAACTACATGGGCCTCAGGTCAAAACATGAGTAGGGGGAATGAAAATGTGATTCCTGTAATCAATACCAATCCTGTAAATAGTGCAAATTCTGTCAACGGTATAATTCCTGTGATCTACACATACCCTGTTAACCAGGTAAACCATGTGAACCCGGTGAACTACACAAACCCATTTACCCTTGGAATTAGAGGGGCCCTGCCTCCAGCCAGGTGGAGAAGAGGGACAACAGAGTTTCGATGGCCTGGCACGTTAAAACCACAAAAGTACAAAGCCCTAGTAGATACTGGTGCCCAGTGCACCCTATTGCCATTGAATCATAAAGGGACTGAATCTGTTACCATTATTGGAGTAACAGGAGGATCTCAAGAACTGACTGTAGTAGAGGCTGAAGTGAGTCTAACTGGGAATAAACAGGAAAAGCACCATATAGTAACTGCTCCAGATGTTCCGTGCATCCTTGGCATAGACTTCCTCAAGAAAGGATATTATAAGGACCCAAAAGGGTATCGATGGGTCTTTGGTATAGCAGCTGTAGAGACTGAGGACAAGAAACAGTTGACTGTCCTGCCTAACCTTTCAGAGGAGTCTGCTGTTGTGGGCAAGATGAGAGTTGAGGATCAAAAGGTGCCAATTGCTACTGGAACGGTGTATCGACGACAATATCGCACCAACCGAGACTCTGCAGCTCCTATCCAGAAGCTGATCTGTCAGCTAGGGAGTCAAGGGGTGGTTAGCAAAACTTGCTCACCCTTTAACAGTCCTATGTGGCCAGTGAGAAAATCTAATGGGGAATGGAGTGGACTATCATGGCCTGAATGAGGTTACGCCAGCAATGAGTGCTGTCATACTGGACATGTTGGAACTCCAGTATGAACCGGAGTCAAAGGCTGCTGAATGGTATGCTACCACTGACATTGCTAATGCATTCTGCTCTATTCCTATAGCACCAGAGTGTAGGCCTCCGTTTGCTTTCACCTGGAGAGGTGTCCAATACACCTGGAATCGACTGCCCCAGGGGTGGAAACACAGCCCTACCATTTCCTCCCCACCCCCGCTGTGGTTCTCTCCACCGCTGAGGAGGAGCCTCCACAGTGGCCCCGCTCTTGCCGCTGCCCCCAAAACCCTTTTCTCCCTCTACCCCCACCCCCCACTCTTCCTTACTGCCTTTTTCCATTGAGAGAGCAGTGGGAACCACTGACCCGAGACATCGATGGCAGGGTATAATTCGCGATGTGTTAATAGAAGGGGAAGTCATCCCAACTTCTACCCCTTCAGCTTTTCCGGTTATCGCCGGTCCAGACCAACTGGGACAGTGGGTACCTCTTGACTGGAAAACTTTGAAAGAGGCTAAGATGGCTATTGCACAGTACGGTTTAAAATCTCCATTTACGCAGGCAATGCCATTGCATTTGTTTACATGTACTGCTGTGACACCGCATGATTCTCATATGATCGTAAATATGTTGTAACACCTTCTCAGCAATTACACTTTCATCACAAGTGGCAGGAAATGTGTGATGAAGCTGAGGCGACGAGTGCAGGACAGCAGCAAAATGATCCTTTGTTTAATGTTACAGCTCAAATGTTAATGGGATCGGGTCCATTTGCAAATGCTGCGTGGCAAGCTCAGTTTGCAGTTCCTGTTCTACCGTTATCACAGGAACTGGCATTTAAGGTGCTGCAAAGTATACCGGGTCCTGATCAAGGGACCCCATCATATACCACTATTCAGCAGGGGGAAACAGAGACGTATGCGCAATTTATTGATAGATTACATGATGCCTTAAATTCAAATCCTGATCTTGATGCAGAAATGAAGGCTTAATTTTTAGATCAACTGGCTTATGTGAACTCTACCACCAAAACCAAGCGTATGCTTTGCACCTTGCCTCGGGGGTGTGACCGTAGGGAAAATGTTAGAAGCGGCAGAACGTATGGATGAGCAGGGTAAAGCAAATGATTTCGCCACCGCTTTTGCTGCTGCGGTTAGACCATTATTATAAAACAAAAAACGGGGGAAATGGGCTTATGTCCTCAAGAGCTGAACATTTTGTGGACGTTGCCTATATGCTTGTGCCTTTGTATTGGTATTGGTCGTGAGGACACTTCCATTTTTTGTATTGGGTATTGTGAGTGCACTATGGTATCTGGGTGAAGATCATGGCTGATGTGACTTTCTGTGAGACTTTCTGGTCTGGCTCAAAGGGGAGTCAAAGGATGGTTGAAGGGCCTGCTGAAAGCAGGCATATTGGTATTGGTAGTTACCATCGTTTGTATTGCTCCATGTATGCTGTCCTTGCTGCAAAGGGCCCTGCAGCAGGGAGTGAACATGGCCCCTTTTGGTAAAAAATACAAAAAGGGGGAATTGTTGTGGGAAGCCTCGGCTTGTCCGAGGGATTCCCCCCCCCCCCCCCCCCCCCCCGAAGACACCAAACGACCAGCACGTAGCCAGGGGACACCCCTCCTGCCCCTCTTGCTGTCACTGCTCTGACCGGTGACGATCTTCCGCGGAAAAATCTACCCCGTCCTAAAGGTCCCACTCATCACAAGAAGTACAAACTTCAACAACAAAAAAAAAACCAAAAAACCAAACAAAAAAAACCCCAAACCCCAAACCCAACGACCTTCTAAAGCGGGATTCTGTAGAAAAAGCAAAAAAATGTGCAGGATCTGCACTTTTTTTCTTTCCTTTCCAGCGGGGCCCCACATGTTTCCTGCAGCGCTGGTGTCTGGCGGGGTTATTTCCCCTACCCGGAGCCCTCGGGTCTGGCCGGATTAAACCCTCGCGAAGAAGACCCTGGGGTTTTTTCCACTCCCCCTCCCCAACCCCGGTCGCTGCCGGTTTGCGCTGCCACGAAGCCGGGACGGTGCGCAGCCCGCTCCGCACCCCAGCGAGTGCCCGGTACCGGTCGGCGAAGCAGCGGTAACGCTTTTTAGGAGGGCGATTCGGGATTTCGGGCTGCCGGTGCAGGAGGCAGCTCCCTATTCTCGCTTTTTTTTTTTTTTTTTTTTACTCCATTTCCACGCGCCCTGGGCCCAGACCGGACCGGTTTTTCGGTTGCAAGGACACCCGCGGGGAACACAACCGGAGCGTTGGGAAGCCCAGCCCGGTTCCTCCCGAACCGGACACCCTCATCCCGACACCCGCAGCCGGCTCAGGCTCGCGGACAACCCAGCTCGGCCCCACCGCCCGTTCCCAACCCCGTCCGCTCGGTAGATCCGGGAGCCGGACCCCGCAGAACCCGGCCCCGCTCCCGTTAACGAACCTCCCGCCAGGCAGGGACGCGGAACTCTGGAAACCTACCCCCGCCGCATTGCTGGCTCCCACCGCTGCCTCGACTGCTCACGGCGGAGGCGGAGACGCTCCCGCCGCTGCCGCCGCCCCCATGCCCGGTGCCGGTGCCGGAGCCGTTCCCGGTGCAGCGGCACCGCCTGAAGGAGGCGCCCCCCCTCCCGCTACGGGGCGGGCATCACGTGATCACCGGGCGCGCCTGCGCAGTGCGATCCCCTGCGATAGGGACAGGGGAGGGGGATTGGAGCTGGGGCCGCGGGTTCGAGGCCGGGGTCACCCAGAAGCCTTGACGGGGAGTGGGGCCGAGGCTGAGCCTGGCTCCTTGGCGGCCTCGGATGTGTCCCTGGCGCTGGTTTTGTGACCGAAGTGCTCTGTTCGTATTTTTTCGGTGACACCCCCTCGGAGTTAGGGGGGGGGGTGTGTTGGGTCTGGGGTGTTTTGGTGTGGGGTTTTGGTTTGGTTTGCTTTTGTTTGCTGCAGGCCACACCAGGGGGTGGTGCAGGAGTGGCAGAGGGTCTAAAAGTGACAGCATTCCTGTGCAAAATTCTAACAATAAACCACACGAGAAGCAGCACCAAAGAGACCTTCAGACAAAGAGATAGTAATGCCACATAATACCAGCCATTCCTGGGATGTGCCATCTCTTGGGAACAAGGCTCCTCAGAGAAAGGAGCAGAATGATTTCCCTTAGTAACTGTTTTCATGAAGTAATACTCCAGACGCTCAGGCAAACTCTTAACCCAACTCATCCCAGCATTAATCACTACCCAGAAGACATGATAGGACACCAGTGAAGCCAGGAAATTAAAGGAGAGGTGCAGAAAAGCATGATGCACCATGCACCACAGAAAAGACACTATGAAAATGTTTTTTTGTCTTAACATCTAACTTTCCCTATTTTCTTCAAACAAAGAAAAACTCTATGCTCGTGTCCCACGTTGGGCACCAATTTTGCTCAGTGTTTTCACCCTTAAACCACAACACCTTTGTACCCTTTTTAAAAGTGGGTGTAATGTTTCCTTTCTTCCAGTCACCAGGGACTTCACTTGACTGCCAGGACTTTTCAAATATCATGGAGAGTGGCTTGGCAACTACATCAGCCAATTCCCTCAGGACTCTGGGATGCATCTCATCAGGTCCCATAGACTTGTGTATGTTCAGGCTCCTCACATGGTCACAAACCTTGTCTTCACTTACAGTGGGAGGGACTTTGTCCCTCTGGTCCCCACCTTGTGGTCCTTCAACTCAGGAGGTGTGAGGAGAGAGGCTCCTAGCGAAGACTGAGGCAGAAAAGTTGTTGAGAACCTCAGCCTTCTCCTTGTCTGTTGTTACCAGCTTGCCATTCTTACTCATCAGGGGGTTATGTTTTCTTTAACCTTCCTTTTCTCATTGACATACCTGTAGAAGCCTTTCTTGTTATTCTTCGCACCCCTTGCCAAGTTCAGCTCCACACCCTGGCCTTCCTGACCTCATCCCTACACAACTGGGCAGCGTCCCTATACTCTTCCCAGGATACCTGTCCCTGCTTCCACTGCCTGTTGCAGTTCTTTCTTGCGTTTTAGTTTGACCAGCAGGTCTCAACTCAGCCATACTGGTCTCTTCCCTTCCTTGCTTGTTTTCTTACACCTAGGGATCGAGAGGTCTTGCGCTCTATGGAAGTGTCCTTAAAGATCTGCCAGCTCTGTTCTGCTCCCTTGTCCCTGAGGACCATTTCACAGGGGGTCCTGTTGACTAACTCCTTGAAGAGGTGGAAGTTTGCTTTCCTAAAATTCAGGGTCCTAGCTATACTCCTTGTCGGACTTGTATCCCTTAGTACTGTGAATTCCATATGGAATATCCCACTGGTCAGCTCAGGTTGGCTGTATCCCCTCCCCCATCTTGCCCCCCCAGCCTCTGGTGCTGTGAGCACTGGCAGTCATAACACGGGTGTGTTATCAACACCCTCCAGCTCCCGGTACTGCAGCACGAGGGCTGGATGGGGAAAAGTAGCTCAGCCAGACCCACTACACTATATCATAATGTTTCTCAAGTTTATATATCCACTGATCAATACGATTTTTCTATCAAGACAGGACAGTTCACTCCAGATTTTCACTAGTGTAAATGAGAGGAAAATTTGGTCCGTATGCTCTGTAATAAAATATATCATCACTGTCAATATCTTTCTTCTTCCCATCATTCTTCTGTCATATAATGAGTCAACAAGAAACAACTGAACTTCATGTGTGCTAAGCATGACTTCTTCATTTCCTGAAAAAACTGAGGTTGATTTTAATACAATTCATATTTAAAAGTGGAGGAAGTCCTTAACCTTTTAGCATGGGATTTTCATCTAACTTTAGCCACCCAAAGGTTAGAGAACCAGTAGAAACTATTAATCTGAGCTCCTCCTATAGTCACTGGAGGGAGGGAACGACTTTGAGAGGATAATTCATCGCATCCTAAGATAAGAGCTGGTGGGGAAGTTTTATTGTTGCAAACATGAGTGCAAAACTCTTCAATATCCACCGGTCTTAATGGTGTTGAATTGATGACTCACAGAATCACAGAATGGTAGAGTTTGGAAGGGACCTTTGGAAATCATCGAGTCCAACCCCCCTGCCAAGGTAGGTTCAACTAGAGAAGGTCACACAGGAACAGATCTAGGTGGGTTTTGAATGTCTCCAGAGATGGAGACTCCACCACCTCTAGGCAGCCTGTTCCATTGCTCTGTCACTCTCACAGTAATGAAGTTTTTCCTCATGTTGAGGTGGAACTTCCTGTCTTCCAGTTTGTGACCTCTGCCCCTCATTCTATCACAAGGCACCAATGAAAAGAGACTGGCCCCTTCCACTTGACACTCACCCTTCAGATATTTGTAAATATTAATAAGATCCCCTCTCAGTCTTCTCTTTTCCAAGCTAAACAGATGCAGAGCTCTCAGACTTTCCTCATAGGAGAGATGTTCCAGTCCCTTCTTCATCTTTGTAGCTCTCCTTTGGACTCTCTCTAGTATTTTCCTGTCTCTCTTGAACTGGGGAGACCAGATCTGGACACAATACTCCAGATGTGGCCTCACCAAGGCAGAGTAGAGTGGTAGAAGAACCTTCCTCGACCTGCTGGCCACACTCTTCTTGATGCACCCCAGGATACCAGTGGCCTTCTTGGACACAAGGGCACATTGCTGGCTCATGGTCATCCTGTTGTCTTCTTCCAGCTCATTGGAAGAAGCTATTCAGAGAGAACACATTTACTCTGAAATTGTCAGGAGACCAAGGAAACACCTTGGAAGCAAGTTTGCTGCTGTGAGGTTTGATCTCTGAGTTGGACAATAAACCACTTTTAATTACAGGGAACAGATTGCAGGCCTCAGCAATTTGCTGAGAACCTTTGTTGTTCTTAGCTGAGCATTGAAAAAACTTTCTTTCAGATATTCCTGCAGTAACTGTACTGCCTCTGAATTCTCTGATTTGCTCAAATCTTTTTCAACTGTCTAAAAGTAATAGCACATGGAACAAGCATCTTTTGTTACAAGTCCTGGAGCATGATGTACACTGATGAGAGGGATGTCTATCCATGTGTCCCCAGGAGTTCACTCCAGCCACTCTCTTCACTGTCAGACTGGGGGATTTTGTTGTGCCCAAATGTCTTCAAACCAAACAAGAATCAAAATGACCTATTTGCTTTAAGAATCTATACTGCAGTTTACCCTTGTCTCACAGCTTTCATGTACACTTAAAAAAACAAATCAGTCCCCTCTGATTAATTACCATATAGCAATCCCTGCAGTATATTTTCAGTAGAATATTGAGGTGTTTGCTTTAGGGCCTGGCTGAAGTCCAGGGCAAATGCATCAGTGCATCAGGGTGAAGCAACCTCTGTCTTCATCTGTGGAATTAAGTTAATCAGGGAACCTCACTGGACAGATAAATGCTCTCATTTATTCTGCTGCCTTTGCCTGTCTTATCCATAAGTAATGAATAGTTTTAACAAACTTTGTCTGTCAGAATGTCTCAACAGCTACTTAAGACAAACAAAACAACCTTGTCCAAATCACAGCTCATTGATTTCCTAACAATATTTGTGTAACAAGCAATTAGTTTCTTCCAATGTCAGCTACAGAGCTACACAGTTACAGTTTATCACATTACAAGGCATCAACTGATTCTATAGATGTTACTTTTAAATAAAATAATTTAGTCCAAGCATAGTTTCCTTTTGTACAAAGAATATTGTTACATACAAGCTTAGGAAAATATTTTTTGGAGAATTTTTAGTTAAAAACATTATCTTCAGTTTGTTGGAACAAGTACTTTGATGGGAAGCGTTATTTCAACCAGTTTTCAATACACCTCTACATCAGAAGTTTCTTAAGTTACACATCTTCGCAGGAAAAAAAACCCAAAAGAACTAAAAAAACCTGACTTAATTTTAAATCATTCATAGAGGAAGAAGGGGGAAATTTGGGATCCTTGGGGTTTTTTCCCCTGTATGGTAAAAATGACCAGTAGCTTGAAATCCTTTTCAGTGCATGAAAACAGGTTTCCAACTGGCTCTAGTAAATCAGTGCCACCACCTCTCTGGGCAGCCAGGGCCAGGCTCTCCCCACCCTCAGCAGCAAAAATCTCTCCCTTCTCTCCAGTCGGAATCTCCCTCTTTTAGGTTAAACCATCCCCCCATGTCCTGTCCCAACAGGCCCTGCTCAAAACTCTGTCCCCATCTCTCTGCCAGGCCCTTTCAAGGCCTGAAAGGCCCCCAGAAGGTCTCCCCTTGGGGAACCTCCTCCTCTCCAGGCTGAACCCTCCTGTTAGAAATGCAAAGGTCCTAAGAAAGGACTCGCGGTAGACGTCCTAGCGAAGCGGCAATTTATTTATGAGACGTTCTTGCAAGAGCGGGTGTCCAAACAAAGCAGGCGCCCCTCTGGGCAGAGGTTTCAGCATTTTATCCCCTATTCCCGTCCGCAGAAGCCCTTCCCTTGTTTCCCTAGGAATTGGGTACTTCCAAGGTTTACAGGCTTACCGGAGGCGCCTTCTTCAGAACAGTCCGGACTAGTTTGGAATTGCCTGTCTGACAGGTTCCTGCTTCCCCTGGGAGAAACGATGAGTCCTGAGCTTACTGAGCAAAATGCAGCATCTTTCTAAGTCGCCATTGTTCATCTTAAATAGCCCTGAACTGTTGCCCCTTTATCTAGTAACACATCTCGATTGATGAGACCACTTAAGGCTTCTAGGCTTTGGCAAACGATTCTTGATGGGGCAGCTTAAGTCTTTTATTCCTCAAATTAATGTAGAAATTATTACACTTATTCTACAGTTTGCAAAAACAACATTTCTCAACATTTCCTACAATTTCCTCCTTCTTTTCTTTACACTCACTTGTTGCGTTTTGTACCTTTTTGAGATCTTGTTCCATATGAGGCTTCGAGCCTGGCCAGCATTGTTTCACATTCTTTTTCTTCAGACTCTCTATCATCTGACTCTCATTCCTCGAGGAGCAGCATATTATCATCATAAGGTGGTGGTTCTAGAGGTATCTTCTTAGTTATTGCAGTTTCTATTAACCTCTGTATTAGAGCCCTAACACAAGGGCTTATACAACACCCTATGGCCACCAATATCCCTGCCACCGTTAGAGAAGTGAAAATCGATCCCACCACTCCCTTCCATTTTCCAAGCCAAGATTCCAACCACCCAGTAAGAGAAGTGTCTACTCCTGAATTCTCTGCTAACATCAGACCTAGGACCATCTCATTTTCCCATGTCATTCTACTATTGGCATCCAATTGCTCTGCTATTCCTTTAACTGCATCTCTGGTATAATTTATGAATCTTTGTTGATTATAATTGTAAGGATGAAGGTTTGTCTTTACAAAACAAGCTGTGGGCCTGCTGTAGATAAGACTAGCACCAGGAGATAAGAAGAACAATAACGGCTGTCCCAGGCTGCACAAGGCAGGGGGGGAGTCCCCGTGATCCCTGGAGGGGTTTCCAAGCTGTGGAGCTGTGGTGCTGAGGGCCAGGGGTCAGTGGTGACAGGAGAAGGGAATCCCTCGCTGGTCAGGAAAAGCTTTGACCTGTTGGTCTTTTCCCCACAGCAGAGGTGCAGCAGGAGCCCGCCGTGCCTCTCTCCAGGAGCAAGGAGGACGAGGACCTCGGGGCGAAGGCAGAAGCTGCTGGGAAGGCGCTCAGCAAGGAGCTGTTGGAGCAGCCTGCCCAGGGCCCGGGCCGGTCACCGGCAGACTCCGCGGAGCAGCGCAGGGCGGCCCCGGGAAAGCTGGGGGAGGCTGGGCACAGGCGTGAGATCCCCGGGGTCCCGCCCAGGGAGCGGAAGGTGCTCCCCCAGGAGAACGACAGAGCTGTTAAGAACGGGGCGGAGAACCGGGATTCCCTTCACGGGGATGCCCAACACCTTCCTGCAGCCAGAAACCACCTAGAGAAGAAGCCCTTGGCAGAGGATTTAGAAGGAGATCATGAAGCCAAAGCTGGAAGAGACGTCCACGAGAAGAAGAATTCCCTGAAAGCCGTGGAAGTAGCTACAGCTCCCATCCAAAGAGAACAGCTGGGGGCTGCCAAAGTTCAGGGAGTAGCAGGAAAGAGTCTGGAAAGAGACTCAGGAATAGACCTTAAAGCCAAAGCAGTGAGTCAGGTGGAGCCCAAAGACCTGGCAGCGGTGCCGGACTCCTCCAGTAAGAGGAACGTGGCGGAGAGCGAGCAGCACCTACGGGAGCGCCGGAGAGGAGCAGGCGCCGAGGGAGCCGAGGGTGCTGGCGGACGGCAGCAGGAGCTGGCTGGCAGAGGGCAGATGGAGGAAGAAGCTCCTCGGGAGAAGGTGGTAGAGGTGGCCCAGGAGCCACAGGGAGGGCAGCGGGGCAAGCAGAGGCACGGGGATGGAGGGCTCTCCGATGATGCGGAGAAGAAACCGGGTCCCGAGAACGCCGCTGCCCAAAAGCCTGAGAAAGGAGCAGCTGCTCAGGGGGACCAGACGCTGGACCGCGACCTCAAACCCAACCGGGACCTGAAACTGCAGGCGGACCTGGACCTCCGCCGGAGGAGACGGGACCTGCTGCCTCTGGAAGAGGAGGAGGAGGAGGAGGAGGAGGCCGCACGGGGGGCGGGGGTCTTCATTGGCCTGAACCCCCTTCCAGATGTGAAAGTGAACGACCTCCGGAGCGCTCTGGAGACCCGGCTGAACCACGTTGCGGAGGGGGCTCAGCAGGTGGTCCACAGCCGGCAGATCAAGCAGATGACGCAGGCGGATGGGGGCGTGTGGGCGGGGTGGTCGGGGCCGGTGGGGGGATGTGATATACCCACTCAATAGCAAGTCTTTGGCCCAATTATCTATGAGATTGCTTTTGAAAGGAGTCCCATTGTCGTACTAAATTTTTTCTGGACTACCGTATTGCCACAAGATCTTCTTTTCAAGGCCCAGGATGGTATTCCAGGCAGTGGCGTGAGGTACAGGATAGGTTTCCAGCCATCCGGTGGTTCCTTCCACCATTGTAAGCACATAGTGCTTACCCTGACATATTTGAGGAAGTGTGATGTAATCAATCTGCCAGGCTTGCCCATACTTATAATTGGACCATCATCCTCCATACCACAAAGGTTTTAACTGTTTTGCTTGTTTGATTGCGGCACATGTTTCACAGTTGTGGATAACCTATGCAATAGTGTCCGTATTTAAACCCAACCCTTGGTCACGAGCCCATCTGTATGTTGCATCTCTTCCCTGATGTCCTGAAGTATCATGGGACCACCCAGCTAAAAATAATTCACCTTTATATTCCCAGTCTAAGTTTGCCTGGAACACTTTAGCAGCTTGATCCACTTGCTGGTTGTTTAAGTGTTCCTCAGTGACTTGACTTTTAGATATATGAGCATCCACATGACAGACTTTTGCAACTAATTTCTCTATCCGAGAAGCAATATCTTGACATAGTGTGGCAGCCCAAATGGGTTATTCTGCTTCCACTCTTTTAACCATCCCCACAAGGCATTTGCTGCCATCCATAAGTCAGCGTAGAGATAGAGCACTAGCCACTTTTCTCATTCAGCAATGTCTAAAGGCAGCTGCATGGATTTACCTCTGCAAACTGACTTGATTCAACTTCTCCTCCCTCAGCCGCTTCTGAGAGTCATCATGTGGGACTCTACACAGCAGGTTTAATCTTCCGATGATTTTCTACAAGACGGCAAGATCCATCACTAAATGGAGTATATTACTTATCATTATCTGATAACTGATTATATGGTGGGCCTTCTTCAGCACGTGTCATCACCTGTTCTGCTGGCATTCCAAAGTTGTTACCCTCTGGACAATCCATGATCACTTCTAAAATTTATGGTTAAATCGGAGTTCCTATTCGAGCTCTCTGTGTGATTAATGAAACCCATTTACTCCATGCAGCATCGGTGGCATGATGAGTGGAAGGAAACTGTCATGATTTAGGGCCAGGACATCCCACTAGACCTATAACCAATGCTCTCTGTTAAGCTGTAGTGTGCAGGGACAGACTCCGACAGCACAGCCAATATGGTTGTAATCAAAAATCGCTTTATTAAGTGCAACAGGCTATATTTATACATGAGACAACACTGATCACACACCCAGGTCACTTCTAATTGGCCCCACACTCAAACCCAGAGTCTGTGTCAAGGAAACATCTGACAGATGGAATTGAGGGGTCAAAAAATGGAGTTGAGGGGGTCAAAAAATGGAATGGAAGGGTCCGAAAATGGAATGGAAGGATTGAAAATGGAATTGAGGGTCCAAAAATTGAATGGAGGGGTCAAAAAATGGAATGGAAGGGTCCAAAAATGGAATTGATGGGTCCAAAAGTGGAATTGAAAGGTCCAAAAATGGAATTGAGGGTCCAAAAATTGAATGGAGGGGTCAAAAAATGGAATTGACGGGTCCAAAAGTGGAATTGAAAGGTCCAAAAATGGAATTGAGGGTCCAAAAATTGAATGGATGGGTCCAAAAATGGAGTTGAGAGATTGAAAATGGAATGGAGGGGTCAAAAAATGGAATTGAGGGGTCCAAAAATGGAATTGAGGGATTGAAAATGGAATTGAGGGGTCAAAAAATGGAATTGAGAGGTCGAAAAATGGAATTGAGGGGTCAAAAAATGCAATGGAAGGGTAAAAAATTGGATTTGAGGGATTAAAAATTGAATCAAGGAGGAAAAAAAAAGGAATTGAGGGATTGAAAATGGAATGGAAGCGTAAAAAACTGAATTGAGGGATTAAAAATAGAATCAAAAAATGAAAAAAATGGAATTGAGGGATTAAAAATTGAATCAAAAAGTGAAAAAAATTGAATTGGGGATTAAAAATGGAACCAAAGGGTGAAAAAATTGAATTGAAGGCTCAAAAAATTGAATTGAGGAATTAAAAATGGAATCAAAAATGAAAAAATTGAATTGGGGGATTAAAAATTGAATCAAAAGATGAAAAAATTGAATTGAAAGCTCAAAAAATGGAATTGAGGGGTTAAAAATGGAATCAAAAAATGAAAAAAATGGAATTGAGGGATTAAAAATGGAATCAAAAAATGAAAAAATTGAATTCGGGGATTAAAAATGGAATCAAAAAATGAAAAAATGGAATTGAGGGATTAAAAATGGAATCAAAAAATGAAAAAATGGAATTGAAGGCTCAAAAAATTGAATTGAGGGATTAAAAATGGAACCAAAGGGTGAAAAAATTGAATTGAAGGCTCAAAAAATGGAATTGAGGGATTAAAAATTGAATCAAAAAATGAAAAAATTGAATTGGGGATTAAAAATTGAACTGAGGGATTCAAAAGCCATTTGGGGCCATTGATCGATCGATTGATGGGGTCTGGGGCCATTGATCGATGGGGTTTGGGGCCATTGATTGATTGATGGGGGTTTGGGGCCATTGATTGATTGATGGGGGTTTGGGGCCATTGATCGTTTGATGGGGGTTGGGGGCAATGGGTGGTTTGTGGGGGTTTGGGGGCATGGGGGGGTGGATGGGGGTTGAGGGCCCTCTCCAGTAGCTCCCTGTCTTTCTTGAACTGGGGTGCCCAGAACTGGACACAGTACTCCAGGTGGGGCCTCACCAGTGCAGAGTAGATGGGGAGTAGAACCTGCCTCGACCAAAGGGCCTCACTCTTCTTAATGCACCCCAGGAGACCATTGGCCTTCTTGGCCGTGAGGGTGCATTGTTGGCTCATGGCCATCCTCTTGTCCACCATGACTCCCAGATCTTTTTCCCCAGCTCTGCTCTCCAACTGATCAGCCCCCAACCTGTACTGATCCGTGGGGTTGTTCTTCCCCAGATGCAGCACTTTACACTTGCCCTTAGTGAACCTCATTAGATTTCTCCCTGCCCAGCTTTCCAGCCTGTCCAGGATGGCAGCACAACCTTCTGGAGTGTCAGCCACTCCTCCCAGTTTGGTATCACCAGCAAACCTGCTGAGGGTACCCTCTATCCCTTCATCCAGGTCACTAATGGATATATTGAACAGCACTGGACCCAGGACTGAGCCCTGGGGAACACCACAGGCCTCCAGCCAGACTCTGCTCCACTGACCACAACTCTCTGGGATCTGTCCTTCAACCAGTTTCCAATCCATCTCACCACACAACCATCCAAGCCACACTCCTTAAGCTTGGCTGTGAGGATACCATGGGAGACAGTATTGAAAGCTTTGCTGAGGTCAAGATACACCACATCCACTGCCCTCCCCTCATCTGTCCATCTAGTTGTGCCATCATAAAAGGCTGTCAGATTAGTCAAGCAGGACTTCCCTCTGTTGAACCCATGTTGACTACTCGTGATAAGCCTCCTTTCCTCAGTGTGCTTTGAGAGGGGGGCAAGAAGAAGCTGTTCCATCACCTTTCCAGGGATGGAGGTGAGGCTGACTGGCCTGTAGTCCTCCTTGCCCTTTTTGAAGGTTGGGATGACATTGGCCTTCCTCCAGTCCTCAGGCATCTCTCCTGATCTCCAGGACCTCTCAAAGATTATGGAGAGTGGCCCAGCAATGACCTCTGCCATCTCCCTTAGCACTCATGGATGCATCCCATCGGGGCCCATGGACTTGTGCATGTTCAGTTTGCTTGGCTGCTCTCTAACCCAAGCCTCCTCAACTGGTACGAAACCTTCCTTCCTGCAGACGACTTCTGTGGGCTAACAGGACTGGAACCCATGGTAGCTGGCCTGAGCAGTAAAGACCGAGGCGAAGGTGGCATTCAGGAACTCCCCCTTCTCTGTGTCCTCAGTCACCAGGGTGTCCCCTTCATTCAGCAGTGGGCCCACATTTTCTCTAGGCTTCCTTTTGCCTCCAACATACTTGAAAAAGCTTTTCTTGTTGTCCTTGACCTCCCTCACCAGGTTTAGTTCTAGAGAGGACAGTCAGCTGTTTCTTGTCCTCAGTCTCTACAGCTGCTATACCAAAGACCCATCAATACCCTTTTGGGTCCTTATAATACCCTTCCTTGAGGAAGTCTATGCCAAGGATGCACGGAGCATCTGGACCAGTCACTATAGGGTGCTTTTCCCATTTATTCCCAGTTAAACTCACTTCAGCCTCTACTACAGTCAGTTCTTGAGATCCTCCTGTTACTCCAGTAATGGTAACAGATTCAGTCCCTTTATGATTCAATGGCAATAGGGTGCACTGTGCACCAGTATCTACTAGGGCTTTATACTTCTGTGGTTCTAATGTGCCAGGCCATCAAATCCACACAGTCCAATAAACTGTGTTGTCCCTCTCCTCCACCAGGATGGAGGCAGGGCCCCTCTAATTCCAAGGGAAGGGTCCACAATTGGCAGCTGGGTTTGTGTAGTTCACTGGGATCACATGGTTTACCTGGTTAACAGGGTACGTGTAGATCACAGGAATTACGCCGTGTACAGGATTTACACTATTTACAGGATTTGTATTGACTACAGGTATCATGTTTTCATTCCCCCTACTCACTTTTTGACCTGAGGCCCATGTACTTGGACCAGAGGACTGCTCATAGTGGTGGTAACCTCTGCATCTGATGACTCCACATCTGATGGGTTTGCTTTAGAAGGACCTGCGCCATTATCATCTGACCACACTGGGCAATCTGTTTTTGTTAGGTGTTTCTTTCCAGTCGCAGGGGCATCAGGCTTTGCATCTGGTTCTGACTCATACTCAGATTCAGCTGGAGAAGGAGCCTCTCCCTGCTCCGTCGCTGGACTTGGCTGGTTTATTTGTTTCCTTTTCCTCAGAGGAGCAACTTGTACCGGTGCAGATTGCGTGGGAGTGGCCACAGTAGCTGTGGGTGTAGCTGCCGGCTTTGCTGCTGGAGTTGGAACAGCTTCAGTGCTTGTTGTGGGAGTTGGAACAGCAGCAGCGCTTGTTTTGAGAACTGGAGCAGCAGCAGCAGGGCTTGTTGGGGGTCCTGCGGAGACTGAACAGTTGCAGCACGTTTCCTGCGTACAGAGCGTACCACGGAACCTCGCAGGGAAGCGGCACGCACTCGACGTTTTTTGGTGGCTGCCCGACCTGTGTAACTGCACTGATGACTAATCTTGTAATGAAGAAAATTGGATGATTCGTGTCAGTAAGATGTGGCAACAGGGGGTTGCCTTTAAAAGGGAACAGGTAAACCAATTGCTTAAGCTGGTTTGCTCTAATAAAAGCACCAAATCAGGTATGGAAAGGTACCAAATGTATTCTGCCCTACTGGGGACTCGGCCCTCCAGGACATCATCCCTGCTCCCACCAGACACAGTGGAGGGGTTTCCAAGCCGTGGAGCTGTGGTGCTGAGGGACAGGGGGCAGTGGTGCCCTGGCAGTGCTGGGGGAGCGCTTGGACTCCCTGAGCTTCAAGGGCTATTCCAAGCAGAACAAAACTTAATGAGTCTATGATTCTAAGCTTCACAGCCTGGAGCAGACCCCTGAATGCTGCTCGTTGGGCGCAGCAGCTCAAGCTGACCTGGGGGGTCCCACATCTCCACTCTCACTTCACCCATCACATTCCCAACGTCTCCTGCGCTGGCCCTGCTGCCAGGCGGTGCTGCCTGCGCCAGATTCCTGCTGGAATCAAAACCACCTGCTCTGGGGAAAAGCTTGAGAAGGTGGAGGAGAAGGTGGAGGAGGAGGAGGAGGCAGAGGAGGCGGAGGAGGAGGTGGAGGCACAGGGCCTTGGCTGCCTGATGAACACACACCAGCTGGGAAGGTTTAATCTACATCTCCTTAATGGGCTGGTTACCATGGCAACGAGGGAAATATGTGGCCTTTGCAGCAAGTCCCCTTTTTCTCACCACCCGGAACCCCAGCCCTGGGCTGGTGGGGCCCCCAGGGCACTTCCCACCCCATGCAGGGGTGGGGAAGGAGCCGCTTCTTCATCCCACCTCCCCATCCAGCAGTTCTAGCAAACACCCAAATCCCACTGTCTATAATTCAGGAGCCACGGATGAGGAAAAGGGGAGACATCAGGCTGAAAATCCACAGAGCTCTATTCCACCAAAGCAAACCACTGTGGATGTCCACCTCCGGTTCTTCACGCAGACGGACGGATGGACGGACACTGCCCAGAGCCATGGGAAGGGAGGTGGACAGCCTGACTTGGGGAAGCAGGAGATAGGGAAAGGTCACTCTCGCTCTCCTGGTGTCCCTTCCTGTCTTTTGGGAATGAAGTCCTTCTCCACCCACACCCACTTGAGGGGTTCACGTGGATGAAACCCGACGGTGATTCCCGGCAGCCCTGAGTCACACCAGATGGTCAGGAGCAACTACTCATCTCTTGGACCCGAGGGACCCAGGGCTGCCGTGCCGTGTCCTGAACACAAACCAGAGGGTGGGAGCAGAGCACTACCTTAGCCCAGAAGCATGACAGGAATTCTCATCTGCTTTTTCTCTCTCACCCTCCTCCCAACCTCAGCCACGACTTCTCCATCTGGCTCTTCTTGATGAGGAGATGCAGCTTGGGCTGGCCCCAGCACCCTCAGCACTCACCCCAGGGCTGCTGGAGCCCTTCCCAGAGTCCCACCAAGACAGTCCATCTGCCCAGGACCCCCGAGCGGTCACCACTCGCCCCACTGCGCAAGCTGAGGAGAGGGAGGGCCCAACCAAACTTCCCAACAATGGATGCTCCTCTTCAATCCGAGAGACACTTGCAGCTCGTTACCTCTTCACTTCGAGAGACCCTTGCTCGTCTCTTCTTCACTCCGAGAGACCCTTGCTCGTTGTCTCTTCTTCACTCAGACAGACCCTTGTGCGTCGTCTCGCCTTCACTCTGACAGACTCTTACTCCTCATCGTCTCCTCTTCACACCCAGAGACTCATGCTCGTCGTCTGCTTTTCACTCCGAGAGAGCCTTCCTTGTCGTCTCTTCACTATGAGAGACCCTTGCTGCTCCTCTCCTCTTCTCTCCGAGAGACCCTTGCTGCTTGACTCCTCATCACTCTGAGAGAGTCTTGCACGTTGTCTCCTCTTCACTCCGAGAGACGCTTTCTGCACGTCTCCTTTTCACTCCGAGAGACCCGTGCTCGTTGTCTCTTCTTCGCTCCGAGAGACACTTGCTCGTTGTCTCTTCAATGCGAGAGACACTTGCTCCTCATCGTCTCCTCTTCATACTGAGAGACACTTGCTCATTGCCTCTTCACTCAGAGAGACTCTTGCTCGTCTCCCCTTCACTTCAAGAGACACTTGCAGCTCGTTACCTCTTCACATCGAGAGACCCTTGCTCGTCATCTCTTCTTCACTTGGACAGACCCTTGTGCGTCATCTCGTCTTCACTCCGAGAGACTCTTACTCTTACTCATCTCCTCTTCACACCCAGAGACTCATGCTCGTCATCACATTTTCAATCCAAGAGAGCCTTATTCGTCGTCTCTTCACTCCAAGAGACCCTTGCTGCTCCACTCCTTTTCTCTCCAAGAGACCCTTGCTGCTTGACTCCTCTTCACTCCGAGAGACCCTTTCTGCTCGTCTCCTTTTCACTCCGAGAGACCCTTGCGGCTCGTCTCCTTTTCACTCCGAGAGACCCTTGCGGCTCGTCTCCTTTTCACTCCGAGAGACCCTTGGTCATCGTCTCCTCTTCGCGTCAAGAGACAATTGCTGCTTTTCTCGTCTTTACTCCTAGAGACCCTTGCTGCTCGTCTCCTCTTCGCTCTGAGAGACCCTTGCTGCTCGTCTCCTCTTCACTCCTGGAGACCTGTGCTCGTTGTATCTTCTTCGCTCCGAGAGACCCTTGCTCGTTGTCTCTTCAATGCGAGAGACACTTGCTGCTCGTCGTCTTCTCTTCATACCGAGAGACACTTTCTCGTTGCCTCTTCACTCAGAGAGATTCTTGCTCGTCTTCTCTTCGCTTCGAGAGACCCTTGCTGTTTGTCTCCTCTTCACTCCGAGAGACCCTTGCTCGTCATCTCTTCACTACGAGAGATGCTTAGTCATCGTCTCCTCTTGGCTCCGAGAGACAATTGCTGCTTGCCTCCTCTTCACTCCGAGAGACCCGGTTTGACAAATACAGCTCGTTACCCACTCTGATGCCAGGGTATTAATTGTCAGGGGGTCTGAGCGCTTCGGGGAAAAAAAAAGCGGAGGAAGAGGGAGGGATACAACCTCCGTTATCTCGCTCTTACTAATTCCCAGCCGGCTCGGACTCAGGGGACAAGGCGATCGCTTATCAAACCCTCCTCCTTTCCCTCCACCACTCCTTCCTTCCTTCCTCTTCTCCAGCACATTTCTCCCCCGCGCTCGCCCACGTTTCATTCCTCCTCTTCGGGAGGAATAAGCCGTGCAAACTCAAAACTAAAAAGAAGGGGAAAAAAAAAAAAAACAGAAAGAAAAGAAAGAAAGAAAGAAAGGGGTAGGTGGGAGGGAGACAGAAGGAGAATTAAAAAAAAAAAATTGTAATAAGAAAGGGGAGGGAGGAAGAAAAGGACAGAAAGTGTCTGTGTCTGATCGCTGACCATCTGTGCAAAAGGTGATCATTGTTAGGTACTCACATGGCTGGTGGCAGAGCAGCTCTTAGCAATTAATAAGTCTCTCAGCTTGAGCTCTTCTTTCCCCTTTTTGATGGTAGCGCTCTCTGTGTGTCTCTCGCACTCACGCACACACTCACAAACCCGATCAGATGCTTCAGGTCCGGCCACTTTGCGAGGGGAACAACACGGGAGGGTTTGTATTACTCCAGGTTCGTGTGTGTAGCCTATAAATAGCGAACTTTTTGATGGAATCTGCTAACAAATGAGAGGAGAAGGCGTAATTTTGCGCAGGGAGCCCCCCTTTCTCTTTGCAAGATTAAACCCCCCCAGGCAGCAGACTGAGCTAAAGTTGTGGGTGTGTAGAAAGGAATTTCACTTTATTGTGATCGTGCGCGAGATTGTTGTTTGTTTGTTTATTTGGGGGGTTGTTTTTGTTCCACCCCCATCCCCCCCACAACCTATGCGTTACATCCTCCCTCCCTGCCTTTCCAGCCAGGGGCAGGAACTGACCCGGATTAGCACCGACTTTAACTCCAAGTTGGAAATACGGTGCGTTTGCAGATTTTTTTTTTTTTAATGTGTGTGTGGGTTGGTTGTTTTTTTTTTTGGGGGGGGGGGGGGCTCCACGCGATATCGGATGGAAGTGAAGGAGGCGGACAGGCGGGCTTTACTGAATGTGCCCCCACTTTGAAAGGAAATGGGGGATAGAAAGAAAAGAGGTTGGAATTATTAGGGGGGGTGTGTTATTTTGGCGGGGATGAAGTCTCTGCTTGCGGCTGTGGGTCAGCCACGGAGCGATGGGACCCCACTTGAGAGAAAGCCCCGTGAAACACTTGGCTGTGAGGATTCCGCGCTACCGCGGTGCTACCGCCTGGGCGCCCCGGCTCTTCGAGGGGAGGGGGTTGCATTTTCCATTCTAAAGGGGGGCTCCTGCCTTCCCTGGCAGACACCTGTCTTTCAAACCGAGACATATACATAGACCAAGGCAGGAAAATCTCAACTGATATAAATGAAATTTGCTGACAAACAAAGATCTTACATGAGATCCAACAAGATCCTATGTTTTTTCCAAGGTTTGGAACAGGTTAATATCGTGGATGCCTGATCTAGGTTTGTGGATGAAGAAATTAGTTGGGATAATAATAATGTTTGTCTGTTTATATGTGCTGGGTAGTTGCTTGTGTAACTGCTGTAACCTCTTGGGACCCGAAAGAAAAAAAACCACCAAGACTATATCTAAAGTTGAGCTCTAATGACAAAGGTAAAAGAGCTCAAAAGGAGGGGGGGAAATGTTATCTAACAAGGACAAAAATGTTGTAAGGGGCCTCAGGCAGGAATGCAAGCAAGAATATCAACTTCTACAACTGTGACTGCACATCCTGGAAGGGGCAAATGTTGTATGGGGCCTCAGATAAGAACAATCGAGGACATCATCTGTGGCTGTCACTCTGGAGGAGAGCATAGATTAGTGGACTCTAGTTAAGAAGGATTCTACAGACAGAGAGATGGGCTAAGATACGACACTATATGGAAGGAAGTTTATGGAATGGTCACTAAAAGCCATCTCTCCATAAGCCACTAGGGACCACCAGAGACCACCGAAGACCCCTAGGGAGTCTATGTATGTATCTATGTATGACTATGTATATAAAGGGGGGATGTAAGCTTGGGCGGGGCCGGGTACAGTATGAACGATAGGTGGAACCATCCCCCATGCATCCAGCCCTACAATAAATAAATGCCTGCTTTCTAATGCTAAATGGAGTGTTAGAGAGCTCTTCTTTTACCAGAGTTTCAGTAACACGATCAGCACATTAGATCAGTTCCATCACTGATGATACCTTGAGCTGGATGGACTCCTGTGACTCAAACCCTGCAGTTGTGGGAAACAGTGCGCTCAACAGCTGCCATGACTGTCCTGGTTTGAGTGAGAACAGAACTAATTCTGTTCAGTGATTTTACTTTTCAGCAATTTTACTTTTCAGCTCAGTTCTTCTAACTAACTGCACTGTCTGAAGTTAGCAGCCTGTTCTCACAGGCAGTGCCTTTTTCTAGCAGTGATAACACCCCATGTTTAGAGTTACTACCAAGGATTGGTATGCAGACCAAGGCCACTACTGGATCTTGTGTACCACATTGGGGGGTGCAGAAAAGTAAAGGCGGCACCTGCAAGGGAGAGTGGACAGGACAACGAGGTATTCCATCCCATATACGCCATATTACTTTATCGCTCACTTCTTTCGGCTAGAGCTGGAGGTGGTGGAAGCCCCATCCTTGGAAGTTTTTAAGACCAGACTGGATGGGGCTCTGAGCAACCTGCTCTGGTGGGAGGTGTCCCTGCCCATGGCAAGGTGTTTGGAACTAGATGATCTTTAAGGTCCCTTCCAACCCTGACAATTCTATGATTCTATGATTCTTGGGTTTTCTTTTGCTCTCTTTCTGTTATCTTTCTTTTCATTACAATTATTATTATTATTTTTTATTTTTATTTCAATTATTAAACTGTTCTTGCCTCAACCCACAAGTTTTACTTGTTTTCAGTTCTTCTCCTCATGGGAACGGGGAGAAGTGAACAAGAGGCTGCATGGTACTTAGTTGCTAGCTGGGGTCAAACCACAACGTTATGTAATCAGATCAAATTGCAGCAGGATTGTAGGTATATAGAGGTGAGAAAATTTCCCCTTTAAAACCAATATTAATGTAGCTACTGTATTCATGCTGTCACATACATTTCTACAAATTTATCTATATATTAACACACCAACAACAACCTATTACTTTACTTTAGGAAGGAAAGAATTTTCCTCCTTTGTACACAAATGCACATCTATCTACATAAAAAAGTCTTCTCATGGAGCTAAGAGGGAAAACTGTCTCCCCCCTACAATTCCTTTTTTCACCCCAAAATGTCATATACATAATACCATATTACACATAACTAGAGAATAAATGACTTCATATAGTGTAGTGTTGTATCAGAAGACATCTGGAATGTTTGCAGTACTAATAAATTGCCAGTTTTAGGATAGCCCACATACTTGAACATTTGCTTCTCTTCCATCTGCCAAGAAAGGCAATATAATGCGTGTTTGCTACCTAATTATTTTTAGATTCTTATTTGTAACAAATTACTAAACATTTTATTAGGAGAAAATACACTTTAAAGCATAAGTTATCTAAAGAAGCAACTTCTTCAGTGTTTTTTCACCACATATATTTTCACTTACACACGATATACACAGTATTTCACAAATGGACGAAGCTCAATGAAAGAAAATTAGACATCTAAAACCAAATACAATCACATCAGACTGATCTAGAGTGGTGGGTTTACCCTGGTTGGGCACCAGGTGCCCACCAAGCTCTTCTATCACTCCCCCCAACCCCCGTCAGTATGGCACGCAGGGAGAGAATAAGACGAAAAGAAAAGAGCTGTGGGTTATGATAAAGTTGTTATTCTCTACTTCCTGTCTTCAGGCAATGTCGGGCCGAGTCCAGGAAGCAGGGCTCCAGGAACATGTATCAGTTTCTCAGAGGACAAAGCCAAATGCCCCCCCATCCTCCTCCTGCCCTCTCCCTTTATAGTTGAGCTGACATCATATGGTATGGAATATCCCCCTTTGGGGAGGGAGGGGGGTTAACAGAGAGCGTCTGTTATAGGTCTAAGGGGCTGCCCTGACCCTAAACCATGACAGCCATCAGTGTGCCCAAGTGGCCAAGGCAGCCAACAGCATCCTAGCTTGTATCAGAAACAGTGTGGCCAGCAGGAGTAGGGAAGTGATCATGCCCCTGTACTCGGCACTGGTGAGGCCACACCTCAAGTACTGTGTTCAGTTCTGGGCCCCTCACCAGAAGACAGACATTGAGTTGCTGGAGTGAGTTCAGTGAAGGGTCTGGAGAACAAGTCCTATAAGGAGAGGCTGAGGGAGTTTGAATTATTTAGTTTGGAGAAGAGAAAGCTGAGGGGAGACCTTACTGATCTCTACAACTACTTGAAAGGAGGTTGTAGTGAGGTGGGTGCTGGCCTCTTCTCTCAAGTAAATAACAACAGGAATAGAGGAAATGGCCTGAAGTTGCACCAGAGGAGATTTAGATTAGACATTAGGAAGAATTTCTTTACTGAAAGAGTAGTGAGGTGCTGGAACGGGCTGCCCAGGGAGTCAGGGTGGAGTCACCGTCCCTGAAGGTATTAAAAAAAAACCATGTAGATGAGGCACTTCAGGACATGCTCTAGTGGGATGGTGTGGTGGTTTTTTGGGGGTTGAGGGTTTTATCTTAGAGGTCTTTTCCAACCATGACAATTCTGTGATTCTTCGTTACTGGACCTTCCCGAGACAGTTCCTCCACATCTGAAACACAAGCCCCTAGTGAGTAAGAGATACTTCCTTTTCATTGCCAGATCTAGCCAGCCAATTCATTCACTGTTTGTCCCTGTCTGTCTTTCCAGGACGCTACTTCCAGTGAGTTGGCACATGATGGTGGTGCGCTTCATAGGAACTTCTGCCACATGGTTGGTGTGTGTTGCACTTCATCTGGGTCTGTGGGTGACTGCTGCTCATTCATTCCCTCAGGTACCGAATACCTCTTTCCATGGTGGCCTACTTTCCTGGGTGACATGTATCCTATTCTTTGAAGAGGTACCTTTCCTTTACACCTGACAGGAGTTGTCTCTGCAGGCTGAGGGATTGTGGCTGTTTTCCGATTGCCTTGTCAATGCCCACTTCTCTAAACAGGGATCCCAGATGCTTGACCTCCTTCGCCTCTAAATCCAAGCTACCAGCCCTGACATCCTAGCATCAGAGCAGTCACTTCTGTAATGAAGAAAACTGGATGATTCATGTCAATAAGATGTGGCAACAGGGGATTGCTCTTAAAAGGGAATGGGGTAAACCAATCGCTTAAGCTGGGTTGCTCTAATCAAAGCACCAAATCAGGTACGGAAAGGTACCAAATGTATTCTGCCCTACTGGGGACTCGGCCCTGGACAACCACCTCAAAGAAGAGGGGACAACCACCTCAAAAAAGAGGAGAAGGACCTCAAAAATGAGGAGAATGACCGCAAAATGGGGACAACCACCTCAAAAAAAGAGGGGACAACCACCTCAAAGAACAGGAGAAGGACCTCAAAAATGAGAATGACCTCAAAAAAGGAGGACAATGACCTCAAAATGTGGATAACCACCTCAAAAAAGAGGGGAAGGACCTCAAAAAAGACGGGCAATGACCTCAAAATATGGACAACCATCTCAAAAAAGAGAAGGACCTCAAAAATGAGGAGAAGGACCTCAAAAAAGGAGGAGAAGGACCTCAAAAAAGGAGGAGAAGGACCTCAAAATATGGACAACCACCTCAAAGAAGAGGGGACAACCACCTCAAAAAAGAGGAGAAGGACCTCAAAAATGAGGAGAATGACCTCAAAAAAGGAGGACAATGGCCTCAAAATGTGGACAACCACCTCAAAAAAGAGGGGAAGGACCTCAAAAAAGGAGGACAATGACCACAAAATGTGGACAACCACCTCAAAAAAGAGGGGACAACCACCTCAAAAAAGAGGAGAAGGACCTCAAAAATGAGAAAGACCTCAAAAAAAGAGAACAATGACCTCAAAATGTGGACGACCACCTCAAAAAAGACGACAACCACCCCAAAAAAGAGGAGAACGACCTGAAAATGGGGACCACCCCCTCAAAAAAGAGGACAACCACCCCAAAACTGAGGAGAACGACCTGAAAATGGGGACAACCACCCCCCAGAGAGGACAACCACCCCGAAACCTTGAGGAGCTGGAGCCCGTCCTGCTTGCTCTTGTCTTCGGCCTCGGCGATGAGGCGGCCGAGGGCCTCGCTCTGCTCTTCCAAGCGGTTGACGTTGCCCCTTTGCCGGGCCAACAAGGTCTCGTAGCGTTCCTCTAGCTGGTGGAGGAGCAGAACCTGCTCCCCGATCAGGAACTGGTGGAGCAACTCGAAATCCGACTCGAATTCTTTGATCTCCAGCTTCATCTTCTCCTAAAAAGAGGGAAGAAGATGGAGGAACCTTCTCAGATTCAGGTGGAAACCCAAAACAACATCGGGGTTTTTGTGGTTGCCGCCCAATCCCACCAGGAAGCCGAGCTCCAAAAGCCTCGTTAATTAAGGTGGTAATTAAGAGGAATCGCATCCGGGCTTCATCACCCCACTGGGGGGGGCAAAAAAAGGGCGGGAAAGCCAAAAAAAAGGGCGGGAAGACCCAACCAAAAAAGGCAGGAAGACCCAACCCAAAAGGGCGGGAAGACCCAACCCAAAAGGGCGGGAAGACCCAACCAAAAAGGGCGGGAAGACCCAACCCGAAAAGGCGGGAAAACCCAACTTCCAAGCCGTGGAGCTGTGGTGCTGAGGGCCATGGGTTAGTGGTGCCCTGGCAGTGCTGGGGGAATGGTTGGACTCTGTGATCCTAAAGGTCTTTTCCCAGTCAAAACAATTCTCTGATTCTCTGATCTACATCCTCCTGCAAGGGAAAGCAGCCAGCAGGCAGGGGCCATGAGTTGCAGTGAGTCTGAACATGTCGTGTCTGTGTCATGCAGCTTTGGAAAGCAGAGCTGACGCACTCGAAGGAGGTGAGGGGATATTTGTGTGGGGGACTGAAGCAGCCTGTCTGCTCTAGTGCCTTCTGGTCTGGGGACTGCTGCATCATACCCTGGGCAAGGTGTGAATCCACGGAAAAGGTCAGAGGAGTGACAGCTGAGCAGGAAACGTTTCTGATGCTGGAGTGAAGTGATTCACGAGGATTGTTCACGGTGAGGAGGAGAAGGCCAAAAGAAGGGTGCATTTCTACAGGAGCCTTCAGATGGGGAAAAGAAAAGAAGGAACTTTTTTTTTTCTCCTGAAGATCCCCAAAGGATAAGATAGACAGTAATTGCCTTAAATTGCAGTGAGAGATCTGGGTTAGCCAGCAAGAAAAGCTGTTTGATGGTGGAGATGGGCAGATACTGAAATGAGCTCCAGGGGACAGGGAACATCTATTGCAAGGAGCTCTTTGGGGACAGGCTGGAAGAGCATCTCACAATGCTGGCAGCGGCAGAGCTGGTCCTGCCTCTGGGCACAGGAAAGGATGAGCCAGGGCTTACAAGGGCTTTTCTGGCCCTTTTTTTTTTTTTCCCATGCTTCTGCTCCCAGGGCTGTGATCTGGTTTCCTCCCAAGACCGTCACAGGCTGAGGTGACTTTCCTGCGAGAAGGAAAAAAGCAGAAGACCCGTTGGAACATACAGAGATTAGATCGTAGAACAATTGTACTGGGGGGGGAAAACCCAATCACTCCCCACTCCCCAGCTAACCCAACCCCCCCCATAACAAGCATATATTATATTGGATTATATTAAGTGTTATGCCTTCTAAAAATACAGCTGAAGAGAGCTGCAGCTAGACTGCTGGTGTTATTTTTTTGGTGTGTGTGAAATAAGAATTAGTCTCTTTTGAAAGCAGAGAATGCAAATCAGCTCAGAGGCCAGTCCTTACTTTATCTTTGCATAAATTCGTCAGTGCTGAGAGGAATCTGTGCGTGTTATCAGAGCGCTCATTTGGTGATTATGTTCTTGCCAGATCCAGGAGATTATAGAATCATTGAATGGCAGGGGTTGGAGGGGCCTCTGGAGATCACCGAGTCCAACCCCCCTGCCAGAGCAGGGTCACCCAGGGCAGCCCACACAGGAACAGATCCAGGTGGGGCTGGAAAGTGTCTACTTTTTTTCTGCAGTGGGCCGCCTGCAGCTAAAAAAAGTAGGTTGGTGGCATCGGTAAGTTTTTGAAAAGTCGGTGAAAGGAAAAAAAAAAAAAAAAAAAAAGTTGTGGGGTTTTTTTTTGTTTGTTCTTTGTGTTTTGGTTTTTTTAACTTTTACTAACTGACCTCTTCTAGCCATTTGTTTTCTCCTGCTACATTTAGGAGCTTTTTTGTACAGCTCTGGACCACGCTGTACAACTGATTTCGTACACCTAGTACCACAAACAACTGTTCCTAGCAAACAGTAATGACACCGTTCTGAATGCCAAATGGATGATGAAAGACTTAAAATAAATGTGTAACTAAGGAAAGAACAATAGAAAACAACTGCTAAGTGTCTCGTGTTTCTGCAAACACCTTGTTACAATGAAATTTCTATCAGTAGCATTGTGTTAGGTCTCCGTTTGGGGTGTTTGCAACAGAAGCTTTTGGATAAAGAGGCGGTCAGTTTAAGTGGGTTTTGAGCTGAGAAATGAGGTGCCCCCAGTTTTGAGCAACTTGAGAGGGATTGGGAAAGTGCTAAACACCCTCAAGGCCATTGTGCATTACTTAGTGACCAGTAAACACTATGTTATTGGCAAACACGTTGAGATATCCTTCCTGTGCATATAAACATGGGCATGTGGCTTTTCAGGAATAGGCAATAATGATGAAGCTGTTCTGGTGCATCATCTGAGGAGTAATCAGGGACTTTTAAATCCTGTGGATAGTTCAGCTGTTGTGCACATGGACCAGACACGCTCAGGGAAAGCAGAGATTTCCAGGAATTGTGAAGTGAGAAAATGAAAGTATGCAGCTGCAACGGAGCTGCAGATGTTGTGGGCAAGCGACACCCTGTTTCTTCAGCCTGAGAAAAGAGCCAAAAGCATAAACAGCCCTCAGGGGAATGAATCAGTTCCTCCTCCTCCTCCTCGCTGTGGCCTCCCATGGGTGAGCCACGTGGTGCACCATGGCCACAACCCATGCCACTGATGCCCTCCTTCAGAAAACGGAGCCCACCTGCATCCATGTCCTTAGGATGATGCTAGAGAGGGGTCAGAAAGAAATCATTGGCACTGGCACTGAAGTTTGACAGATTGGGGTTCTGTTTTTTTTAATTTTTTTTAAGCTGACCACATATCTACTGAACTTCATTTCACCTCAGTTGTTTGGGGCTTCTTCTGCCCCCAGTCCACCAGGCTGGGTGTGCTGTCAGTTAGGCATGAGGACGTATGCAGGAGGTGGCCACTCCCTGGTGAGGTCCCAGTGAGCTGGAGGTGGGTGCCCTCCACCCAAGCCTCACATGAAACATCATCTTCCTGAGGTACCATGACTTGTGACTCTACTCTTATCAATCCCTACAGCTTATCCCTAACTTTTAATAACTTATCACAGTAATTTATGTCATACACCCTGAAATTAAATTCTCTCGGCCAGAGTTAAGTTTCTTTGTGGTACACAATGGACTTCACCATCTTCTTGCATTACCCGCCAAGTATGTCCAGGGCCTTGAGCAGAGACAACGCCATGGATGGGTTTTCCTCCACACAAAGCAGGAGAGATCCACACAGTTTTTCTCCAACAGATTCCTCTCACAAACAGGGACTCCATCCCCTTCTACTACATGCAACAGATCTGACTGGGCAGGTCCAGCTCAGTTGACAGATCCTCTGGTGTTGACCAAACAGGTGGCTTGTGCCAAATGTTTGTCCTGATTTCTGAAAGTCCCACCACCCATTGCTTTCAGGGTGGTTTTCAGCATTGTAGTGTTCAGTTTTCCCAGAGGCTGGTGCATGGTAGGGGATATGATATATCCACTCAATACCATGCTCTTTTGCCCAATTGTCTATAAGATTGTTTCTGAAATGGGTCCCATTGTCTGATTCACTCCTCTCTGGGGTACCGTGCTGCCGCAAGATTTGCTTCTCAAGGCCCAGAATAGTATTACAGGCAGTGGCATGAGGCACAGGATATCTCCCCAACCATCCAGTGCTTGCTTCCACCAATGTCAGTACATAGCGCTTACCCCGGTGAGTTTGAGGGAGTGTGATGCCAGGCCTCTCCATACTTATATTTCAACAACTGTCCCCTGTACCACAAAGGTTTCATCCATTTGTCTTGTTTTATGGCAGCGCATATGTCACAATCATGGCCTACCATGCATTTGATTAAATGTAGGGTGATCGCCTGTACTTACGTCCTGTGAGATGAAGACATGGCGTTAGATTTATTTTAACCAGTGGCCATTGAAAATTGCCTGGAGACTCCATACCTGTACTTGCTTCAAGGAGGCTCTGGTTTATTCTTGTTGATCATAAAATAGACCAGGAGTTTTAACGACCTGATCTCCTGGATTGCAGTAGCACGTAAAAACTGTAAATAGACTTAAAACTTGTTTTCATTTTCAGATTGGGAAGAGTGCCAGTGGTATCCTGGGGCGCATAAAGAAAAGTGTGTTCAGAAGGTTGAGTGAAGTTCTCCTCCCCCTCCACTCTGCACTAGTGAGACCACATCTGGAGTGTTGTGTTCAGTTCTGGGCTCCCCAGAGAGAGACAGGGAAATACTAGGGAGAGTCCAATGGAGAGCTACAAAGATGCTGAAGGGACTGGAACATCTCTCTTATGAGGAAAGGCTGAGAGGCCTGGGAAAGAGAAGGCTGAGAGGGGATGTTATGAATGTTTACAAATACCTGAAGGGTGGGTGGTAGACAGACATGCAATTACAAACTATTATGGACTGTTATGAAGAAGGCGCCTCAGTTAAGCCTGTAAACCTTGGAAGTACCCAATTCATAGGGAAACAAGGGAGGGACTTGTGCGGATGGGAATAGGGTATAAGATGCTGAAAGCTCTGCCCAGAGGTGTGCCTACTTTGTTAGGACACCCGCTCCTGCAAGAACGTATAATAAATTGCTGCTTCACTAGGACGGCTACTGCGAGTCCTTTCTTAGGACCTTTGCATTTCTAACACACTTGCTTCGGACAAGCATGGAAACACACTCTCAGTTTGACATTCCCCATCAAGCCAATATGGACACATTATAATCCCTTCGGACACAATCCAGTCTTCTTAGAAGCACAATTAGCAGCTTGATTTAAAGGGAGCTTTAAATATAAAGCTAATTTATTCCTGTTTAGTTGGCTCCCACTATCTACAAGCAGTGTCCAGACACAGCACACATGAGTAGCTACTGAAGGGCCCTGCTCCACCACCACCAACACACTAAGCAGGGAAACATCTACCCTCCCTGGCATGGGCACATCTTCACCATGCTGGGCTGAGGCTTCACACCCTACCACACCTACTCTTTAGAGCACTAAAGTAAACAGGCAGAAAGGAGGCAGCTAGCCACTGCCTTCAAATTACCATAGTGACTACAACTTTGAGCATTAAGTGGGATGTTACTAATTAACAAGATGTGGCTGTAACAACATTTCCTTGCTCACAAAGCGGCTTCTTATTCTCTCCAATTCCTCATATTAAAGTCTGTTTGGCAGACTGTTGTCATAGCAATGAGTAGGATATCACAAACTGATGAACTTAATTTTAACTATGGATCAAATGAGGAAAGAAGATTTGAGACTGGAAGACAACTCTTAATTAAAAATCTGTTTAATAAAGATAAAAAATATTCAATCAGATGCTTCAGTTTCCATATCAAGGTCTGGCTCAATGAGAAAGTCCCTCAACAGTTAATACTGCAACTCTAGTAAGCAGCCAAAACAGCTGTATTTTGATGAAATACATACACGTTAAACAAAACAGACCCTCAGAACACTAGCAGAAATGGAGGAGAAAGCACTAAAGAAAGACTGGACTTCCCAAAAGTGTTGTGTAAAGAAGGTGGGCATACTTTCTTTCATGACAATACAAAAAAAAAGAAGCACAAGATTGCTGTAAAACTTTTTTTCTACTGATGTAATCTAGTGCCTCCAGAGGAAGGTTGTCTTTACTTCTACTTTGAAAACAACAAAATAAACAAAAACCCTCAATCAGTAGTGTAAGGAATGAAGGTTTGTCTTTACAAAACAAGCTGTGGGCCTGCTGTAGATAAGACTAGCACCAGGAGATAACTGCACCAGCCATGATCAACTAACAAATACTATAACTGTGATGTCACAAAGGCCTGCACCAGGCTTGATAGGCCATCTAATCGTCGAGAAGTGATGTCACAAAGGCCTGCACATGCCTAGATATCCTACCTGCTCCAGGATTTGAGATGTCACAAAGGCCTGCACCAGCCGTGGTCACAGACTGAATCTGGGAGCTGTGATGTCACAAAGGCCTGCACAAGAGGGGATCAACGACTGTATCCGGGAGCTGTGGTGTCACAATGGCCTACACCAGCCGTGATCACCTACCTACGCCTAGAGCTGTGATGTCACAAAGGCCTGCACCCCCAGTGATAACCTACCTACCCCTAGAGATGTGATGTCACAAAGCCTGCACATGCCTAGATATCCTACCTGCTCCTGGAGCTGTGATGTCACAAAGGCCTGCACCAGCCATGATCACCCACGTGCTCGTGAAGCTTTGATATCAAAAACGCCTACAACAGCTGTGATTACCCACCTGTTTGTAGTGCTGTGATGTCACAAAGGCCTGTACCCGCGGTGATCACCTACCTACCCCTAGAGCTGTGATGTCATAAAGGCCTGCACCCGCCGTGATCACCTACCTACCCCTAAAGCTGTGATGTCACAAAGCCTGCACATGCCTAGATATCCTACCTGCGCCTGGAGCTGTGATGTCACAAAGGCCTGCACCAGCCATGATCACCCACATACCTGTACAGCTATGATGTCACAAAGGCCTGAACCAGCCCTGATCTCCTAAGTCGTGAAGCTGTGATGTCACAAAGGCCTTCACCTGCCATGATCACCCATCTACTGCTGAAGCTTAGCTGTCACCAAGGTCTGCACCAGCCGTGATCACCTACCAAACCCTGGAGCTGTGATACCACAAAGGCCTGCACCAGTCGTGATCACCGAAGTACTTGTGGAGCTGTGATGTCATAAAGGCCTGCACCAGCCGTGATCTCCTACCTAGTCGTAGAGCTGTGATGTAAAACTGCCTGCACCACCCATTATCACCTACCCACTCCTACAGCTTTGATGTCACAAAGGCCTGCACCAGCCGTGATCACCCACCTTCTCGTGGACCTGTGATGTCACAAAGGCCTGCACCAGAGGTGATCACTTGCCCACGCATGGAGATGTGATGTCACAAATGCCTGCACCAGCCGTGATCACCTACTGAATCCTGGAGCTGTGATATCACAAAGGCCTACAACAGACATGATCACCCAGCTGATGTAGTGCTGTGATGTCACAAAGGCCTGCACCTGCCGTTAACACCCATCTACTCCTAGTGCTGTGATGTCACAAAGGCCTGCACCTGCCGTTAACACCCATCTACTCTTAGTGCTGTGATGTCACAACATCAGAGTCATATTGTATTAGTCTCCCTTCAGGAGAAACCAGCAGCTAACTTCCTTCATCAAGCACAAAACCACACAATTAGCACCTCCATTGAGAGAGACCTGAGCAACTTAAGTGACAAACACTTTCCTGATCACTGACTATCATATTTAATAGAGCACTTTATTTTAAAATTATGATCTAATATGTTGTGAGATTTGGGACATAGGGTTACTATAGTTATAACCTCCTTTGCTTTCTTCCTCTTGCTGGAAACAAATGAAAAATAGAGTAGGAGAGATTGTATTGTTCACAGATAATAACTGGTCCAACTCTGGATTCTCTTAACATAATTCTCTTTCTCCATAGTCAAAGAAGGTTTAGTAAAGGTTAGAAGATAATAAATGGTCCTGTGTAGATAGGCTGGGGGATAAGATTATTCTTGCTAACTGAGATGGAAAACTTTTGGGGCCAAATTCCCACCTTAGACTGCTTACTAAGTAACTTGCCAATCTTTGAAGCTGTTACAACTAGATTTAAGCTACCTTGACAGACAAAATACACAAGGAATTAAGGAATTAACTGGAATGATCACAAATGTTTTCGTTTGATTTTGGGTTTTTTTGTAGAAGTAACTTACCCAATTGCCAGAATTATATTTAAAATAAAATATTTACCAAGAGTTTTATATGGCCCCCATAATTGCTGTGCACCTATCTGAAACCAATCAGAACAAGTATAAGTCTATTTGGAGATATTTTAATCCATAAATAATATATGAAACTGCCTAGGAAGGATTTTAAAAAGGGAATTTGTTGACATGGTTAACAAATTTTGCACTACTGAATAGAAATAGTTGAAAACAATGCAATCTCTGGATAATTGATCATTTTATTATCTATTGTAAGTATTGTAAAGAAACAAAAAGAGGATGAAATTATTTGCTTAGTTTAGAAATTATAACATTGAAGAAATCAAAGTAAAAAATGTAAAAACCCAAAACAATACTGGGAGATGAGAGGTCTGTTCAAGTTTTAGACAGATTATCCAAACAGCTGGAAAAACTTTTGATTCTCTGAGGGAAATTATTAATATATTGGATTCATGGTTTTCTGGAGCTTTGGATTATCCTGAAGGGTTTGAAAGAAGGAACAAACATATCCCAAGAAGTTAAGAACATTACCTGGAAAATAATAGTGGTTTACTAGTTTTGCAACATAGCCAGCAGTAGAATCTAAAGTTAAAAAAAAATGAAAGAGAAAGTAAACCAAGAACTGATGGGGTGGTCAAAAATGAGATATTATCTACTGATATAGAGGATTCTTTTGCTTTGTTTTCAAAGTCCAAGTAGGCCCATGTTTTAAAAAATTAGGTTTTAGTCAAACCTTTTTCCCTCTTGCTTATGGGTATCTACTGTTGTTAAAACTTCAAATCTGTTTTTAGCTGAGATGCTGGAGGGTGGAGACTGTGGTGGAGATCTGTGTTTGTGGGACACCAGGGTGCTTCATCCTCAGTAGTGTCTGTTACTGGAACTTGGTTCCAAAGCCACCTATCAATCTCTGCCTCTGTTCCTCTAATGCTGTGCAGCCTAGTTACTGTTTCCTGTAACTCAGCCACCTGACATAACACGTCATCTATCTGTGCATACCTTGTGCAGGTACTTACCTTTTCCCCAGGAGAGGGGTTTGGGCAGTCACTGCAGCCTACTGCCTGTACTGAAGTTTCCTCTATTACCAGTTTGGTCTGGGTGGATAAATCAGACATCACTGGGGCTATCTCTAAAGAAGCAGTGGTTTTGGTCCTGAGGTGGGTACCTACCATTTTGGTAGGGCCAAACTATCTGCCATTGGGGCTTCTCTTGCCTGTCAAGCTAGCAGAGCCTCTGTTCCTTCATGTGCCTTCGCGTGCGCCTTCCCACATGCCCTACGGGCTGAGTTTCAAAGAGAGCGATGGCTAGCTGTCTCACTCATCAACCTCATGAAGTTCAACAAGGCCAAGTGCAAGGTCCTGCACCTGAGGCGGAGCAATCCCAAGCACAAATACAGGCTGGATGATGAGTGGATTGAGAGCAGCCCTGCAGAGAAGGACTTCAGGGTGCTGGTTGATGAAGTACTTAACATGAGCAGCGATGTGTGCTGGCAGCCCAAAAAGCCAACCATATCCTGGATTGCATCAAAAGATGCATGGCCAGTAGGTCAAGAGAGGTGATTCTGCCCTTCTACTTTGCTCTTGTGAGACCACACCTGGAGTACTGTGTCTAGCTCTGGAGCCCCCAACACAAGGACATGGATCTATTGGAGCAGGTCCAGAGGAGGGCCACAAAGATGATCAGAGGTCTGGAGCACCTCTCCTACGAGGACAGGCTGAGAGAGTTGAGTCTGTTCAGCCTGGAGAAGAGAAGACTTTGGGAAGCCCTTATAGCAGCCTTCCAGTACCTGAAGGTAGCCTACAGGAAAGCTGGAGAGGGACTTTTTATAAGGGCATGTGGTGACAGGACAAGGGGCAATGTTTTTAAACTAGAGCAGGGTAGATTTAGATTAGACATTAGGAAAAGTTCTCTACTATGAGGGTGGTGAGACACTGGCACAGGTTGCCCAGAGAAGTTGTGAATGCCTCATCCCTGGAAGTGTTTAAAACCAGGCTGGATGAGGCTCTGAGCAACTTGGTCTAGTGGGAGGTGTCCCTGTCCATGGCAGGGGTGTTGGAACTAGATGATCTTTAAGGTCCCTTCCAACTCAAGCTATTCTATGGGGCCACCAGGGAAGCAGAGTCATGACAATGACTCCAAGGAACAATAACAAAACAATTTATTAGTTCTCCCTAATGAAACAATCAACAAACGGTATGGATAAAGGTGTTATTTTTATAGGCAATTATTTTACAGCACGACTAAATTTCGAGGAAAAGAAAGATTTATTTGAAAAGAGGAAAAGATAGGGGGAGTGAGAGAGTGAGTAAGAGAGAGAAAGATAAAGAGAAAAGGTTATCACCACCCGTGGATCCAGTGACGCCTCACTGGATCAGTCCAAGTCTTCAGTTCTTCGGTGGTGGGTGCCCACCGATCAATATTTTTCTGTCCTTTTATACCCTTGAGATATCTGGGTGGCATTCCCAGTTTCCACAGGAAGTGGTGTTGATTTGCATGAGCCCCATGAGCTAGAAGTAGTGTGGTGCCTGCCATCCACCTCCCTCATGGTGCAGTCAGTAGGAGCACTTAACTAAAGAAAAGACAGAGTCCCACCTCTTCCTTTTGTTAAAGCATATCTGCAAGGAGCCAAAGGGGGAGCACAGAGATATTGGGAGCAATCAACACTGCTCCCCTCCAGACAGGTCTTTCCAGACCTTATCACCACACAAGCTTTGAGGCACACAATATCCAGGCTCTTACAGGCATCCACAACTTCTCTGAGCAACCTGTGCCAGTGTCTCACCACCCTTATAGTAAAGAACGTCCTCCTAATGTCCAATCTAAATCAACCCTACTCTAGTTTAAAACCATTGCCCCTTATCCATTCACTACATGCCCTTGTAAAACGTCCCTCCTCAGCTTTCCTGTAGACCCCCTTCAGGCACTGGAAGGCCACTACAAGGTCTCCCCATATCCTTCTCTTCAGGCTGAATAGATCTGACTCCTTCAGCCTATCCTTGTAGGAGAGGTGCTCCAGTCTTCTAATCATCTTTGTGGCCTTTCTCTGGACCCGCTCCAATAGATCCATGTCCTTCTTGTGTTGAGGGCTCCAGAGCTGGATGCATGACAGAGTAGAGCAACAGAATCACCTCCCTTGACCTGCTGGCCACTCATCTTTTGATGCAGCCCAGCTTTTTGGGCTGCCAGTGCATATTGCCAACTCATGTTAGGTGCTTCATCAACCAGCACCCCCAAGTGTCTGCAGGGCTGCTCTCAATCCACTCTTCACCCAGCCTGTATTTGTGCTTGGGATTGCCCTGACCCAGGTGCAGGATGTTTCACTTGGCCTCATTGAACTTCATGAGGTTGGCATGGGCACACCTCTCCAGCCTGTCAAGGTCTCTCTGGATGGCATCCCTTCCCTCCAGCATGTCAATCACACTACCCAGCTTGGTGTCGTCGGCAAATTTGCTGAGGTTGTACTCAATAGGAAAGGAAAGGAAAGGAAAGGAAAGGAAAGGAAAGGAAAGGAAAGGAAAGGAAAGGAAAGGAAAGGAAAGGAATACTTCTGTTTAGTTCTGTTTTCTGTGTCTCATTGTTAGTCTTCTAGCACAAATTTCATGTCTTCTTCCATCTTTCTAAAAGCTTTGTTTTTCTTTACTAATTTTCTCTAAAACTCCTGTTTTTGAGAACATTTATCTTTCAACCATTACTAATTAGCACTGCAAAGTACACTAAAGTTGATTAAAATTTAAAATGAAGGAATAAAGTGATATACACAGCATAAGATTGCATCTGATTCACCTCATCACATAAATCATAGAAGTATCAAATTGCTCCATCCATTGTTCTTTCAAATTATTTCTAACAGCTGGTTGGCTGTAAACTTGGGTTTGGGACTGAAGTTCAGTTTTTCTTCAACTTCTACCTGTATATCCAACAATCACACCTATTGTTAGAATATCATATCTGGACTGGTTGTCTTTGTCTTTGTTTTCTGGTAGATATTTTTCAGGTATAGAAGAACACTATACTACAGCCTGTTGCAAATTTGTATTTCCCTTTGTGTGTGAAATGCTGAGGTTTTAAAACGTAATTATTTTTTGCTTTAAGACAAAATATTCAACTCCCCCTCAAATGCATATCATATATGTAGAGATTGTGTTATAAATGTCTATACATCGCTATGAGTAAAGAAAAATATGTATAGGCATAACAGATATAACAAACATTTGACATTTTTAGCTTTAATATTTTATTTTAACCATATATCATTATAAAGTATTATCCAAGCTTCAGAGCTTTAAATATCAGAAATAATATAATTTTCTGTGAAAACCTAGTTTTACTGAAACCTAATTTTTCTCTAAAAATTTTTTACTACTTTTAAGGTTGAATTGGGAAATTTTCAAGAGCCTTATGTACATCTAAGTAGTAAATTGACTCTACGTGACATGCTGCTATTCTTGTAGTTGACAGATGCACACATATTTAATCCTGTAATATCAAGCATGGTTTTAGACCTCAATAGTTAAATCTTCAATATGCACTTGGCATCAATATTCACAATAGTATGCAGTAAAAATAATTTTCCTCAAGCAATTCAGGTGAAAAAATTTAAAATACAATCACAGTTATATTACAAGCTATTTTGGAAATTTATCCCAAAATGTTTAACAGGTCCTGCAGGGTCCTACACTTTGGCCACAATAACCCCATGCAGTGCTACAGACTCGGGGAGGAGTGGCTGGAGAGTGGCCCGGCGGAGAGAGACCTGGGAGTGCTGGTTGAGAACCGGTTGGACATGAGCCAGCAGTGTCCTCAGGTGGCCCAGAAGGCCAATGGCATCCTGGCATCCTGAGCCCCACCCACACAAAGGTGACAGTGTCAAGGGTCCCTTTCCTTCTCTGCTCCGATGTCCTCTGTGACTTCCATCTTCGGCCTCAGAGCTTGCTTGCAGCCTTCACTCACGTTGCTTGCAGACTTCCATGTTTGTCCTTGAAACCTTTTTCCCATTTTCTCATTATTTTGTTCTGCAAATAATGTTAGCATTATGGTTATATGTTATAAAAGTATTTATATATAGCTTTATAATTTTTTTTGCGATTCTAGGTAGATATGTATAATTACAGTAATTTTACAACTGTCATATAATTGTCTTACACAATCAATACTGATAGTCTCATTATATGTGGCCACGGTTTTACATTAAGGATTAGAATCCCTTTGTTCGTTGTCTGTAGTTTAACACAAGCTATTTGTATCATAATTCTATTAGTCTTTCGCTTTTCCTTGCTTTCTTTGCATAGCCTACATAGTTTCTTCTATTAATGCTTCATATAAAATTCTTATATCCCTTCTCACTGCTTTGCATGATTTTCTTTACCTGATTCCCATTAGGAATTTCCAGCATAATCCATTTCCATGTGTCCTCTTAGAAATACCTATTACTGCTTTAGAGTTTTCTCTTTTTTCCATGATTCCCCTGTACTCATCCATAGTAAATATGTTTATATATATCTTTCCACACAAGTCTATATCTTTGTTTCACTCCTCTGAACTTTCTTTAACTGTCTTTAACATTTTTCTCTCTCACTACTTGCCATATAAAATACTGCTTCCTCCACTTTGGCCCTGTGACTCCCCTCGGTAATTCCTTTCAAAACCACAATGTCAGGGCATTCTTCAGTCGTTTTCTACAAAACCTAGCACCTTTTGCCCTCAGTGATTTCCCAAAATCTCATTCCTCATAGGTCTGACAAGTGTGTCACACCTCCTTCTTTTTACCTCAGTACTTCTTCATTTATCCTTATCTTTGGTCCCACCTCAAGATGCTCAAGTAATTAAATTTCTGCCTTTCCCACCAGAGCAATTCGAAGCAGAAAACCCTTTCTCCTTCCATGCCTAATAAATTCACTCTAAAACCTCTATCGCCCCCCACTCACCAATTTCAAGGAAAAAACCACTCTACTCCCCTCAGATTCCCGACAAAACCTCTTAATCAGCCTCAGCAATACAAAGGAGAACAGTTTCCCCTTTTTCTTCCCTCGTGTATTCCCGCCAAAAGCACCCCCCAAATATCAGGAATTCTAAGGAGAAAACCCTCCCTCCGCCCTGCTCTCACAGATTCCCGCTCAAAGCCCTCCCACTCCCTCAGCGATTTTAAGGGCAAAAACCTCCCTCCGCCCTGCCCTCACAGATTCCCGCCCAAAGCCCTCCCCCCCTCACCCGTGAGCCCCCACCAGGTAGGGCAGCGGCTGGTCAGCTTCACCACGCCGGAGGCGAACATCAGCCGGAAGAGGAGCCAGCGCACCAGCCAGAAGGTGACGGCGTCGTGGGGGCGCCAGGCCGCGCAGCGCCCCGGCAGCAGGCGCAGCGGGGCCACCAGCACGGCCAGGAAGCCCGCCTCCAGCAGCAGGCTGTCCCTGCGGGGAGCACCGCTGTCACGCTGTCTGTCTGTCCCCCACTGCCAGCCTGTGCCCCCCCGGGGCAGCCGGCGAGCCCCGCGGGGCAGGATGGGGCCCGTGGTGCGGAGCCCCCGGGGCGGCGTTGGGCTGACTTACCACTGGAAGTAGAGGAAAACCTGCCCCACCTGTGGAGAGGGGAGGGGGTGCTGAAAGCAGGCACAGGAGGGGCTCCCGGCCCCCTTCCCGACGCCCACCCCAGGCGGAGGCAGCCCCAGACCCCTCCCGGCTGCCCCCAGCAGCTCCTGCCCCAGACTGGGCCAGGGAGCGCAGCAGGGGGGGCTCCCAGTTCCGTGCCCTGGTGTGGCAGGGTGGGGATGGCGTGCTGGCCGTGCCAGGAACCACAGCCCAGTGCCGCTCAGCTCCAGTGCCGCTCAGCTCCAGTGCCCAGGGCTATGCTGGGGGGAGGAGGGCACTGGACCAGGGCCGAGGGGCTGCAGGGAGCTGCCAGCCCCAGGTGCTGCCCCCACCTCCCCATGGCCGTGCCCATGTGGCACCATGTGGCACCAGAGTGGGCTGGGGGGGAGGGAGGCTGGTGCTGGAGAAGAGCAGGGGCCTTCTCGCCAGCGTCACCTTAAATGGAGCGAGGAGAGGAAAGGAGCCAGGGGAGGGATTCCAGAGCACAGGCTGTTTGTTCCTCTTTAATTCCCCTGGTTTCAGGGGGAGGAGAAACCCTCCTGCCCCCCCCACCCTGACTGGCGATCTGACTCAGCCCAGCAACTCCAAACAGCCCTGGTGGCATGGGAAAAACCAGCAAAAAACGGCTCAGCAGGGTGGGGGTCAGAGAGACCTTGTGGGACACAGGGAAAGAGCCCTTGGAATGCTCAGGGAGGCTGTAGGTGGTCAAGGGGCAGACAGCCCCCACAGCTGGGCAGAGAACTGGTTTTGCTGGGAGGGTTTCATCCCAGGAGACCCAGGACAATATAGAGTTGTACCTGACCCCCGCCCCCAGCACGAGCCAGGGAGCGCCCAGCACCTTCCTCCAACTCCCTGAGGGGAACCAAGGGTGTCAGGAGCTGCCAGGATGATGCTAACACGAGAACATCTCCCGCTACCCGCCCAGGCCCCGGCTCTGGGGCACCCCAACCCCCCTGCCCCATAACTCCTACCTGGTAGAGTGAGACCATCCCCTGGATACAGGGACCCTCCCGGGGTGGGGGAGGGACCCCCCAGGTGTGCGGGACCCCCCCGGGGTGGGGGAGGGACCCCCCCGTACCGGGCAGGAACTCGTCAGGGCGGTGCCAGGTGGCGGGGTCCTGGTGGGCGGCCAGGAGGTTGGGCACCAGTATTGAGCCGGCTGGTACTGGGATGCCCCCGACACTGGGAGAGGAGAAGGCGGTGCTGGGATGGACTGGGAGCTGCTGGGCTCTGCCAGCACCCACTGGGACTTACTGGGCTCTTCTGCTGGGGCTGACTGCAGCTCTCTGGGGTCTACTGGTGTCTACTGGGGGTCTATTGGTGTCTACTGGGGCCACACTGGGGCCTGCTGGAGGTCTACTGGTGTCTACTGGTGTTTACTGGGGCCATACTGGGGCCTGCTGGGGGTCTACTGGGGTCTACTGGGGTCATACTGGCACCTACTCAGGGTCTATTGGTGTTTACTGGAGCCATACTGGGACCTGCTGGAAACTACTGGGCCTACTGGGGCATACTGGGGGTCTACTGGGAGTTACTGGGATGTACTGGCATCTACTGGGACCTTCCAATACCTGCTGGGATCTGCTGGGTCCTATTGCAAACTTAGGGGTTCTACTGGGGCCTACTGGGACATAGTGGGCTATGCTGGCACCCTACTAGGAACTGCTGGTGATACTGGGATGTACTGGGACCTACTGGGATTGAACGAGACCTATCCAACCCTAGCTGAGTCTACTGGGACCTACTGGGTTACACTGTGTCCCACTGGAGTGGACTGGAGCGTGCTGGGATCTACTGGGTTCTACTGGGAACTTAGGGGTTCTACTGGGGTCTACTGCTGGTGATACTGGGCACTGCTGGGATGTACTGGGACCTACTGGGGTCAGACAAGACTTATCGGACCCCAGTTGGGTCTACTGGGAACTGCTGCTGGGAACTTCTGGGGCCTACTGGGGGCTGCCCAGCGGCCCATGCTGGCCCATGCTGGCCCATACTGGCCCATACTGGTGCGCACTGGTACCTGGTGTGGCGGCAGGCACAGTGGGGCAGGGCCAGGGGGGCTGGTGGCCGCAGCCGCAAGGTCTCGGTGACAGTGGCCTGGAGCAGGGGCAGCCGCCCCCCGTCCCCCACCTCGGGGGTCCCACCAGGACCCAGCTCCCGCCGCAGCTCCTCCCGCAGCCGCTCCTGCAGCTGGGGACATGTGTGTCACACGAGTGTCACACGCGTGTCGCGGGCAGGGTCACCGCCTCCTGGGGTGACCGGGGCACCGGGCGGGGGGTGGTGACCAACTTTGGGGGACACCCAGTGACAGTGGAGGGGGTGTGACGGGGGATGGAGGAGCCACGTGGGGATGCGCAAGCGTGCAGCAGGCGAGCAGAGGGAGCCTCCTCCTGTCTGCTGCGGGTGCCGACAGCGCGCTCCAGGAAAGATCTTCCACCCGAGGGTCGATCCGGTTCCAAAACCATTCCCGGTGGGGATGAGCAGCTCAGACACCTCCGACGAGAGAAATTTCACTCCCAAAAGGCGCCGTTTGTCTTCGCGATGAACTCGCCGCCGCGATTTCCTCCCCGGCTCTCCAAGACACGAGGTGCTTCTGACCCAAACTCCCACAGCCTGCTCCAAAACACATCCCCCGAGAGCCAGAAAACGCTCTCTGTGTGTCAAATCCCCTCGAAACCTCTGCAGGTGTGGAACCCCGGTCAGGTTTGCAAAGGAAGCGAAGGGAGAGCTCCCCAAAACCCTCCTAAAAATCCCTAAAAAGGGGATTTTCCCTGAAAAAGGGATTTGCCCAGCAGGCCGAAGGATGCTGCTTCCATGCTGGGAAAGCTCCGTGCAGGGGGACCGGTGAAACTGCAACGGTTTAATGAGCTAAAAATGGCTCTTTTCAGTCATTTGTAGGAGGCACTTTGCATCTGACGGGTGATTTTCATCGCTCCCTGAGCGGCCTTGCTTCAGCTCCGCATCCCCGCTTTGCAGAAGGAGGAAACCCCCCCCCAAAAATCAACTTCTTCCCCCAAAACTTCACCTTTTCTAAGGTTTCCTCCGTTACAGCTTCGTCGGGCAGAGGTTGGGACCAGCTGCAGATCGTCCTCCTCCCAAACCCAGCGCCCAACGCCCTCAGCAGCTTCAGACACTAAAACCCCCTGAGTCCAAGCCTTAAAAAATCCCAAATATCCAGATTAAAAATCCCCCATAGTGCACCAAAAACACCACCCTGGTTGCCGGTTTCTCATCTTCCCCCGACCGAACGGGATGCGCCGAAGCGGGGAGGGAGCTGGGGACGGATCCGGGGAGGGCAAACGCCAAGCCCGGCGTCGCCGGTCCACCCGACCGCTAAATAAATTCTCCCCCTCTCTCACAAACCCGTGGCTGGAGGCTCTCGGAGCTCATTTGAGCTCCCGGCCTGGAAAGCGAGCACCAGGAACTCACCCCTGCGTGGCGAGGGGCGGAGGCGGCCGGGGGAGCGGGGCTGCGGGCGGGACGGCTGCGGGCGGGACGGCTGTGGCTCTCCTCCGGAGTTCTCCCCCTTCCCGGTGCTCAGCTCAGGCTCTCTGCAGCCATCCTGGGTGAAATGGGGTGAAAAGCTCTGTTTTAAACCCCAAACTTCATGGCAAGGTCTAAATGTCACCGAGTCGGGGCTGGCAAACCTGCCCCCCCCCCCCCCCCCCCCCCCCCCCCCCCCATTTCCCCCCCTGAACCCCCCTACGCACCCCCCCCCCTATAAAAGGCACTGTGTGACAATAAATGCGGATTTCTGCTGCACGATCTCCTGAAGTCCATGTCTTCATACGCTGCATATAATAGAGATGAATTCACATTTCATGTCACAAAAAAGAAAATCATATTTCAGTAGCAGAAGAATAGATATGAGCAAAGCCTACATCAGGGGACAAGCCAAAAAGCTCACACATAGGAATCCATCTTCACAAATTTTGCAAAGGACTCCTCAAATTTTCATATATTTTACAGCAGTAAATTCCCAGTGATGTCAGAAAGAGTTTAGTCCCAAGGCAATAGAGACACTATGTGGCCAGTGTGATCTGTGCTGGTTTTCATCACATTGCTCTAGCAACTTTCCTGCATGCCGAAACAAAATTCTTAGCAACAAGCAAACACATCTAAAAAGCCTTGAACATATTTCTCAATGTAGTCACACCAAGACAAAAATGTATCTGCATAGGCCAATTGAGTCAAATTGAATTGACACAGGAATGTTTTTCCTGAGGGCTGAAGACAACTGTTTTCTAATATCACCAGTCCCATCATTAACACAGTAAAGACAACACTTAATTTCAATTCTCATTACTCTGAAAACAATGACTCAAATCTTTGTCCCACTGAAGTCTAAGTATTAACCAAAAGGTTCACATGTCAATAAATGGAGGAAAGCACTCCAACAGAGGTTTCATTTCAAAATGCCACAAATGCCTCAGCACTATTGTCAGTCAGCAGTACAGAACACTCAAACAAGCTTTATTCAAAATTATTTCCTATCTTAACCTTTCTGAGCTAGCTTCAGATTTTACTCTTTTCACAAGTCTTCCATAAAACATGGAGTACCCTGACCTCTAAAGATCATGCAAAGTACAGAAAGTATCTAAGAGGTTTAGAAATACTTTTACAGTGAACGATTCCAATCCAATAATGGAGTGTTATTACAGACTGTAATTACCTACTGTCACCGTTCAACCTCAGCCAGCAACTAAGCCCCAAACAGCTGCTTGCTCACTCCTCCTCTGATGGGATAGGAGAGAATCAGAAGAGTAAAATGACAAAACTTGTGAATTGAGATAAAGACAGTTTAATAGGGAAAGCAAAAGCCACGTGCACAAGCAAAGCAAACCAAGGGATTCATTCACCACTTCCCATCAGACAGGAAATCTCGTTCAGTCATCTCCAGGAAAGCAGGGCTCCATCAAGCATAATGGTTACTTGGGAAGACAAATGCCATCTCTCCAAACATCCCCCCTTCCTTCTTCTTCCCCCAGGTTTATGTGCTGAGCATGATGTCATATGGTCTGGAATATCCCTTTGGTCAGTTGGGGTCAGCTGTCCCAGCTCTTCCCCCTCCCAACTCCTTGTGCACTAGAAAGCAAGCAAGCAAGAAAGCAAGCCAAAAAATAAAAGAAGGAAAGGAAGAGAGATGAGGAAAGGAGGAAGAAAGGAAGAAAGAAAGCAAGAGATCTGAAAGATAAAAGAAGGAATAGAGGAGAGAGGAGGAAAGGAGGAAGAAAGAAAGCAAGAAAGCTGAAAGATAAAAGAAGGAATAGAGGAGAAAGAGGAAAGGAGAAAGCAAGCAAGCAAGAAGGAAATCTGAAAGATAAAAGAAGAAATGTAGGAGAGAGGAGGAAAGGAGGAAGATAGAAAGCAAGAAAGCTGAAAGATAAAAGAAGGAAAGGAGGAGTGAGGAGGAAAGGAGGAAGAAACAAAGAAAGAAAGCAAGCTGAAAGATAAAAGAAGGAAAGGAGGAGTGAGGAGGAAAGGAGGAAGAAACAAAGAAAGAAAGCAAGCAAGCTGAAAGATAAAAGAAGGAAAGGAGGAGAGGGGAGGAAAAGAGGAAGAAAGAAAGCAAGAAAGAAAGAAAGCTGAAAGATAAAAGAAGGAATAGAGGAGAGAGGAGGAAAGGAGGAAGAAAACAAGCAAGAAAGAAATAAATCTGAAAGATAAAAGAATGAAAGGAGGAGACAGGAGGAAAGGAGGAAGAAAGAAATCAAGCAAGAAAGAAAGCTGAAATGTAAAAGAAGGAAAGGAGGAGAGAGGAGGAAAGGGGGAAGAATGCAAGAAAGCAAGCAAGCTGAGATATAAAAGAAGGAAAGGAGGAGAGTGGAGGAAAGGAGGAAGAAAGAAAGCAAGGAAGAAAGAAAGCTGAAAGATAAAAGAAGGAAAGGAGGAGAGAGGAGGAAAGGAGGAAGAAAGAAAGGAAGAAAGAAATCTCAAAGATAAAAGAAGGAAAGGAGGACAGAGGAGGAAAGGAGGAAGAAAGAAAGCAAGAGATCTGAAAGATAAAAGAAGGAATAGAGGAGAGAGGAGGAAAGGAGGAAGAAAACAAGCAAGAAAAATAAATCTGAAAGATAAAAGAATGAAAGGAGGAGAGAGGTGGAAAGGAGGAAGATAGAAAGGAAGAAAGCTGAAAGATAAAAGAAGGAAAGGAGGAGAGAGGAGGAAAGGAGGAAGAAAGAAAGCAAGAAAGCTGAAAGATAAAAGAAGGAAAGGAGGACAGAGGAGGAAAGGTGGAAGAAACAAAGTAAGAAAGAAAGCAAGCTGAAAAATAAAAGAAGGAAAGGAGGAGAGAGGAGGAAAGGAGGAAAAAACAAGCAAGCAAGAAAGCAAGCTGAAAGATAAAAGAAGAAAAGCAAGAGAGACGTGGAAAGGAGGAAGAAAGAAAGCAAGAAAGCAAGCTGAAAGATAAAAGAAGGAAAGGAGGAGAGAGGAGGAAAGGAGGAAGAAAGCAAGCAGTGTTTTTTTTCGTCGTTTTTGTCTTGTCTTCCCCCTCCCCCCTGGTGCCTTTGTCCCTCCGCCCCCCCCCCGCCCTCCTCCCTCTCCGCTCTGCGTGTGCTGCGCGGCCGTGCGCTCCCCTAATCTGACAGATGAACACCGCCATGGGTTTGCCGCAACACAAGCAAAAGCACCTTTGGGGGCTGTGGCGAGGGATTGAAACCGGGATCTAAAAAAGAAAAGAAGGGGGGAATGCGAGCGAGAAGGCGTAGAAGGCAGAAAGAAGAAGAGGAAGCTGTTAAGAAGCCCCCGCTGCTGTTTTGGGGATATGGGTTAGTAAAGGAAAAAAAGAAAAAAAAAACAACAACAAAACAAACAAAGAAACTAAAAACCCAAACCCAACCAAAAAACCCAAACCAACAACAAGAACAAAACCAAAACTGAGCCATCGAGGAAAGGTCTGTCTTGATGATCCGGATTGCAGGAGGATTTTACCTCTCTCTTCCCCTCCACCCCCTTTTACCCCTCTGCATGCAAAAGTTAATGTCGTCTCTTTTATTTTTCGTGTTGTGACTTTGCACTGGAGCGGAAAGGGCTTGATTTATTTGGGAGGGGGAATATTTCTCTGCTGTGCAATGCATGCGAGTCCTCCTCTCCCCCTCCGGCCCCTTCCTTCCCTTTGTGGCTGGTAGGGGGTGGTTGGGGGGGGTAAGACCGTGCTGCTGGGAAGGAGTTGCAATTTTTTTAGAAGTTTGCATAATGTATTTACACCCTCCTTATCCCCCCCTTTGGTAGCCTATGTGTGTTTCCCCGACGGTGCCGGGGGGAGGTGGCAGCTATGCGTATGGAAAGGAGGAGGGAGAGATCCCCTCCCCCGCTTCGTAAATTGCAAGTGGAGCTAGAGAGCAACATTGTAACCTTATGAGGATTTGTGTGTGTGAGCACGTGTGCAGGTCCGTGGGGTTCCGCTGTGGTGCTCGGCGCTGGACGCAGGACGGGGGAGGTCCATTTCCCCGTGCCCGCCGTCGCGGCCCCGCGCTTATTTTGACATTGAAAAAGACACGCAACCCCGAGAAGTGGCAGTTTGTAGGAGCAAAGAAGTGGGGGTGGGGGGTGGAGAATTAGCAACACGGGACCCCCCCGCTCCCCCTGCTCGATGGCGTAGTGAGGCGCGTTTAATAATGGTTATTAATAAGCCCGTGATTGCCGTCCCTGGGAGTTCAGATTTGGGCGGTTTGAATATCGCCGATATTATCAGGAGGGAGGGGGGGGTGTTGGTTGGGGAGGGGAGCAGAACACAGCCTGCAGCCGCGGGCGGCTATTGTCAACTCCAGCCTTGGTGCAAGTCTCCTTACCCACCTCCGTGCACACACACACACACCCCTTCCTGGGCGGGGGGGGGGAGGGGGGGGGGGGGCGCGGGCGGGGGGGGGGGGGGGGGGGGGGGGGGCGGGGGGGGGAGGGGAGGGGGGGGGCGGGGGTGGGGGGGGGGGAGGCGGGGGGGGCAAGGGGACGCAGAATGGGCAAGAGGAACGGAGTTGGGACTGAGGGATGGAGACAGGACAGGGCATTGGAGACAGGGCAAGGGGACAGAGAATGGGTAGAGGGACAGAGATGGGGCAAGGGAACAGAGAACTGTCAAAGGGACAGAGTCGGTACAGGGGAACAGAGAAAGGGAAGACAATGGAGTCGGGACAGGGTGATGGAGACAGGGCAAGCTGGTGGTGATGGGCCAGGGGGACAGCGATGGGGCAGGGGGATGGAGACTTGGCAGGGGGACGGCAATGGGGTAGGGGGACAGTGATGGGTCAGGGGGACAGAGAAGGGGTAAGGGGACAGAGATGGGACAAGGGGAAGGGGCAGGGGGTTAGCAATGGGGCAGGGAATGGAGGTAGCACAGGGGGATGGAGAACAGCCAAAGGGGATGGAAAACAGCCAAGGGAATGAAGTCAGGACAGGGAAACAGAGAAAGGGCAAGTGGATGGAGATGGGTCACGCAGATGGAGAATGTGCAGGGGGATGGCACCAGGGCAGGGAATAGAGACATGGCAAGATGACAGAGTTGGGACAGGGAGATGAAACCAGGACAGTGAGATGGTGAAAGGACAGGGGGACGGTGATGGGGGAGGGGGACAGCGATGGGACAGGTGTCCGGAGATGGGGCAAGGGGATTGAGATAGGGAAGGGGATGGAGTCAGGAGAGGGGGACTGGGTCAGGACAGGTGGACCAGTTCAGGACAATAAGACAGTGATGGGGCAGGGGGACAGAGACAGGACATTGGATGGAGAAGGGGCAGGGGGATGGAATGAGGACTGGGGAACTGAGCTGGAGGAAGGAACCGGGACAGGAAGAGAGAGAATCCACAGGGGGAGAGAGCCAGGGCAGGGACGGGGAGATGGCAAAAGACGGGGACAGAGACGGGGCACAGGGATGGAGACACTACAAGGGGACTGACTGAACAGGTACAGGGGGACAGAACTGCGACAGGGGGATAGCAACACGTCAGGGGGACAGAGAGAGGGGAGGGGGTCAGTGATGGCACAAGGGGGGTGGAGATGGGGCAGGGGAATGGAGAATGTCCCCTGCTCTGTTGCCATCCCCCTGCTCCATCATCCTCCCCCCGCCCTGTTGCAGCCCCCCTGCCACATTTGCATCCCCCTGTACCCTCTCTGTCCCCCTTCTAACCTCTGTGATTGCACCAAGAGTAGGTCTATAGTGAACACTGCACTAGAAGGGACTCATGTAAATTAGGACTGCCCTGACGCCAACATCCCCCAGATCGATTTTAGGTGGCCCCCGAAGCCGAGATGATCCAGATGGATTTTAGGTGGCCCCCGAAGTCGAGATGATCCATCCTCCCTGGAGTGGCCAGAAGGAGAGCGAGAGAAACACCCGAAGACCCCCCCCCCAAAAAAAGAAAACCATCCAAATGAGATCAAAAGACCCAAATCCCACTTTCCCCCCCCAAAAAAAAGACACCGTTCCTGTTGCCTGTTGGTGGGTCCATCAATAAACCCCCTTTTTCCCCCATGGTTTTGGGGTCGGTTGGGTGGGGTTTGGGTGGGTTTCTCGGATGGGGGGACAACAGGAATTTGTCTTCTGGCTTCCCACGGTGGGGGGGGAGGGAAACACCTCGAGGCTTTTCACGGGGGGGAAACATCTCAAGGTGGTTGCCCACCGTGGAGACAACCTCACGGGGCTGGACAACTCCAGCTCTGGGGTCCTGGGTGCAGGAGAGACGTGGACCATGGGGAGCAGATCCAGAGGAGGTCACCAGGAGGGCTGGAACCTCTCTGCTGGGAGGTCAGGTTGGGAGAGTTGAGGGTGTTCAACCTGGAGAAGGTTCCAGGGAGATCTTCTGGTGGCCTTTCAGGTCTTCAAGGAGCCTAGAAGAAAAATGAGGAGGGACCTTGACCCGGGGAAGGTGGTGATGGGACATGGGGTGATGGTTTCCAACTGGAAGAGGGAGCTTTCGATGAGGGATTAGGAAGAAGTTCTTCACCAGGAGGGTGGGGAGACCCTGGCCCGGGTTGCCCAGAGAGGTGGTCGCTTCTCCATCCCTGGAACCATTTCTGGTGAGGTTGGAGGGAGCTCTGAGCAAGCTGAGCATAGAACCCCAAACTGGTTTGGGTGGGAAGGGACCTTTGAAGCTCATCCGGTCCCACCCCTCTGCAGAGAGCGGGGCCATCTGCAACCATCACCACCTTCCCCGATCGAGGTCCCTCCTCCTCTTTCTTCTAGCCTCCTTGAAGTCCTGCAAGGCCACCAGAAGGTCTCCTTGGAACCTTCTCCTCTCCAGGTTGACCAATCCCAACTCTCCCAGCTTGGCCTCCCAGTATCTCCCACTGGTTGCCTCCTCGGGACCCGCTCCACCAGGTGCCAAGGTCTCCAGCGGGAAGCACCCCCTGCCCACGGAGCACCCAGGGTGGGGTCGGGAGAAGAAGACCTTTAAGGTCCCTCTTCCAACCCAAGCCAATCTCAGCCCCGGTTTTTGGGAACATTTAATCAAAAGTAAGTTAAGAAACCGCAAAAAAAAATGCAAAAAAAAACCCCAAAAACCAAAAAAACCCCAGAAAACCCCAAAAAAAACCCCAAAAAAACCCCAAAAAACCCCAAGAAACCCCCACAGGGAGCAGGGACATCTGCAACTAGAGCAGGGTGCCCAGAGCCCCAGCCAACCTCCCCTGCAATGGTGCCAGGGATGGGGCAGCCACCACCTCTCAAGGCACCCCGGGCCAGGCTCTCACCACCCTCACAGCAAAGAATTTCTTCCTACTGTCTCATCTAAATCTCTCCTTTTTCAGTTTAAATCCATTCCCCCTTGTACCATCACCACACGCCCTTGTCAAAATGCCACCCAGTGCCCAAAGGAGAAGGAGCTGGGATACTCACTTGACATAGTATTTGTGCAGCAGGCTTAGGTTCTCCTGGAACAGCCTCAAATAGCTCTCCAAGGAGTTTTCGTTAAGGGCAAGGTACAGCCACGCTCGGCCTGAAAAGAGAGCAGCAGAGAGATTTACCTGTAAGGCAACAACCAAGAAGGGAAGAGAGCCTGGAAATCATCACAAATCAGTTAAAACACCTCAGATCCTTCATTCCACTTCGTATCATTTCAGGAGAGCAACTGATCACGGGGAAATCTGTGGGGGAAACATCTCCGTGAGAGATGAAGGGGCAGGTTTGTGACTGGGAGGGGGATTGGGAATACGTGTAGCTGGCTGAGAAGACGACACAACGACTGCGTCGCTCCAGCGAGACAGGAGCTCTGCTGGACTTTCCAGCAGGGATCAGGAGAGGTGGAGGGAGAATCGCTCGTAATCAGAGCAGGTTCAGCTGGAGATATTGTCGCAGGAGTTCTGGTGCAGAGAGAGGTGACGGTGGAGTCTGCGCTCGGCTCCGCTCTCACCGGTACAGGGCTTGGGAGATGAAGGGTGTTGGGATAATCAGGCAGAGAGGTGGTCTCTGGACACCATCCTGCTTCAGAAGCGGCCTCGATGGTCCCAAATATCTTCTACAACAGGCAGCAGGGGACAAGCAGCATCGGGCAAACAACAGCTACAGTGACACGTTCTCGGCGGGGAGCTGCCCACTGGCCCCCTCGCTCTACCTGTAGCCCCAGCCCTCAAACATGTGGCCAGGCCACCTGCCTGCCCAGATGTCCCCAAACTGAGGTTTGCTCTCAGAGCTGGGGCAGTGTCTGCAAATACTCACTGCGTCCCAGGTTGGTGGCCACGTGCTGAAGCACTTCGATCTGCTTGATGGCTTCCCGGCGGGTGAAGTGGACAACCAGCACCCAGTAGCCCGAGGAAAGATCTTGAAGGCTGGAAGAATCACAGAATTGTTTTGGTTGGAAGAAACCTTTATGATCATCAAGTCCAACCATTAACTCAGCACTGCCAGGGCACCACTGACCCCTGTCCCTCAGCACCACAGCTCCACAGCTCTGAAACCCCTCCAGGGATCACGGGGACTCCACCACTGCCCTGGGCAGCCTGATCACATCCCTAGTCCTGCTGGCCACACTATTCCTGATACAAGCCAGGATGCCATTGGCCCTCTGGGCCACCTGAGCCACCCTGCTGGCTCATGTTCAACTGACTGTCAACCAGCACTCCCAGGTCTCTCTCCACTGGGCCGCTCTCCAGCCACTCCTCCCCCAGTCTGTAGTACTGCATGGGGTTATTGTGACCAAAGTGCAGGAGCCTGCACTTGGTCCTGTTGAACTTCATACCGTTGGCCTCAGCCCATCGACCCAGCCTGTCCAGATCTCTCTGCAGCATCTTACCCTCCAGCAGATTGACATTCCCTCCCAGTTTGGTGTCACCTGCAAATTTACTGAGGGTAGACTCAATCCCCACATCCAGGTCATCAGTAAAGATGTTGAATAGGACTGGGCCCAGTACTGTTCCCTGGGGTACACCACTGGTCACCAGATGCCAACTGGATGCAGCACCATTCACCACCACTCTCTGGGCCCGCCCATCCGACCAGTTTTTAACTCAGCGAAGGGTGCACCTGTCCAAGCCGTGGACTGCCAGCTTTTCCAGGAGGATGCTGTGGAAGACCGTGTCAAAGGCTTTGCTGAAGTCGAGGTAAACCACACCCACAGCCTTGCCCTCATCCACTAGGCGGGTCACCCAGTCATAGAAGGAGATGAGATTGGTCAGACAGGACCTTCTTTTCTTAAACCCATGTTGGCTCGGCCTGATCACCTGGTTGTCTTCTATATATCACATGATGGCACTCAGGATGAACTGCTCCATAACCTTGTCAGGCACCGAGGTCAAGCTTACAGGCCTATAGTTCCCTGGATCCTCCTTCTGGCCCTTCTTGTAGATGGGAGTCACACTGGCCAACCTCCAGTCAACTGGGACCTCCCGGTTAGCCAGGACCGGTGATAAATGATGGAGAGAGGCTTAGTCAGTTCTTCCGCCAGCTCCCTCAGCACCCTAGGATGAATCCCATCCAAACCCATGGACTTGTTGGGATCTAAGTGGCACAGAAGGTCACTAACTACTTCCTCCTTGATTACAGGAGGGGTATTCTGCTTCCCATCCCCGCCTACCAACTCAGGAGCCCAATTGTCTTGAGGATATCTAGTCTTTTTGTTAAAGAAAAAGAGGATGTTAAGCACCTCAGCCTTTTCCTTATCTTCCATTACTATGTTCCCCCACTCATCCAATAAGGAGTGGAGATTTTCCCTGACCCTCCTTTTGTTATTAAAGTATTTATAAAAGCATTTTTTATTATCCTTAACAGAGATTGCCAGTTTAAGTACTAACTGAATTTTTGCATCTCTAATTCTCTTCCTACATGACCTTACAATATCCTTAAATGCTTCCTGATTCACTTGACCCTTTTTCCTAGAGACCCTAATGTGATGGGTTATAAAGAATTTCTGAAGAGTTTTGGCATAAGTAAAGACACGGTTAAAGAAAAAACCACACAAAATGAAGTTCCAGGTATATGCTCAGAAAAGGAGTGGACATGTGGGTACTTTTCCTCTTTCCGATTATATCAAAAGAATTATTTCTGTTCCTTTGATGGATCAGGTTTGCAATTTGATAGGACATTGATGGCCTCTGGTTCTCAGCAGATACAACTAGGACAGGGAGAGGAAAAGAAAGCCAGTTTCCTTTGGCCTGGGAAATTCTACCAACTAGGTGTGAAAGCTGCCTTTAAAATCAAAAGGTGACAAATTATATGGACCAAAAAATGGAATCACAAGCTCACAAGCCCCAGATAAAGAATCTGTTACTGCAACTTGGACTCTTCTAGCATTTGGGAAACTCAGTTTTCACTCAGTATTCAGTCATACTGAAGTTCACAGGTAATCTTTGCAATACAGAACACTCCAGAATGACAAAATAGTGCACTTGGACAAGTGAGGAGGTCAAGGTGACAATAAGATATTTTTTGTCATAATGACAGAAGTTTCAAGCAGCAACCTAAGTTATTGAAATGTTGAGAATGTCTTTGTAGGCATCAACTCAAAGAAGGATGTTTAAGAAGGAGTGATGGTTAGTGATTAAGTCAGTTTGTGTATGTATGTATGTAGGTATGTTCTCCCAAATACAAGGGTCAGCATAAGAGTAGATACAAAATGTATTAGTTTGAAGTTGCAAGAACCAGACAGCCCAAGGTGGCACAAGTGGTCATTCCTGAGCACAAGGTGACTGGAGTAGAGGACGTGGGCCACGGAGAACCTTAAAATGAAGGCTTTGTAAAGATAAGGAGAAACTTTTTCACGGTGAGGATAACAGACACTGGAACAGGCTGCCCAGGGGGGTTGTGGAGTCTCCTTCTCTGGAGACGTTCAAAACCCACCTGAATGTGTTCCTGTGTGACCTGATCTAGGTGATCCTGCTTCAGGAGGGGGGTTGGACTAGATGATCTTTCGAGGTCCCTTCCAATCCCTAACATTCTGTGATTCTGTGATTGGTGTGCAGAGCAAGGCCACTGCTGTGTCTTGTGTACCACGCTGGGGGTGCAGAAAGGAAAAGGCTGCACTGGCAGGGAGGAGCAGCCAGGATAGGTGACCAACAAGGGATTCCAGCCCATATATGTCATATTTGTTATGAAGCTGAGGGATCACAAAGTTCTCACCCTTCTTGGCCCACTTTGCCAGCTTTGCTTGGCTTGGCTCGGGTCCTCTTCCCGTTTCTTCCTCAGAGCATCCTAGGAGGACTCTGTCCCTTCTGCCTTTGATTGTGATCTGTGTGTTCCTGATTCCGTCTCCCAACCCCCCCTAAGTTAAACCGCAAGGTGTGGACCAGGGTGGTGAAGACCCTCCCACTGTATGTGAATATGAGGTTCGTGATCACCTGAGGAACCTGAACATACATAAGTCCATGGGACCTGATGAGATTCATCCCAGAGTTCTGAAAGACTTGGCTGATGTAGTCACCAAGCCACTTGCCATAATATTTGAAAAGTCTGTGTGCACAGCCTGCATGCTGGAGTTAATGGTGCCAGTCAGGGCTTGCTGGGTTGAAGTCTGTAACACAGGGACAGATTGAGGTACACCAGGGGCTCTGTGTCCAGGCTCAAATATTCAGCTCATGCATACCTCATCCCCCCTCAACGTAGTGTAACATGCTGTTGATGACAGCGCTCTAGACAAATGCCTCCACAAAAGGAGGGTGCACCCAGCAAAAAGAGGTCTCCTCTCTGCACTTCCACCTGGGAAATTTCCCAGCCCACTGCAAAGCATCTGCCCAGGGTGGGTATGAGTGAGTCCCACAGTTAGGGAGCTCTTAGGGAGCAGATGCAGAGGGACCTTTTTAAATGTTTCTCCAGCTGCATAGAAGAATGGGGGGAGGGGGGGAGAGGAACCAACACCAGGCACAGGGCTCTGCTGCAAACCATGGAACTGGTGGCACATCAGCTTTCTGGGATCTACATGGGAATTCACTTGTCCCTTTTTCCAAAGTTGATACACCCTTTTTTTATTTCTGAGTTCCTGCAAAAGCTCCCTGCTCAACCAGCCGGGTCTTCTTCCCCACCGGCTCATTTTCCGGCACATAGGGACAGCCCGCTCCTGAGCCTTCATAACTTCATTCTTAAAGTAAGCCCAACATTTCTGGGCCCCTTTGTTTTTGAGGACTGCTTCCCAGATCCAGCAGTGGCTTTGGTCTGCATACCAATCCTTGGTAGTAACTCTAAACATTAGGTGTTATCACTGCTGGAAGCAGACGCTGTCTGTGAAAATAGGATGCTAACTTCAGAAAGTGCAGTTAGTTAGAATAAGTAAGCTAAAAAGTAAAATCACTGAACAGAATTAGTTCTGTTCTCACTCAAAGCAGGACAATGGTACTCCAGAAAGATTTGAGTCAGACAATGGGACTCAGTTCTGAAACAGCCTCATAGACTCCTGGGCAAGATCTATTGCTGCAGCCATAAGTGCCCTGGTGAAGGCAGCCTCAGCAGCCCAGTGAGAATTAATGGCCCAAGGAAAGGTAAGTCTGGAAGGGGGAGAGAAAATCTAGGGTTGTGGTGGGCTCTTCCTTCTCCCAGGCAAGGGGTGTGAAGGACAGTGAGCCTGTTGCCTCTCTGGAGGCTTGGCGACCTGGTTCAGGAATGACACAACGGCCAACCCCAGGCCCATAGAATACAAATAGTGAAATCCTGGCCGTATTAAAATTTTTGGCAAAACTTCTAAGTCTGAAATGAAGCCAGGATTTTACTCAATAAATCTGGTTGACTGCTTTCTGCATTTTAATAGTATTATACTGGATCATTTTTTTTTTTTTTTTTTTTTTTTTCCTTCCCCTGTGTTGTTTTCACAGTATATACTTTTATGGAAGCCTGTATTTGAATTAGCTATCATGCAATTGTGAGTACATGTTTATAGCAAGAAAACCTCTGAATATTATTTTGCCAGGTTTAAAATAGAGTACATGTAAGCTGCAGTGCTTTGTGTCCTTTGATAGATATTCAAAATTATCTGAAACCTCTTTTGATTTCCCACAATGATTTTAAACATCTATTACTTTAATCATATTTCATATAAAATGTCCTCAGCATTTTCTAGCTACATTCTGTGCCTTACTTTCATTTGTGAGGATAACCCTTTTGTTAGTTCTGTTAAATTTCTTCACAATCCTGAAACATGCTTTGATCACTTTGGAGTTAGTGACAGAGTACACTAAAACCCTTTTCATGTAAAAGAGCAGGCACGACAGTAACAAAAGCTAAAGAAAATCAGCACAAAAGCATTGGTAGAGTTACTCTGTTCTAAAGCATGCATATACCACAAGAAGGCAGAGCAGCAGTAGGATCAGTGAAACATAGGAACAATTTAAAATTCTAAACAGGTTTAAAAGAGAAAGATGTCACTGGATCAAAGAGCAGGCAATCCAGATTAGTCTGTCTCTTAAACTTAGAGATGGGCCTCCTTATGGCCTAATTTTTCTATTCTTCTCACTAATAGAACATGGAGAAACAAATATATTTTCTCAGTTTTAGTCCACCTATAAATGGACTCTCAGGACTAGAATCATAGAATCATTAAGGTTGGAAAAGGCCTCGATAAAGTCCAACAGTCAACCTAACACTACAATGACCACTAAACCATGTCCCAAAGTTCCACGTCTGTATGTTCTCTGAACACCTCCAGTGATGGTGACTCCACCACCTCTCTGTGCAGTTCCAATGTTCCAATGCCTTACCACTCTTTTGGTAAAGAAATGTTTTCTAATATCCAAGCTAAACCTCCCCTGGTGCAACTTAAGCCCATTTCCTTTCGTCCTATTGCTGGTTACTTGGGAGAATAGACCAACACCCACCTCATTACATCCTCCTTTCAAACTATTTCAGTTTGATACAGAGTTTTATGCCAATTCAGCGCTCTGTTTAAAGCATCTTCCATTAGAGGTACACGACTAACTGCTACCATCCTCTCACGGAGAGAGATACAGTCAATTCATGGTTTTTTAGCAGGGCTTTTGTTTGTATGTCAGAGGTGAGGAAACATAGTTTTATCTCGCTTCCATCCAAACCTTTCTTCACACTTTCTCACAGTCCTTTTTCAGTTTTCTTCCCGAACCTCCAAACCTCAGGTACCAAATGCGACTTCCCGCACACAAACTTTAAAATGTCAGGCTTAAAATCAACTTCACTAGAGTGTCTCCGATAACACTGAGAGCATAAGCTCTGCTGCCTGGCAGAAGAACAGTACCATCTCTTCTTACAAATTTTACATTATATTAGTACCCACGCAACATGCCACTCTCTTGTTGAATAAAAATTCTAGTGGATCCGCAAAAACAAGTTACTCCATGTATTCGTTCAAAACCTAAATCCTCTGCTGCTGGTTATTCCAAATCCAAACTACTAATTTTCCTGCAGAAGTTCTATATATTCCTTCTAAAGGAACTCGTTCGCTTCTTTTCCCTATCCAATGTTCTATCAAATTTACAAATTCCCAAGAATCCAGACCAAACCCCTGTGGGGAAGGGGTTCTTCAAACCTCTTGCCTAGCCACGATCCTAATTTTATTAGCACAAGATCAATAATCTAGCACCGCTCCATACAAATGTTTCAATACAACGCACTCAAACAACACACGGCAACATACACACCTCCGATCTGCATACAAATAGGCGAGCTAATATCCAGCCACGTACGCATAAAAACAGTCCAACAGCAACCAATATCCACACAGACACACAGACATATAAGCAACCCAACAACAATCAAACCAGCTACTAGTAGCCAAAATATTTATAGCGCTCACTTTCAATAACTTCAGGGTCCCGCTTATTTATTTTCCCAATACAATCATCAACAAGTTCTGGCGGAAACCCCCCCCCCGGAGTCACCCGATCCGCTCTCAGGATCGCTAGCAGCCGCTCTATCGGACGGCGACTCCGCCTTCCCGGCTTCCGTAGCCGGTCGCTTGCAAGCCCTACCTTTACCTACACAGGGACTACGCTGTGCGCCAGACGTCTCTGCGCGACTTACCAGCAGCCCTGGCCATGCGTACGACTTACAGGCACCCTAAATCCAGAACATACCGTTTATCCGTAGTCCCAGCAGGTTGCTGTCTGTCCCCGCAGTGAGCGAGCAGAGAGGCGGAGTTCCACCGGGAAAGCCCCAGGGCGCGCCTAGGACGTCCGCTCCTCAGCCGATCCTGCAGCCGGACAGAGTTCCTCCCGGCTGGCTCGCCAAAATGATACGTGGAAAAGACTCCACTACTAAAATAAGTAGTAAAGTAGGTATGTTTATTCCAGCGCTGGGACGCACGGGGGATAATTCCTCCAAAGTCATGCGTGCCGGCAGCTGCATTCGGCTCGGTATATATAGGGTTACAAGTTCCATATTCATTAAGTTTCCCGATACGCCTGGGGCTCCAGCATCTGCAAATGCCCCTCCCCTGACAGGCCTGTCAGCGATAATCAGAGTAATTACCCTGAGGAGTCAGCACAGTCGGTGCCGCCAGCGCAGCTGGGACATGGTTTGCCAGGTATTGGCTGTTTTTTCCCCAAGGCTTTGAATTTCCTGCATCTAAAAATACCCCCATCCATTGCCCAATTATAACAAAAAACCCAACTTAATAAAATATTGTTGTCTTCTTTGTCGTTGTTCTTTTTGATATTTCTTCCCTACATGGTCCAATCTGGGGGGATATTTCTTCCCTGGGGTGGGCTGGGGCCAGAGCGTGTGCCCAGTTCAGGGAGGTCTTGGTGGGTGTCTTGGGGTTGCTGGGCTGTCCAGGGGTTTTCTTGAGGGTGGGTGTCTTGAGGGTTCTCACGGGGCCCTTGAGGTGTCTCAGGGGAGTATTGGGAGTGTATTGGGTATTCTCAGAGAGGGCTTTGGGGATGTCTGAGGGGCTCTTGGGGAGGTCTCAGTGTGTTCTGGCCCACTATGGGCAAGTAAAGGCTCCTGGACCCCCACCCCAGGCTCCATTTCAACCCCAGGCTCTGAGGATTTCAGTGCATAAGTTTGTTATTTTAGTTTTTGAAACTGAGTATAAATTATTTCTCCCCAGAGAAGAAACCATCCTCAGGGGAGCTCAAGATGTCCCCAGGCAGAACTTCCTGATTCTATCTGATCACACTTTCAGGGGGTTCAAAGAGAGAGAAATGTTCCCGTTTGTGGGTGGGGCACAGTGCCCACGTGTTTTCACTTCTGTCCCTCTTTTGGACACTCACCACATGTGGACACTTCTGGGGACCGGTGGGTAGCGTTGGTGACCACTTCTTCCCCTGCCATGGTGTGGGGAGCTCCCACAGGGGTGCGACCTCATCCCTCTGCCCTGCTTGGCCTGAGATCTCGTCTCTGTGTTCTGAGCTGTTTCTCTGCTGGGGCCTGGGAGGCTGGCAGGGGTGGCTGGGGATGTTACCGTGTCACGGTTTAGGGTCAGGGTGGCCCCTTAGACCTATAACAGATGCTCTCTGTTAACCCCCCTCCCTCGCCAAAGGGAAGGAGAAAGGGAATAAGGGAGAGAGACGAAGCAGTTAGAAAAGGAAACTAGAACAGCTTGAATGAAAAGGAAATTAATAATTATAAAAATGGTATACAAATATATAAAACTCCAGTATGAAACCCATCCTCCCTGATGGTCATTCCATCACTCTCACCACTGATGCTGTGCAGCAGGCACAGGGAGTCCCAGTCTGGGCCCCACAGCAGACGGGAGCTGTGTTCAGGAGCTGGATTCTGGTACCGGGTTCAGGAACACACAGACCGGATCGAAGGCAGAACGGACAGACCTGCTCTGATCTTACTGCTACCTCTGTTGTTTTCCATGGTGATCATCCCTGGAGTCAATGTGGCTGTATGCCTTGACATGTCTTCCAGGACGATCTGTTTCATTTTTTTTACTGGGCACAGAGGTGAGGCCAACTGTTTGATAGTTCCCAGGGTCATCTTTTTTATCCTTTGTAAAAACAGATGCAATGGTTCCCTTTTTCCAGTCACTGGGGACATACTCTGCTGCCATGACTTCTCAAATATAAAGGAGAATCACTTATTAAGTACGTCAGCCAATTCCCTCAGGACCATGGCTGACATACATCTCATTGGTCCCATGGACTTGTGTATGCTCAGATTCCTCAGGTGGTCTTGATCTTCTTCTATGACAGGAGGGTCTTCTTTTCCCCAGTCTCTGCCTTGAGGTTCAGGGTCTTAAGAGATGTGGGACAAGAGATTGCCAGTGTCAGGGTGATTGAAGTCCCCTAGGAGGATCAGACCCTGTAAGTGTGATGCTTCCTGTAGTGGAAGTAAGAATGCTTCATTGACAACGTCCCCTTGATCAGGTGGCCTGTAGCAAACATCAACCACGAGGTTTCCTTTTTTGGATTTTCCCTTATTTTTACCCATAAGCTGTTTTTTTCAAAGACAGGTCTGTTCAGTCAGTCCCTTTTTTTACATAGAGGGAAATCCATCCATGCTTCCTTCCTTACCTGTGCTTTCTGAACAGTTTATCGTCAGCAATTACAGTGCTCCAGTCATGAGATTTGTCCCACCAAGTTTCAGTGATAGCAGTTAAATCATAGCTTTCCAGATGTATAGTGGTTTCCATGTTTTCCTGTTTTGTTACCCATGCTGCATGCATTGCTATAGAGAATTTTAATTCATAGGCCCACTTTAGTGGGCCTATCAACCTTATCACCTTTTTAGAGGAACAGTCTAATTCCTTTGAACCATTTCACAGGTGTTTCCCTGTTGGTTCCTAATATTTCTTTTATAATTTCTTTTAATATTATAGGTCATATTATATATATGTAATTATAATTTCTTTTTAATATTTAACACAACATACAACACATGCAATAAATTTTTTTCTGAAGGAATTTGTCCTTCCTGAAAACCAATTAAACCAATTGTTTAGTACCAAAAGCATCCATAAAAAATGCAATGCTTGAGCAATGATAAATACTATAAAATCAACTTTGAAAAGAAAGCTCTATTCCTGATAATGGTCAGTTTGCATAATACTAGAATCAACTGATGATTTCTTCATACTGGAAATAGAAATTATAGTAGACTGGAATAATAAACAAGACTTTAAATGTTTGACAATGTTATGTTGGTTTAATAGGTATCAAAACTGATAAGGTTTTAGCAGTCACTGATAATAGTAAATCCATCAGATGGAGATGTCTATTTGGAATTAAAAAAATAGTGTTTTGGGTTTTCTCATTCATTTGTTAATATGTTGAAAAATTTATAGACTCTGACACTTCATTAACAAAATTTGGCTAAAACTTAAGAGATGATTAAGGAAAAACTTCAGAAATTACTGAAAACTGTACTCAGTTTTAAGATAGCCTCATCTTTTACCATAGACATAAACTTGCACTTTTTCTAAGTAGGATGTTGCAGAATCCTCGTGATAATTGTAGAATAAAGGGTCTCTGTATTGCTTCCTAAAATCTCTCACTTCTCAGAAACGTGCAAAGCTTGCTTTATAGCAAGGGAAAGACTGCTGCAGTGCAGTTGGGAGGGGTGGGGTTGTGTGTGCTGTAACACAGAAATAGACCTTTATATACAAAGTTGATTTGTAGATGGCTGCACAGTAGTTATACAGCCATGAGGATTAGAGTTTGTGAAGAACTATTTAAATATGAATTTATAACATTTTTTGCAAAGGGTACTGCCCGCAGAAAGAAGAAGGTTGTCCACAGAACAGCTACAGCAGATGACAAGAAACTTCAGTTTTCTTTGAAGAAACTGGGTGTCAACAATATTTCTGGGATTGAAGAGGTAATTGCTTCAAACGGAAAAATGCTTTTCTATATAGAAATATAAATTGTATCAAACTTAATTTCCTGGTAAGTAGCAACTTAAACTTGTCTATAAATTATCAATATATCATTAGTGAGCTTTAGGAATCACAGAATGGTAGGGGTTGGAAGGGACCTCTGGAGATCATCTCATTCAACTCCCCCTGCCAAAGCAGATTCCCCTAAAGCAAGTTGCACAGGATCCCATCCAGGGTGGGTATGGAATCTTTCCAAGAGAAGGAGAATCCACAACCTCTCTGGGCAGTCCATTCCAGTGCTCTGCCACCCTCACAGGAAATAAGTTTTTCCTCGTGTTCAGATGGAACTTATTATGCTCTAGTTTGTGCCCACTGCCCCTTGTCCTGTTGCTGGGCACCACTAAGAGTCTGGACTCATCCTCTTGCCCCCTGCCCTTTAGATATTGGTAAGCATTGATCAGATCTCCTCTCAGTCTTTTCTTCTCCAGGCTAAACAGCCCCAGGGCTCTCAACCTTTCCTTGTCACAGAGATGCTCAAGTCTCCTCAGCATCTTCATAGATTCTTCTGGACTCTCCAGTAGTTCCTTCTCTGTCTTGAACTGGGGAGCCCAGAACTGGACACAGTACTCCACATGTGGCCTCACCAGGGCAGAGTAGAGGGGGAGAAGAACCTCCCTCGACCTGTTGTCCACGCTCTTCTGAATGCACCCCAGGAGACCATTGGCCATCTTGGCCACAAGAGCATGTTGGTTTTTCCTTAAGATTTAGAAATTGTGTAGTAGTTAATTCCCAGTATACATCCAAACTTGTATTTAGTCAGAAGGAATGCTGGGCAACTTTGGTTGCAATAAACCCCATTTTGGATAGCGGCTGCTGTTTGCTTTGTGGGTGCCTCCATGGCAACAGGTGACCCTAAACTGACCAACAAGGTATTCCATCCCATATTTAGTATAAAGCTGAGGGATCAAGAGGGTCAAGCTCTGTTCTTCATCCTAGGAGGACTCTGTTCTGCCTTCAATCCTGATCTGTGCTATCTTGTGGAGATGATGAGGGAATACATCTCCCTCTCCCTACCAGCAACTAATGTGAGAGGATTTATTGTACAGGCTCCTGAGGTCCTTGTCCACCCTTATGTGAGCCATTTACTATTGCTCACTAATACTGGTGGCACATTGTGGGTTGTGTGGAGCCTGGTCTCATTTTGGTGTCAGAGAAGACAACTTCTGGGTGGGCCAACAACAAGATGTTCCCTGAGGTGGCCCATCCCTGGGTGGCAGGGTGTGTGGAAGGATTTGGGCAGGTTCCTAGGATGGTTATCACCTCCCATAACCTGGGACTTTACAGCAGAACAGGCAAGTAACCCTGTCAAATTGGCACACCACCTAAGAGAAGGGTGCCTTGCCTATTCCAGTGAAAATCAGCAGCTTCCAGCACTGTACTGGAGCCTGGCCTGTGCCTATCGAGCTACAGTTCAGTACTCTCAGAGGACTGTAGTTGAGGTAGGAACCCAAACTGTCTCAGAGGACACCCTGGTTGACAAAGGGACCTGAACAACAACAACAACAACTACAGTAATTGCCCCAATAGTAAAAAAGAAGCAGTGGACAAGGACAACAACAGCTCCATACTCTCTATTAACAAGGGAGGTGGAAGAAGAGGAAAGCCTTGATCAAGAAGCTGGCCCTTCAACGAAGAGACTGGAGGAGGAAGTAAGAGAACTGAAATAGGAGGTGGAAACTACCCGGTCCCTGACCTTGTCAGAACTTCGGGACATGTGGAAGGACTACAGCCGCCAGCCAGGGGAGCGGATTGCAGCCTGGGTGCTTCAATGCTGGGACAATGGAGCTGACACTCAGCAAATGGAAGGTAAGGAAGCCCAACAGCTGGGCTCTCTTGCTCAAGATCGGGGAATTGGAAAATAGACAGCAATTTGCAGTCTCTGGAGACAGTTCATTTCCAGCATGAAGGCAAGGTAACCATACAAGGAAGACCTTATGAGTTCTAGCCTCCCAGGAAAGTGGACAACTGCAGATGAAGATAACCAGTACCTGAGAGAATTAGCAAAGCTGGAAATCATCTACAGTGATCTAGATGATGATAAGGACCGCAAATATCCAGATATAGTTAAAATATTATAAAAGATAATTTATTGTAAAAATTATAAAAATGAAGCTTAAGAGTGAATCAGACTTGGGGGATGGAAAAGAAAAATGGAGATACTAGCAGTAAAAAATAAAATAGAGAAAAACATTTAAACATAAAGTAGAGGAAGGACAAGCTAAACATGTTTTTTTAACTGACAGTAAAAAATTGAAAGATTACTGCATACATATCAAGCAGAGAAACAAGAAAGTTTGTTCAGACTGAAATTTAAAACTGCAGGAACTTTCTGAACAAATATTCAGCTCTATTACATTTGCAGTACAATACAAGCCACAGAATTTTACCACATTTCTTTCTCAAAAGTCATAAATAAGAAATGACTGCTTAGCTACCTGTGGAATTACATCCTCATCAATAGACAACTTTTCAGGACAGTTATGAGTTCAAAATGGAGTTCAGAAGAGAGCAACAAATAGAAGTAAGATGAGAAAGAGAAGAGCAGAACTGAAACAGTAAGAAACAAACCCCCAAATGCTACAAGAAAATACCTGAACTGTAAGCTGACAGAACTATCAAGCTGTGAAATACTCTCTCAGAAGAGATGCAAAAATCCTCTTCTTGTTCATAGTTAAAACTAGGCCACGTGACATACTAGAAAGACTACTAATGGGAACAGTGTTGAATTAACATAAATAATTGGCAATGATGAAACAAGTCTATCCTGTTTTGGTTTTTTTTTAATAATGCTAGGGTTAAATTAATACATATATATCTCCTGAGAAAGTCAACTTATGTTGTGAGAAACTTGTATCACACATACATGTAGGATGACTTATTCAGTGTGCTTTAGTTTAGACACTCATCTTAAACACTCCATTACATAAAATTGGGTGGGTGCATAGGTTAGTGGGGTGATACAAAATGTCTTAACCAGATACAGAAACTAATGAGAAGTATTTTCCTCTGAACAGCACCTAACACCAATATGAAACATCTGTCTCTACCCACTGACTCTATAGGGAGCTCAAACACCTCTTCAGAACAATTCAGTGCTCCTGTACATTGTGTGGGAAGCTACATTTGAACCAATCTAAAGAAAATGTATTGGCCTGGATGGGTCCCTTCAAGTAGGAGTCAGAATACTGCACTTTATTCTGAGGTTAGATCTCTGAAAGAGGAGGAGAAGCCCATTTTGTTCTTAGTAGTCTAGTGGTTAGACCACTCCTAAACAGAGTGCCCAAGTTATTGAAGAACTTTTATTTCTAAAAGGAATGATTGCACTGATGACACTGAACCTACTAATCAACTGCCATTTGCTCCCCATAAAGCCCATCTTACACACATTTTAAAAAATCCTATTATTAATATGTTCTCAGTGAACTAACAGGGAGCCCAGGGCGGCGCCATTTGGGGAGTGAGGGGAGCGGAGGGAAGGGGGGGGGATGCGCGCGTCCCTCTGGCGTCCGGGGTTCTTGGAAGGGGGGGAAGGGGCAGCCCCTGCTAGGGGTGGCCTGGTAGTGGTGGGCCGGGGGAGGAGGCACGGAAGGGCCGCCCCGTTTCTTCTCCCGCCGCGAGGCGAGGCCCGCCCTTGTGGAAGGCAAGGGGAGCTGCCCCCGAAGCGACGGCGGCTGTTGCTGCTTGGGGATGGCGCGGCCGGTGAGTGCTTGAACACGGGCCGCGACCTCCCGGAAGTCAGGGTGAGCGCTCAGCGCGGGTTGGTGAAGCCCTTCCTGGGACCCGCCGCGGCATCGCAACAAAAGGCCCGGTTGGGGCCGGGGGTCTGTCCGCGCACTTCAGAGGTAGGCGGCCCCGATGCGGTGAGGTTTCCTCCAGGGCCGCGCTGGGGGTTCCCCAGGTGGCTCCTGCCGCTCCTCTTAGGTTGTTCTGTGCTCGGTGTCCCTGGCCCAGGTCAGCGCCTTCCTCCCCGGGTGCCTCCTGCAGATTTATTTATCTTAACCGATAAAATGAGAAATGCCTTTTCCCGGTTGTTTTTATTTTCGGAAATTAGAGACGGGAAAACATTTTAACTGATAGGCTGCGTTCTCCGATAAATATGCCTGCTGCTTTCTCCAGGGTGTGAATGTTTACACGGGAGGCTTCTGTACTGTGGTTTGGCTGCCTGACTGAATGCGTGTTTGCTTTTTAAGATTCAGATTTATGTACTTGTTTAACACCAATTCACATTTCAAAAAGGAAAACTGATTGTTCTGGTTCTTTTTCCCGTAGGCAATTTGGGTTACAAAGACAGTCCTGGATATTTGGAGCCTTTTGCTTCAGCTGGTAGGGAGGAAAAAAGGGGAAAACCGTCCTGCACCAATTGCTTCTTGTGAAAGGGGAGAAATATCGGACACTGATCTGGGATTATTTGTTCAAGTGCTTCCTCCTGAAAAGGCTTCTGAAGCAATCATTAGGCATCTTGAGAAGTGAATTGGAAGTTTGAAGTCATGAGCTTTTTCTTTCTAGCAGTGCAGAGCAACTCACCCTTGGACGCTTTTGTCCACATGGCATGGATACATGGCTAAATTAATCAAGTTCTGAATACTTCGGCTGCCAAAATAAAATGCTGGTTTTCTTTTAATTGCTTTTTTTTTCTTTTCTTCCAAGCAATGTTCTAAGTCATAGGCATAACCAGTTTTGTTCACTGACTCCAGGTTAAATGCAGCCTGACTCACTGTAAATGTTGAAAAGTTTCATAGCAGTGATTCCCGAAAAAGGATGTTTTGCCAATTCTTTAGTAGCAAATATTCTTTATTTACGGCCAATACTGGTTTTGTATATATTTGTATGTATTCCATTTTTTGTATTATTATTATTTTAATTTTCCTTAAAGCTGTTCTAGTTTCCTTTTCTAATCGCTCAGTGTCTCTCCCTTATTCCCTTTCTCCTTCCCTTTGGAGAGGGAGGGGGATTAACAGAGAGCATCTAAGGGGCTAAGGGGCTGCCCTGACCCTAAACCGTGACAGAAGTCATGCACTGTGAGAGTTGTCTAAATAATTTTATTCCCTACAGAGCATAGGCTTTCCAATATCATACTGAAATTGTTCCAAAAATATGATGGCATTTACAGTAACTGGAAAAGCCTTAACTAATTTTATTGTAAGAGCCCAAAAACATCAGTCGGTTCCAGGAGAGGGCAGTGTTTAACTGAATGAACACTCCAGCTTGCAAATTCCTTTAAATGCAATTAAATCAAGTTAATAAAGATAGGAGCAAATGAAAAGAAAGAATAACATTTTGTATGAATAGTTTTGAGATCCAGCCCACACTTCTTAATGTAGCGAAATTCCCATGTGTTTCAATTAGTCATTCAATATTTTGGTGAGTGGTTTAACCTCTGTAAGGACTGTGCTTGATGATCTTGCTCATTCATTACCAATATATAGCCTTGTGTACCTCAAAGCAAGGATCTTAAAAGAAAATCACAAAAAAAAAAAGTAATTCTTCAGCATCAGAAGTATGGTGCTTTGGACATTTCCATATGATTGCTAGGAATTATTTAAGAGTTTTCAACACTTGGCCCTTTACTTATGTGATTAGTGCTGTATATTTGAATCAAGTGACAAGCCAAAAATGCTGAGCTCTGTGAGAGGCTCTAGTCTTGCTCAGTAGCTGTTTTTGGGGAATTGTTATGGTAGCCCTTAAGGCAAATTAAACACATGTCTGTGCTTAAATATAAAAGGAAATTAATAATTGAAAACTCCACTGGGCTGAGTTCTACCACCATAAGCACTTCTTTAAGGAGTCTGCAAAGATGTGGCACGAGTTGATGCCTTATATCCACTTGCACCAGCACCAATTCTGCGAGCAGTTGCATGGGCCACCTCAGCCTGGACTGGGGCCCATCCTCCAGCCCAGCTCTGCTGCCCAATGGTAGCCCCCTGAGTGTGGCAATGTATCTCGAAGAGAACAGACATGTGGCCTATCCAAACTCACCTATGCCATAGCTTAAGGCACCATCTAATGTCACTGTTTATACTGGGAATGGAGAGATGCAGCAACACACAAATTCAGCAAGAGCAGGCAAAAGAAGCAACTTTATTAAGTTATAACCCTCTTTTATATACCCTAGCCCCATAGGGCAATTGGTCAGTGATCACCCATCTCCTAGGGTGATTGGCTAAAGTTCTACAAGGTCTGCATACCAAGCCTTGGTAGTAACTCTAAACATGAGGTGTTATCACTGCTAGAAGCAGACACTGTCTGTGAAAGTCACTTGATTACAGCATTTGTTGAGCATCTAAAAATTGACACTTCATTCACAAAAAAAAATAGTCAAATTATTTTGTGTGTTCTCACTATCTACAGCAGGTGGGCACTGAAGGCAGGTGCTGCAAATAGTTGTTCCCATCCTGCTGCAGTGGCTGTAAAAGTGCCTCCCGTGTGTTTCTGGAGGGGTCGCTTGGGCCTGGGTGGGAAAAGGGCTGGTGCTTAGCACTCCATACTTTCCCAGTGTCCCTGCTTTTTAACATTATCCAAAAATCCTGTCTGTTCCACAGATTATAATATTATAGTGTTACATAAAGGGTGTAGCTATAGACTGTCCCATGCCACGCTTGGCATTTCTAATCACAGAATAAAACTGTTCTGTGCCAGTTCTCAGCAAGCTGGCATACACAAGAGATCCAATTAAGCAAAGGGTGAGCAGGCAGGGAATTCAGGGAAGGGAAACTTGTCCAGACTCACCTGACATCTTCACGTCTACGGTAAAACACAAATTGTACTTGCATGTTGTATCAGTATGAGGCTTATCCAAAGTGACCTGGGCTGTGTGTTCTGGGATTTCTAGCTTAGAGGAGTCAGAATTCCACACCATGATTGAGGTTCAGTCTGATTGTACAGAAATGTGGTTTTGTATTATTATTTTTTCAAATGCAACTTTTATCAGTGATTTTTTCTTTCTCTGCCTGTTATGGTGTCTCCTTTTGTCAATTAGCAGACAAGTTCAGTTGCAAGGAGAGAGAAAGGGGAGAGAACTTCACTACTCCTCCATCACAACACAGTATTTCTGTTCTAAGCTTCCAAAATGAAGCATTAGAAAAGCAACTCAATGGGGGAAACATTTTGCTGGTTGTTTTGTACACTCACACTGTCCCTAAACAGAGCACGTCCTGTGTCTGTAAAGTGAACAAAAGCAGCCCAGCGTGCTGAGGCTTGTGCCGTTCTCCCTGAGAGCAGCAGGCTGGCACAGAACTCTTCCACCTTCTCCTGCTGGAACTCATTGCAACCATCAGATGGGCAGCAGAAGTCCTGCAGATGTGTGGATGGTGGCTGTACTGATCCGGTGTCTGTTCTCCTTTTGTCTCCCTGCTAGCTAATTACTTGGTGTGTGGAGGAGCTTCAGAGGACGCTCTCAGCCCTGGACTTGCTCAGCCCGTGGACAGCGAGAAAGCAGCGCCGGGAACGGTAAACTCCGTGGCCTGAGAGCGTTTTTTCCTTCTTTTTTTGAGGCGGACGGGGGTTCCCTGTCTCAGGGAAACCCGAGGGAGGTAGGAGAGTTCTAGAGAAAATAAAATAAAATAAAATAAAATAAAATAAAATAAAATAAAATAAAATAATCAACTGCAACCACTGGTGTTTACAGAAATGTGTTTTCTGTTTCTGCTGGCAACACCTATTTCCAAAAACATTCCTCCTCTGCTATTACAAATTTATCTGGAAGGTCCACAACGTGGAGAGGTTAGCCAGCTCTCAGTACACCCCATATTGCTGCTGCTGAGGAAATGAAGCTCTTTTTTTTTAATTTTATTTTTCCTCATCAGTTTTCCCAACCTGTGCTTGTGAAACCTATCAAAATAGATCAAGGACTGTTGTACCTAATCAACGGCACGATTTGGCCGTCTGTCACCAAGATTCAGACCCTGTGAGTCAGCCTGAGCCAACACTCTAGTTTATGACTTTCAAAACCTTTTTTCCCATGGACTACAGTTGAATTCAATCAAGAGATGAAAACCACTATATTTTTCCATGTATAACCCCTAACTCATATAAGCCCCACAAAAAACAAGGCAGCAGTAAAGAGGAAATTGGAGGGGCAAGAAATCTAGAGCGGGTCAGATGAAGGCTGACTATTGGAAGTCTCAAAGGCAGCTGCACATACACTTAGCTGACAAGGACTCAGCACTGTACGCATCCTTTGTTAACTCTACAGAAGTTATGGATGAAAGCATGGTGTGTACAGCCACGTGGCAGCCAACATCACTGTCACAAGGGCACCAAGACTGATGGAGGGCAGACCTCTGTCCAGGTGCACTTGACTTTCAGACAGGCAGACACTACCAGACTGTGGAATGGGGACACAGGTTCCGCTTCTCCTACTACCCCTGTCGGCATAGTTTAATGACATCACCTTAAGAAGGAAAAATAAACCTTGGCAACATACTTCTCTTTTTTCTTGTAATAAAAATAAGTGCTCTACATTTAAGCAAGACTTGGCAAGAAGTTTTTCATTTGTAGAGTTAGATTCCAAGCCATTTGTTGGAAGATTTGGTCCTTCACGCAGTTTAAAAAGCCCTCCATGCCTGTTTATATTGGACACAACAAGTAGAATATTTACTTGTAGGTGTTTATGGCCTCATTCAATTTGTATGTTTAATGGAACAGTCAGATTGAGTAATTAGACTCACAAAAGTCAAAAAGTCCAAAGAATTTATTCCCAAAGCAACTGTAACTTCTATCTCACTTTCATATAAAACCAGAAGCGAAGTGGTTCAGATATCAAGCAGTAAAATTAAAGATTTCTTCTTCTTTTCTTTTTCTTTTTTTTTTTTTTACTTTAAATAGACTTTTTACAGCCAGTGGAATAATACCTGAACTCCAAACCATGGTGCAAGTATCTGATTATTTGTGTTTCTGGAATCATAGAATCAAAGAATTGTAAAGAATAAAAGACTAAAATTATTTCTCTCATCCAATTTGACAAATTGTCAACATGGAGTTGTTTTGCATTGTGTTTGTAAATACTCTCAATTCAGTGAATCAGCATGCAACAATCACGCACAAAACTACTGAGAACTACAACCATCTGTAGCCTGATGTTTACCATGACAAAATGAGCATTTTTTTCCATCTAAACAATGTCTGCTTTCAGTAGCAGTCAATCAACTTTAGATATGGTTTTCTGATTGTTCTTGTAAGCATTCTCCTCAAAGAACTGTTCATTCCATCTGTAGTCCTTGAAGAGAATTGCAGTTTGAATTTTGAGAGCATAAAAATATTTGCAGCTCCTACCTAACAGTAGCCAGTAATGTTTACATTCTTTTCTCAAGGAATTAGCATCCTTCATGGCTCGTTATTTAATATAATAATTTATATAATAGCTTTAATCGCATTAATATTTCCATCTAGGTGGCATAGTGCAAGATTGTACTTTCTTTGCAGCCAGTGCTGTTGCACTTGATGCTGTCTGGCTTTTGTACCTAATTCCGATCAGTATGTGTGTCTATGGCACATGTTAAAATCACACAGGATGCTTGCAAGGGCACGGAAGGAAGACCGATTGATCTGCACACACAAACATGCACACACACCCCCACACATTCTCACAAACACAGCATTTTTCTCAAAACAGAACCAAATCATTGGAGGAGCTTTCAAAGTTAATCACAAAGATTCCAAGTTTTAAACGACTTTGTGAGTAAGCACCACTCTAGGGCCCCGAAGGACCTACTAAATCCTGCCCAACCTCTTCTGAGGCCTCTAAGCATACGTGTAGGCCTAAAGGCTCCATTTCAGCTCTCCGTGGGGCCAGGAGCCCCTTCCCAAGCTCTCTTAGGGGAGTGTCAGCCTCCAGCTTAGCCACAGACATGCCCATGCCTGCCCACGGAGCCCCATCATCTGGGCCCCAGCACAGGGACTCCCAAATCCTGCTGTGCACTGACAGTGAGCTTAGGCCTTCTGGAGCCCTGAAGCGAGGCCCATTGAGTTGTAGTCTCTGGCTACCTCCAATATCTAGGATGTGGTAACAAGATGGTAAAACCTGTGTCTCAGACGTGCAAAAGAATGAGAAGATTGCAGATTAAGTTTCCCAGTCTTGCTTACATTGGGTACTCCATCCCAGACAAATTTTACCTGTCTGTATATGAGACCCAAAGATGAAGATGTTAAGTATTGGGACAACAGTTTACTGGAGTGAATATTAGTCCTGAAAAATAAAGTACTCTGTAGGGGGAATACAAATGTTCTGTTGAGCAGGAAAGGATTTACGGCTGGTCCATCCACCTATCTGGTGTAGCCTTTTCAATAGCTTCTAATTTCTAGAGACTTTTCTAAATACAGTGAAATATCCACTCTCCTTTTCTATAAATACAATGCTTACATCAACTCCATTACATCTTTCTACTCAACAAAATTAAGAAAAGATGACACACTACATTTACATCCTTCCAAATCATTCCCAAAAGTTTTAGGCGAGGCACAAAAAAAATCACCACATAAACCAAATCAAAACAAAACACAGTCTTACAAGATGTTATCTGTGTTTAACTTACTAGGAATAGGTCTAAGGACATCAGGAATGAGAATCTCCACCAAAGCCTGGTACATCACATGGTCACAATTACCCATCCATTTCAGAATAGACTCATTTTTGCACAGAGTAATCAGTTTTCCTTTTGGAAGTCGACTTTCTATTTCACTCAGATTGCTGGTGTGAATAAATGTAACAAATGAAAATGCGTTTATATACATATAGGAAAAGTACAATGGACTTTGAAATTCGTTATTTAATAAAAACTTTATAAATGTCTCTGTTAGATCCAATCGAAATTCTTTAACTTCTTCATATGAAATTGGGGAAAAATGGCCTCCAAAGTTCTGCTCCAGACCATACATTATGTAGAACTATGATAAAATTGGTCTTTGCAATTTAAATGAACCAGACAGTATATTGTGAAAAGATACTTTGACTTAAGTCATTCAAACAAAGGAAAAGATAGAAGATGTATACAATCATTTCAAGGCTGCAGTTTGACATATACCAACAGCCTATATGTCAAATAACAGACAACACAAATTTAACCTGAAAAACTACTATCAGAAAAGGTTCTTAGTCTTTATGAAAAACTAAGACTTTCCTTGATGTGAGTCCTGCTGTTATATTATGATGGTGAACAGTAAACAAAAAGAGACATTTACTGACCTCAGTTCAATAATAGCTGTGTCGTCAGCTGGAGCAGAGGGAGAATAGCGCCAGAAAGTTTGCCACAGTTTTTCTATCAGGCTAAACTGAAGATTCACAACAACATCCACTATTGCCTAAAAAAAATATCAAACAAGTGCAGATGGTCTTCTTCTTCATCCCCCCCTACCCCAACTCCTCCCATGGGTATATATATATAATATAATTTTTAATAACTTTATCAACAAATTTTCCAACTGTCTGTACTAGGGTGGACAGAGACCAAGTGCAAATACAAGGAAGCCTTCAGAAAAGAGCCTAAGCACATAGATCAGATAAATTCACCTAAAAAGAACTTTTAACACTATTACAATCACAAAGAAAACCTGCTATTTCATGAATTTTATTACTTCATTACATGTTTTATAGCACCTTCAACAATCTTCTTTTTTTAATTTTTTTTTAGAATGATTACAGTTGGAAACGACCTTCAAGATCATCAAGTAACACCGGATATAGAATCCATTTTTGGGACAACATTTTGGCAACCCAGATGGGACCAAGCCTTGCCTGGTTTGACTCACCGTACCGACAGGGTGAGGTGGCCTGAACAGGGCTCCAGCATGTACTGATCTTTTGTTTGGGGACTCCTTTCGGCTCCCCTCCTGCGATCAGACAGTTAGCAACACAACGGTTCAATGTCAGCTAAATTGAGATATCATACAGGAACCGCTAGTGGCAAATCTTGGTGAGTAGGAATATGGCTCTGGTTCTGGTAAAAATTTTCCTAGGAAGTCATTTTATGCTGTGCTTTAAAGTTTTTTTCAGTTTTTTGAACTCATCTGGTTAAAATTGGAACCTCTGGTGCGGGATCCATCTTTTTTTTTTAATCTCATCCAATTTAAATTGGAATCTCTGGTGTATGAAATACTTCCTAGAAAGATTTCTCCTTGCACCCTTGCACTCCTATTCCTACTGTCCTTTCATGAGCAGTTATTTTTTCTTGTTTAGTTTTTATATTTAAAGTAGAAAAGTTTGCCCCTGTATCTATTAGACAGGGATAATTATGTCCATCAACTGAAAGGTTTAAGACTGGATCCTCATAAGAAGAGCGGGAATATATTTCATATTCAGAGCCTTCTGTACTAGCTGCACAATAGGTCCCTTCTAATTATCAATCCTTGACAAAATCAAATCACCCCTGTCACAGCAGGGGAAAGATTGCACCTTAGCATTGAGTGGTCTTTTTCGGAAGCCCTTTGAACATACTGGGCATTCCTGTTCCAATGATACTGTTGTCCACAATAATTACAACAGTCTTCTATTCCTTGAGGCCCATTGTTCCTAAAATTTCTCCCTCTGCTTCTGCCTTGGAGACCTCTGTATCCCTGCCCCCTTAGTCTAGGATTACTATTCAATGCTGCTGCCAATAGACTATCTCTTTTGTTCCTGCTCTTTTTTTGCTTTAGCTGTCTTTCATCTCTTCCATTAAACACAAACATAGTGATGCTGACTATTGCATCCAATCCTTTGCCCTGCCATTCTGGAACATTTAGAAAAGTTTTTCCTAATATCTGAGGCTGACTTGATGTACAAAGAAAGATACCTTTAAGAGTCTGATTTTCCTAATTTTCGGGGTTGACTCCTCCAAACATTTTCACTTGTTTAACCAATCAGATATAATTGATACCATACCAATATGGAGAAGAAAAATTTTCTAAGACTTGTTTTGGAGTCCCTTTTTACATGGTTTGTGACAGTTACTATATTTCAAGACTTTAGGTATTGAAGTGAGGGGACCGTGTCCTGCTTGAAAGATGATGAAGCAAGTTGAGCAACCTTTGTCAAACACTTTGTGATTCCTTACAATGCTCTGGGCAACACCCTCCAGCTCCCAGTACTGCAGCATGAGGGCTGGATGGGGAAAAGCAGCTCAGCCAGACCCACTACAGATGCCACTGCAGTGTACATAGGTGCAGTCGCTGCCTAGCTTAGCACAGCATATATCAGTGTTAAACATCACAAGAAAGCAGTGGCTTTCACACAGCATCCAGAGCGGATAACTTGCAACTAATCATTAAGAACAAGTAAACGATAACACAATGCATACAGCAGGTAAGGCAGCATTACAGCACTTAACTCTGAAGCAAACTCTAAAAAGACATGACATAATATTGCTCTCAGCAACAACATGATTTAAGTGGTCAGTTTTAATTTCCAACCCTTCAAGACTCAAAGGAAAAAGTCTGATACACTCTTAAACTGAGCTACAAATTGAACTATTTGGGCAATTTATCAGAGCTCCAGTTGTGCCTCACCTTGGGCAGAGAAGGCAGGAGACCTACATGGATGAGTAAGGGTCTTCTGAAAAAACTCAAATGCAAGAAGGAAATTTACAGAATGTGGAAAACAAGATTGGCCACTTGAGAGGAATATAGGAATGTTGTCAGAGAATGCAGGGATGCAATGAGGAAAGCTAAGGCCCACCACCACCCATTGAATCTGGCAAGGGGCATCAAATACAACAAGAAAGGCTTCTTCAAGTACATCAGCAGCAAAAAGAAGACTAGGGAAAATGTAGGCCCGCTGATGAATGAGGTGGGCACCCTAGGAGTTATTGAATGCCTTCTTTGCTTTGGTTTTCACTGCTAAAGCCAGCTCTCATGAATACTGGACCCTGGAGGCAAGAGAAAAGGTCTGAAGAGAGAAAGTCTTTCCCTTAGTAGAGGAGGACCCAGGTTAGAGACTGCTTAGCCAAACTGAACATCCATAAATCCATGGGCCCTGATAGGATGCACCCACGAGTCCTGAGAGAGCTGGCATATGTTATTGCTATGCCACTCTCCATCATCTTTGGACTAGATGATCTCTAGAGGTCCCTTCCAACTCTGGTGATTCTGTTGTTCAAGGGGAGAGTCCCTAGTTGCAGACCTGCTGATAAGGAGGACCAGCTCAAATCAGTTCTCCATCAGGACTTCATTTATATCCTGGTTGAGTCTGACCTGTGGCAAATTCTAATTGACTGGAGGTGATATAGGATCAGAGGATTTTGTAGTTTGTTGGTGGGCAGAGCCAGATATATGAACAAAAAGCTCAATTAAACTTGTAGTGCTTGTAGAAGATTAATAGTCTGTATGTAAGATATCAAACAACAGCAAGAACACAAAGGCCCAGTGTTGCCTCTCTGGAGGCTTGGCGACCTGGTTCAGGAACGACACAACGGCCAACCCCAGGCCGCTCGGGCCATCAGCAAATGCTGCTAAGTTATATTATTATATCATCATTCATAAAAAAAATAAATATGATGAACAAGGGGAATTTAGGAATGGGTGTTTTTATTATTAAAGGTAAATTATTATAGACTTAAAAAAATTATTAATTTAATTTAATTATTTACAAAATACTCACTATGTAGAAAGTGCATAGGAAATACTTTAAACGTAATGGTTACTATTTTAAATATACAAATACATCCTTATACAAGATTGTAAGCATATAAAATGAGCTATAGTGAATGAATTAGTATCTTATTTCAAGTTGTATTTCTGACCGTCTTTGGTTATGTTACTAGTTGAAGTGATATTAAAGCTAGATGTTTTTCTTTATATAACTAAAGAAAATTTATTGGCTTTTTCCCTGTCTCTTTTTTACCACCTTGTGCACTTATTTTAATTCTAGTGTAGGTTCTTCTATATTTCCTGAAAAAGACTTTTTTTTTTATTTCTTCATTGTTATTTAACATGTTCTGCAGTGGTTTTCTACTCCCTCTTATTTTCAGATTTGAAATGTAACTGAACTGTTCCTAGTGTTTTAAATTTTGTGATACCTTCAGTGGAAATTTGATTGATATCAGTTTTTGTAGACATCTGTTGACCTCATCTCTCAGTCTGAATTGTCATGTGCAACTCAGCAAGAGGAAAAGATACAGTCCTTAATTGCTATTCTTGTGATAAACACATAAAAAATAACAAAATCTACTTTAATTAGTTTTTAACTGTTCACATTTATTCCATAACCAAGGGCTAAACTATAGCAGTTGTTCTATCACCCAATGACCCCTCCCCAGCAGACAAGGGGGATCTGGAATAGGAGAGGAAACCCATGAGCCCCTATCCTCATCAAAATGTACCCGTTTATCATGACTGTGACATTTATGGGATGGGATACACCTGTGAGCCAGCTCTGGTGAGCTGCCCTGACTGACTCTAAAATGGTAATTGCCTGTAGACCATGGTAGGCCTATGATTCTATCCTAGCGAAACCAGGACACCAGCAGGAATTGATCCATTTAGGAGGAGAAAAAGCATGAGCGTGTATCTCCAGCTACCTATTCTGGTATCAGTATAATGTCCTGTAAAAGCACTGAAGTTCCCTTTCAATATATAATTCAGTTGGACTCCAACTTCTGTACTTCATTTGTTGCAAGTTAACTTGAACTTAAATTTATCAATATAAACTAATATAATATATGTTTAATAGTCACCCAGTTGTTACTTGTAGGGTTACTTGACCATATTTTCTCTGTGGATGCCTTAAGGTTTTAATTACCTTTCTGGTTTTTTTTAAATTATTATTTTTTTTTCTTTGTACTAGCCTTAAAAAGGTTTTGGAACTTTTTGTATTTAAAGTCCCAGCTCCAGAAGAAAAACACAGCTTACTTGGACTGTGCTTCCCCAAGGGTTTAAAAACAGCCCCACTCTGGAAATCAACTTGACAGGGATTTGGAACAATGGGAGTGACCACTTGGGCACGGGACCCTGCTACAATATGTAGATGATCTTTTAATAGCCACTGAAACAAAGGAGTTATGTGTAACATGGACTGTGAGCTTATTAAATTTTCTGGGACTTAATGGTTATCGAGTCTCTCCGCAGAAAGCCCAAGTGGCCCAGCACCAGGTTATTTACCTGGGATATGAGATCACCTCTGGATTATGAACCCTGGGAATGGCAAGAAAAGAAGCAATTTGCCGGATGCCGAAACCTCAAACAGCCAAGGAGCTTCGTACATTCCTAAGAATGACAGGGTGGTGCTGTCTATGGATATATAATTATGGACTATTGGTAAGACCCCTCTATGCTCCCTTGAAGTCTTGCCCAAGGACTCTCATATGGGAAGAGGAGGCCAGAAAGGCATTCCAGACATTCCTGCAACTGAAACAGGAACTTATGAGGGCACCTGCTTTAGGATTGCATGATACTACCAAACCTTTTTGGTTGTTTTCACATGAAAAGCAAGGGATAGCACTGGGGGTTCTTGCCCAGAGTTTGGGACCTTACAGGAGAGCGGTGGCTTACTTCTCGAAACAGCTTGATGAAGTAAGCAAAGGTTGACCAAGCTGTTTGAGAGCAGTCAAGAAGCACACAAGTTTATGCTTGGTCAGAAAATTACGGTGTTGGTGTCCCATATAGTATCTACAGTACTAGAAGTAAAAGGAGGACATTGGCTCTCACCACAGGGGTTTCTTAAATATCAAGCCATCCTGGTGGAACAGGATGATGTGAAAATAGTGGTAACTAACGTTGTCAATCCTGCTTCTTTTCTCAGTGGAACTATGGGGGAACCAGTGTCCCATGATTGTCTAGAAACAATCGAGGCAGTATATTCCAGCCGACCAGACCTGAAGGAAGAGCCATTGGAGGATGCTGAGGACTCCTGGTATACGGACGGCAGCAGTTACATCTGGCAAGGAATACGCAAAGCTGGGTATTCAGTGACCACTACTGACAAGGTAATAGAGTCCCAGGCCCTGGCACCAGGCACGTCTGCACAAAAGGCAGAGATAATTGCATTAACCTGGGCACTGGCCAAAGGAAGGGAAATAAACATCTGGACAGACTCAAAATATGCCTTTGGTGTTGTGCATGCCCATGGAGCCATATGGAAGGAAAGGGGGCTGTTATCGGCCCATGGACGACAGATTAAACATGCAGAGGAAATCCTAAAACTTCTAGAGGCAGTACAACTACCAGAGAAAGTGGCCGTCATGTATTGTAAAAAGCAAACTGAGGCCTACACTCTGGTGCTATAGGAATAGAGAAGAATGCATTAGCAATGTCAATGGTAGCATACCACTTAGTGGCCTTTGACTCCAGTTCATACTGGAGTTCTAACATGTCCGGTATGGCAGCACTCATCGCTGGTGTAACTTCATTCAGGCCACGATAGTCCACTGTTAATCTCCATTGCCCATTAGCTTTTCACACTGGCCATATAGGACTGTTAAAGGGTGAGTGAGTTTTGCTAACCACGCTTTGACTCTCTGTTGCATGCTATGATATATTTGGTAAGAGATGAATCCCCTTGCATTCTAGCCAGTCCTTAGAGATTAGAGGGGCTAGGGGCGGCCAGACTTCTCTCTTAATAGGTTTGCCTATTTACATGTTTGTAGTTATAGGTCTGATACCAGATTCACGAACAGCCTATCTGCTGAAGTTCCAGTTGCTTTCAAAAGCAGTCGGATGCACGAATAGTATAGTTTATTTAGACTTGCAACATATTCTTTATGATTGACAGTGATAAATGCACTAAGCTGCAGAATCGCTATATATAGCTCAAAAAACCCACACGATTGAAATCACAATTTGAATCTTCCAGGGAAAACCACTTCGCATTGCCAAGGCTGCAAATCTTACCAAAAGGTATCCCTTCTGGGATGGGTGAGCAGAATAAACATGTCTATCTGTCCCTACAACTTGATGTCAAATACTTTTCCCACAAATTGTGTCCAAAATATGGATAATATTTATACTTTGTTCACTACTATTGAACAAAATGTGGGAGTGGGACTGGCCAAGCCATTGTTCCTGGTGATCAGCCCTAGCAGTGGCACAAAATATTTATGACTCCCTTGGTAGCTTCTGCAAGAAGCAGATAACTGCTGTGATATGCGTGAGAATGGGATAAGCAGCCTTCACTGTATTCCCCACTTCTTCTCAATGCCTTGAGAATGAAGACCACTGGATCTTCACCCAGCCTGCATGTCTATCCCAGTCACCAGATGTTTATTAGCAGTGTTGAACTTTGCCGTTTCAATTGTTTTGTGCTTCCAACAAACAACATGGGAAAAGAGCCAGGGAAGAAAATAGGTGTGAGTCCAACACCCTCTAGGCAAGACAGGCAGTGGTTCAATGTCCTCAATCTCTACAGCTGCTCTACCAGAGATCCACTGATACCCTTTTGGGTTCTTATCATACCCTGTCTTGAGGAATTCTATGCCAAGTATGCATGGGGTGTCTGGACCAGTCGCTATAGGGTACTTTTCCTACTTATTCCTGGTTAGACTCACTTCAGCCTCTAATACAGTCAGTTCTTGAGATCCTCCTGTTACTCCAGTAATGGTAACAGATTCAGTCCCTTTGTGATTCAATCGTTGCCAGCCATTTGCTGGGATTGAATCTGTTCCCTCTGCTTCCCACGGCAGCCCAGAAAGCAATTAATGCTGAACCCAGTGGGTGCTAGTGGGTGCAGAGGGGTCCCTGATGGATGCCAGTGGGGAGGTGATGGGTCCCTGATGTGTGCCAAGGGGTGCAAAGAGGTCCCCAGTGGGTGCCAGTGGGCCTCCAGTGGGTGCCAGTGGGTGCAGAGGGGTCCCTGATGGGTGGCAGTGGGGTGCAAGTGGGTGCCCGTGGGTGAGAAGGGATCCCCAGTGGGTGCCGGTGGGTCCCTGACGGGTGCTAGTGGGTGCCACGGGGTCCCGCGTGGGTGCCGGTGGGTCCCTGACAGGTGCCAGTGTGTGCGAAGGGGTCCCCGGTGGGTGCGAAGGGGTCCTCCATGGGTGCCGGTGGGTCCCCGGTGGGTGCCAGTGGGTCCCGCGGGGGTGCCGGTGGGCAGGGGTGGGTGCAGGGCCGCCCCCCCCGCGCGCAGTGACGGGTGCGTGGGGCGGGGGCAGGGCGGTGGGTGCGGCGGGTGGACCTGTCCCAGCGCCCGCGCCGCGCGGGGGACCCGGTCCCGCTGCCCCTCCCCCGCGTGGACGCCGCCACCTGCACCCCCCGCGGGCCCCTCCTGCTGCTGGGCACCAGTTACCACCAGTACGACAGCGTCCGGCAGCTGCTGGGGGCGCGGGAGCCCGGCCCCCCCCAGAGCGTCGCCCGCCACCTCTTCCACTGCCGCCCGTGACCGCGGGCACCGGCGACACGGGGGACACCGGGGACACCAGTGCCGCCAGTGCCGCCAGTGCCGGGGCTCTGCCCGCGCCCAGCACACAATAAACGATGGGGAGACCCCGAGATGCCCCCGCTGTGTGTGTGCGGCCTCCCAGTGCCCTCCCAGTGCCCTCCCAGTGCCTGGCTCATCCCCATCCCAGTGCCTGGCCCATCCCAGTGCCCTCCCAGTACCCTCCCAGTGCTCCTCCCAGTGCCTGGCCCATCCCCATCCCGGTGCCTTGCCCATCCCAGTGCCCCTCCCAGTTCCTGGCCCCGGCCCATTTCCATCCCAGTGCCCCTCCCAGTGCCCGCTGGGGCAGGTCCCAGTGGGTGCCGCTGCCCGGGTCCCGGGGGTGTCCCGGGGTCCCGGGGGTGACACCAGCGGACGAGGTACAGCGGGGGCTGGCCCAGGCTGGACTGGGCTGTGCCGGTCCGTGCCACAGCGGTCCCAGTGCCGTGCTGGTGCTGTTCCAGTGCCGGTACTGGTCCAAGTGTCTGTCCGTCCCAGTGTCTGTCGGTCCCAGTCCCGGTCCCAGTGTCTGTCAGTCCCATACTGGGCTGTACTGGTGTCAGTCCCGGTCCCGGTCCCAGTGTCTGTCATATATATGTTTTTACATACATATATCCGGGTTTTTCCCAGTGCAGGGCGTTGTGAAACAGCCTTTGAAGGCGGCAGGGCTCCGGTAACGACCCCTGGAGCAACTGCAGTTGGCAAAAAATTCAGTTTTTTTCAGTTTTTCTACCAATAAAGCACATTTCTGGTGAAACCGGAGCAAGACACAAACCCACCCTCCCCGATTTCGACAAAAACGGTGTCTTTTCTGGTAATTCCGTAGCTCAAGATAAATAAAACCCCGCTAATTTCTGCTAAAAAGCGAGTTTTTTTCTGGTCATCCCATAGCCGCAGAGGGGGAAGGATTCAAACGGCGCAGCTCGGTCAGCGCTGACACCGCCGGCCGCTTATGCAAATGAAGGCTCCAATCCGCACTCTCCTATTGGTTGGAACAGCGCCTGGGGCTGAACCAGCGCCGCTAAAGCCGCTCAGGGGGCGCCAAAGCCCGCACCGCTGATTGGACGCTGTAGGAACGACCCCAGCCAATGGGCGAGCGCTCTTTGGATTCCCCTGGAGCCGGGCTGGGGGGGGGGGGGGGGGGAGACTGGGAATGGGGAGAAAGCGCGGGCGCCGGTTTCGCGGTTTCTAAACCCAAAAAAAAAAAAAGCAGTCCCATCTTCGCGCCCGGTGAACGCTTTAAGGAGTAGGAAAACGGGTGGGAAGCGCACACCCACCCCCCACGGCACAAAACACCCGCTGAGGAAGCTTTTCGGCGAGTTCTTTAAGCTGCTGTGTTCTAACGGTCCTGAAAACCCCCGATTTTTGTAAAATAAGGGCAAAAAAAAACCCAACCCCAAGCAACAAAGCAAAGAGGCAGCAGCTCAGAAACGCTTTGAGCGGGAAGGACGGAGACCAAAACGCATCACCCTTCCCCCTTCATCGCCCCTCAGAACTGCAGCTCTTTCCCCCCCCGACCCAGCGCTTTATATAGGCCCGTAGCGGACCAGAGGGAAAACCGCACTGCAGCTGTCCCCACCCCCCCCGTGACGTTGCACCGGCTCAGACCAATCAGAGCGGAGCGAGGGGTTTGAAAGGGAAAGCGGGAGCACGAAAGGAGCTGCGACCCCCAAAGGAGAGGAAAGGTTCTGAACGCAGCGAGGAAATCGCGTTTTGGTTAAAAAAAAAAAAAAAAAAGCCCAAAATAGTAATTTTTTTAAGACCTTTGCAAGCGTCCCCAACCCCTTGCTAAAAAATAACCCCAAACAAAAACAATCGATTTAAAAGATGTTTTAAACCACCTCCAGCCCAAACCATCCCGCGCTTCCCTCACCCCCCTCCAAACCCCTACGGTTCTGCCCCCCCCCCCCCCCCCCCAAAAAAAACGGATTTAGGCCCCTCCCCGACAAAGTGGGTGGGGCCTGAGAAGAGCTTGGTGGGCACCTGGTGCCGTGCCAGGGTCAACCCACCACAGTCGTTCAATACTTTTTAGCCTCAGTCTTTAATAATACTGATAGACCTTGGGCTGTCTAGTCCTCTGAGTTGGAGGACCATGACTGTGGGAACAGTGACTTGCCATTTGTGGATGCTGAAGTTGTAAGGGACCAGCTGTATCAACTGAATGTTCACAAGTCCATGGGGCCTGATGGGATTGATCCCACTGTACTGAAGGAGCTAGCAGATGTTACATCAAGACTCCTCTCAATCATCTACCAAAGGTCTTGGGAGTCTGGGGAGGTCCCTGATGACTAGAAGCTAGCCAATGTTATTCTAATTTACAAGAAGGGCAGTGAAGGAAGAAACATGAAACTATCAACCTGATAGTCTAACCTCAGTACCTGGAAAAATTATGGAGAAGATCATATTGGATGCTTGTTGTGGTTTAGACCTAGCTGGGAACTGAGCACCATGAGAGGCCATCTCATTTCATCTTGTGTCATCTCAAAGGCCGTATCGTCTCATCTCCTCTCAGAGGCCGTCTCTTCTGGTCTCGGTTCGGATCGTATTTTCTCATCTCGTCTTGTCCCAGAGGCCATCTCGTCTCATCTAAAAGGCCATCTCATCTCATCTCATCCCAGAGGCTGTCTTTTCCTATGTCAGAGGCCTTCTCATCTTATCTCATCTTGTCTTGTCTCCTCTCAAAGGCCGTCTCGTCTCGTCTCCTCTCAGAGGCTGTCTCTCCTGGACTCGTCTCGTCTCATCTCATCTCGTGTCGTCCCAGAGGCCCTCTCGTCTCTTCTCAACGGCCATCTTGTCTCATCTCGTCCCACCTCGTCTCGTCTCGCTTCGCTTCGTCTCAAAGGCCATCTCATATCATCTCGTCTCATCTCGTTGAGACTCAGAGGCCATCTTGTCTCATCTTATCTCATCTCATCTCATCTTATCTTATGTCGTATTGTCTCATATAAGAGGGTGTCTCGTCTCATCTGGTGTTGTCTGAAAGGCCATATCGTCTCGTCTCCTCTCAGAGGATCTATTCTAGTCTCGTCTTGTCTCCAAGGCCGTCTCATCTGGTCTTGGCTTGGCTCTTATCTTCTTGTCTCATGTTGTCACAGAGGCTGTCTCGTCTCGTCTCGTCTCGTCTCGTCTCGTCCCCTCTCCTCTGGTCTTGTCCCGTCTCAAAGGCCGTATACTCTCATCTCCTATCAGAGGCCATCTTGTCTGGTTTGGTCTGGTCTGGTCTCAGATACCCTTTTGTCTTATCTCGTCTCGTCTCATCTCATCTCGTCTCATCTCAGAGGCCGTCTATTCTCGTGTTGTCTGTTGCCAACGGCCGCTACGCCGCCCAGCCACTCCCGGAATCACAAAGTGTTTGACAAAGGTTGCTCAACTTGCTTCATCATCTTTCAAGCAGGACACCGTCCCCTCACTTCAGGCTCAACCCCCTTTGTACAGACTAGTCTAACATAAGAATTCTCTAATTCATTACTTCAGTAATTCATGAGCCTGTTCCCCACAGGAACCATCTCACACACAAAGCCTGGCACCAGGCCTCCAGGTCTCTCTTGCCCCTGCAATTGCCATGGCACCTTCCCTTATCACCAGCCTCTCTCTACACTCTTGAGACAGAGGAAAATCAAGCTGTGGACAAGACATCATACTGCTCTGACCTCAAACTACCTCTCTTCAGCAAAGACACCAGAAGAGAAATACCAGGCCATAAGGAGACATTTTACAGAGGATTTTCTATTAGCTACAAGGTGGGGTTTCTAGGAGCAACTAGTATGTTGCAGTAAACCAATATGACAATGAGCCCCTTGTTGGGTGCCCAGGACAAATACAGCATGATGTGAGGTGAACAGAACACAAAGTGCTATTCCCCAAGGAGAACTAACCCTCACTGCACTCGGGACTTGAACTGAAAAGCAGTGCTAATAACATCATAAGGGTCCTTGAGTGAGGAATGGAGGCATAAGTTACTATTCCCGTTTCAAAGAAGGAACAGGAAATGGGCAGAATCGCCGTGCGTGCCCTGGGCACCGTTCTCTCTTCCTCCTCCCCTGGCTGGTGTAGTGCGGGCTCACCGGGGGTAATCTGGGTGAGCAGGAGAGCCGGGCGTTCCTTCCAGCCGGCAGGTGGTGCCACAGGGGCGTGCGCTTCCTCAGGGCAGTCCCTCCGTGGAGACTGGCTTCTCTTCTCCCTCAGAGAGCGGCTCCCAGCGTCACAGGTGTCGTCCCGAGGGAGGCACATCAATAACACCCAGCAGGTTCTGCCTAAATGCTCTCAAAATGTCGTAAGTCTTTACAAGTGAGAGAAGTTGTAAGAGGGTTTAAACATTCTTCAAGAAATAAAATTTCCCATTGGTTTTACACACACACATATATATACATATGCAACCTTTTCTTCTTTCAAATGTTCCATATAGTCAGAAAAATATGTAGGATACATTTGCAGTGTACTGAATCCAACTCTATGCACAACATACAAGTGAGGCTATATACTTGTCTGGCAAGCAATCCCCTTCTGATTGTTTCTCTTGTGTGCATTTTCTTTTCCTTTCTGTGTTGCATTGTCAACAAATTAACAAATACCTTTTCTTAACCCTTTCTTAGTCATTAGTCTATACCTTAGGACATTGGCAGATAGCTATTACTTCTAAATAAATATAATTGGGGAAACTCATAAACACCACTGTTAGAAATGCAAAGGTCCTAAGAAAGGACTCGCAGCAGGAAGATGAAGTAAATGTCCACCAGAGGTCATGGAAGACCACCGAGGGGAGAAAAGACCCTAACCCTAATTTTATTACCCATGCTTGGACTATGTAAATGAATTCTAGGAAATCATTAGTATAAGACTTTCCTTTCTAAGAAATATAATGAATATGTATGTTTAGCCTGCATATAAACGGTGTACCCAGCTTGTATTGGTACGCACATTTCAAGGAATGATCCCCTGTGCGTGGGGCACCGCAAAATAAAGAATGCCTGCTTAATAACTTCAGTTATTGAGTTTTTCACTGCATCACGTTCAATACTGGTTTTTTTATGTATTTGTATACATTCCATTATTATTTTTATTAATTTCATTATTCTTCCTTATTCCCTTTCTCTTCCCCTTTGTGGAGGGAGGGAGTTTAACAGAGGGTGTCTGTTATAGGTCTAAGGGTCCGCCCCAACCCTAAACCATGACAGTAATGAGTATACTTCTGTTTGCAATGCTTGGATTGAATCTGTAATTTTACTGTCTATAATCTCAAGGGTGGCTGACATATTTACAAGTGTCTTTTCCAACTCGCTTTCTCCTAAACAAGGAAGGAACCACCTAAGAAAAGTATGACATTTTATGGGCCTCTCAGCTATAGCATTATTATCTCTTTTTATATGCCAAATTAGGTTCCATATTAATAGTTTTTTGTTCCTTCAAGTTTTGAAATATAGTTATATTAGGAATTCTTACTGCCAAGGTACAAGTACCTTCCCACTGGGGAGGAAGAGCTCTACAAGCAGCATTCGCATATAACCAATACCAACCTTGCTGAGGGAGGGGTTCCCCCGTACCCTGACAATCATTAGCTACATTGTCCACATACAATAGGGATAATGCCCCACTGACTGGTTGCCCACATGAAAGGCCTTGTTTGTGGTAATACATTTAGATTCTGGCACTTCAGGAATTTTCACCCTCTTCTCCATCCAATACTCTTCTGTACCTGTGAAGGGAGCTCTCCCTCTCCATAACATATTCCAGTTGGTCTTGTAAGGAATTGGCATTCCTATGGGTATCCACTCCTGATCCCCATGTTCCAGTAAGTGAGTACATATCCAACAATCACATTTATTTGTTGTCCAAGCCATTCCTTGCATAAGTGCTATATGGGAATTCTTTTCCTATTCTGTTTGGATTACTGCAATTTGCACCGAGTGAACTGCAAAGATGTAGGTCCAGTTAACTGTGTTCTCTATTCATGATCTGGAGCTTTCTTTACTCGACAATAATTGTAGTGGGTCTTGCTGAGCTGCTTTTCCCCATTCAGCCCTCATGCTGCAGTACTGGGAGCTGGAGGGGGTTGATAACACACCCGTGTTATGACTGCCAGTGCTCACTTATGGATTTTATATATTAAAATATTGTATAAATAAGCACAAAAACACTGAAAAAAGAGTACATCTGTGGTTAAAAACATGTACTGGTATTTTGATTTACCCATATCAACCCCCCAGTGTTAAAATAATAATTAACAAAAAAGCTTTAATATGTTTGTTTAAATGGTAAAACACCACCTCAGAGATATTCTGGCTGGTGACTTAGATTGCCATTCCTCATCACAGATACGGTTTCATGAATGGATTATAGCTCTCACATTATAAAAAGTAATATACATCCATTTAACTGGCAAATGAGGAGACAAGAATTGCTCTATGTTACTTGAGTCTCATTCATGATGAAAAGGGATGAACGCCCTAAGCCTCCAGGATCATTCCCAGGCTACCATGATGCCAACAGATAAGAGCTCCTACCACTTCCTTGACATCCAGCTCACAGTAAAGTTTGCCCCTCTTCCTGCTGAAGAGCTACTTCACCCTGACAGATGCCAACCACATGGAAGGTTTCAATTAAAATTCAGGTATCAGTGTCAATGAATGACAAATGAGGGAATTCAAGCCGTGTTTGAATTCTCTTAATGGTACAGCTTCCCTCCACCTCCCAATTTCTTTAACATAATCACTGATACAGTCTTTTCAGCTTTTACTCATTTTAATTGTGCATGATTTATTTCCTTGTTTCATCAGCTCCATCTATCAGAGAAAAATGAGAGTTATGAAAAGGAATCTGAAGGCTGCCAAATACTGACTATTTTTTTTTTTTTTTTTTCTGTGTATATGATTAATTTCTTGCTAGAGAAAGGACTGGACTGACAGCTACATGGAATCTGACTTATGTTTAAAATAATGAAATGATGGCAGTATTTAAAACAATAGACACACTTATTATAAACCTCACCTCCTTCTTAAAGGTTACATACTGAATAGTGAAATGGTTGGACCTATAGACCCATTTTACATGGCAAATCTCAATTATTCTCTCCTTTTACAAAGATACTGGTATTTAAGGCATATTATTTTAGAATAGGTTTCACTTTCCCTAAGCATTGGGACTAGCACAGGAAAGAAGAAAAACATTTAACTTTGACATTTCATTTATAGGACTTTTAATTATCTGGATGGTTTCCTTTAAATGCTAGATGTAGGCAGCGAAAATTTGTACTTATAGAAGGAGAAACTGCTTCCAGGAGTTCCTAATTTTCATGTGTTATGAATTTTAATACCTTATGTGGGTCAGGTTTTCACAGGCTTAGAAAAGGGAATACATTGACCTTAAACTATTGTACAGTTGTAATATTATTTTTAGTCTCTATTGGTTATTTGCAGGCAGAAGCTTTCATTTGTTTATGCTTCTTTTTCACTGTACTTCTTTTCATTGCAGGGGAGGTTGGCCGGGGCTCTGAGCACCCTGCTCTAGTTGCAGATGTCCCTGCTCAGTGCAGGGGGTTGGAGTAGGTGACCTTGAGAGCTCCCTTCCCACCCAAACCGTTCTATGACTCTATATTCTCTACCCAAAGAGCTAGCAGCCCCTTTTCCATTCCCAGAGAGAGCAGAGTGCTACCACTGAAGCTGTGAAGCAACATCAGCCAGTGTGGTCAGTGCTTGTCTGTGTTTCTATGATCAGAGATTCTGATTTCTCTTTACACTTAATTCTTGCCCATCCCAATAACAGTGTAAAACAGCCTTAAAATGAGTGCACAGTATCAAATCCTTCCCTTATTTCCCCAGCAGTGCAGAGGCCTCTAAGGACAAACCCCGTGAGTGGCACCTCTGAGGGTGATGAGACACTGGCACAGGGTGCCCAGAGAAGCTGGGCTGCTCCATCACTGGATGTGTTCAAGCCCAGGTTGGATGGGGTTTTGAGCAACCTGCTCTAGTGGGAGGTGTCCCTGCCCATGGCAGGGAGCTTGGAACTGGATGATCTTTAAGGTCCCTTCCAACCCCCACCATTCTATGACTCTGACAGCATGAACCAAACAAAACAGAGGGAAGATAATGAAAGCTGAGCTTTACCTTCAAAATATTTGTTTCCTGGTCTAGTATATTAACAGAAGACTTAAAGCCTTTAAAGTGTCTTTGAACAAATCAAATCAAGAAAGATGGGGGGGTGACCTTAAACTGTGAGGAGAAGTGAACAAGGGGAGGGGAGCAAGCTTGATCTTCAGATCCGCCTTCAGTACTCTGAGTAGATGTTGCAACCGTGGAGTCTTGTGTGAAATGGTTCCATCTTAATTTCCAGCTCTTAAATAACAACAGTAATAATAATAATGTTGCATGAGGTAAGCCCATAAAATGGATTTAGCGGTCAGACCGATACTGAATAATATTCCTGCAGGCTGAAGGGTTATGGCAGTGGCTGGAACCCCTGGATGCTGTGGAAGGTGAGAGATGTGCTTCAGGACAGCTTTGAAAACCTCAGCATTGGAAGATGGCGGGAGTGTCAGTGGATACCCAGCACCTACAGTGCCATTTTCTGCCTCTCAAGGAGGTTCCTCTTAATTGTAAGAACCAAACTTAAATATATAATATATATATCTTCCCTTATGAAGAAAGACTGAGGGAACTGGGGCTGTTTAGTCTGAAGAGGAGAAGACTGAGAGGGGATCTTATTAATGTCTATAAATATCTGCAGCGTGGGTGTCAAATGGAAGGGGCCAGGCTCTTTTCTGTGGTGCCCAGCAATAGGACAAGGAACAATGGGGATAAACTTGAGCATAGAAGGTTCCACCTCAACATGAGGAGGAACTTCCAGGGGGGCTCTATAGGATCCTATGGGGCTCTATAGGGGCTGTATAGGGCCTCTATAGGGGCTCGATGGGGCTCTATAGGGTCCTGTGGGGATCTATGGGGGCTCTATAGGGTCCCATTGAGCTCTATAGGGGCTGTATGGGGCTCTATAGGGGCTCTGTAGGGTCCCGTGGGGCTCTATAGGGGCTGTATGGGGCTCTATAGGGTCTATAGATGTCTTCACGTGCTCTATAGGGTTCCATGGGACTCCATAGGGTCTGATGGGGCTCTCTGGGGGGTCTATAAGGTATCTATAAGAGATCTGTAGAACATCTAGGGGGAGTTATAGGGGTGTATAGGTATCTATAGGGGATCTATAGATGCCTCTAGGCTCTCTATAGGGATCTCTGGAATGTCCATAGGGATCTATAGGAATCTGTAGAGGTCTATAAGGATCTATAGGGGGACCTATAGGGTGTCTATAGAGAATCTATAGGGGCTCTGTAGGGCTCTCTAAGTGTCTGCAGGGGCCTATAGGGCATCTATAGGGTGTCTATAGGGCTCTATAAGTGCCTGTAGGGGTCTATAGGGTGTCTATAGCAATCTGTAGGAGGTCTATAGGGCTCTATAGGGGGTTTGTATGGGGTCTCTAGGGGTCTGTGTGGGATCTATAGGGAGTCTGTGGGTTTCCTATGGTGGGCTATAGAGCTCTATACAGTGTCTATACGAGTCTACAGATCTATAGAGACCTATAGGAGTCTATAGATAGTCCATAGAAGAACTATAGGAGCCTATGGGGATCTATAGGGAGTCTATGGGTGTCTATAGGGGCCTATAATGAATCTATAGAACAACTGTAGCAGCCTATAGAGATCTATAGGGAGCATATAGGTGTCTATAGAGACCTATAGTGAATCTATAGAAGAACTATAGAAGTCTATAAGGATCTATAGGGAGACTAGGGGTGTCTATAGGGGCCTACAGTGAACCTATAGAAGAACTATAGAAGCATATAGAAATCTATAGAAGCTTATAGGGAGCCTATAGAGCATCTATAGGGGTCTATAGAATATCTATAGGGGTCTATAGGGTATCTATAGCGTATCTATGGGGGTCTATAGGATATCTATAGGGGTCTATAGGGTATCTATAGGGGTCTATAGGGTATCTATAGGGGTCTATAGCGTATCTATGGGGGTCTATAGAGCATCTATAGGTGCCTATAGGTCCCTGACGCCTCTCCCCCCCTCTCAGGTGCGGGGGGCGAGGGCTGGTCCTGCTGCGCCTGCACCTTCCGGAACCCTCCGCACGGGGTCCTCTGCGGGGCCTGCGAAAGACCCCGCCTGGCGCCCCGCCCCCCGCCATGCCACCAGGTCAGGGGGCGGGGCTTGACCTCTGTTATGGGAGACAGTGTCAAAAGCCTTGCTGAAGTCAAGGTAGATGACATCCACTGCTCTCCCCTCATCTAACCAGCCAGTTATGATATCACAGGAGGCTATCAGATTGGTCAAGCATGATTTCCCCTTGTTGAATCCATGTTGACCTCTCCCAATAACTTTCTTTTCTTCCACACGTTTTGAGATGACATCCAGAACAATTTGTTCCATCACCTTTCCAGGGACGGAGGAGAGACTAACCAGTCTGTAGTTTCCTGGGTCATCCTTCTTGCCCTTTTTGAAGGATGGAGTGACGTTGGCCTTCCTCCAGTCCTCAGGCACCTCTCCTGTTTTCCATGACCTTTCAAAGATGATGGATAGTGGCATAGCAATAACATCTGCCAGCTCTCTCAGCACTCATGGGTGCATCCCATCAGGGCCCATGGATTTATGGATGTTCAGTTTGTCTAAGTGTTCTTCAACCTGGTCCTCCTCTACCAAGGGAAAATTGTTTGTTGAAACCTCAGCAAAAGACTAATGTAGGTTTTATTCCTGTTCCAGAAAGCCAGAGATAGTTTCCCAGTTCTCCCCTGCCAGCTGAGTGCCCCAACTACTGCCCTAACACCAGGTCCCCTCCTGCTGACCTGAGACTTGTGCTCTTAGCTGGACTTCGGAACAGCTCCAGGCTGCGGGACAAGCTCCTCCTCACTTGCACGCAGCCCTTCCCAGGTTATCACATCCATTGTTGTCCTGGTTTGAGTGAGAACAGAACCAATTCTGTTCAGTGGTTTTACTTTTCAGATCAGATCTTCTAACTAACTGCACTTTCTGAAGTTAGCAGCAGTGTCTGTTTCTAGCAGTGATAACACCCGATGTTTAGAGTTAGTACCAAGGCCAAAGCCATTCCTAGCTCTTGTGTACCACATTGGGGGGTGCAGAAAGTAAAAGTCTGCACCTGCAGGGAGGAGTGACCAGGACAGGTGACCCTAAACTGGCCAACGAGGTATTCCATCCCATATGCGTCATATTCGGTATACAGCTGAGGGATCATGAGGGTCCCGCTTGGCTTTGCTTGGCTCGGGTCTTCTTCTGGTTTCTTTCTCGCTCCTTCAATGGCCGACATCCGAGGAGGACTCTGTACATTCTGCCTTCGCCCCTGATCTATATGTTCCTGAATTCAGTACCAGAATACAGCTCCTGAACCCAGTTCCCGTCTGCCGCTGGGCCTTTCCCGATGCCTGCTCCACAGCATCAGGGGAGGTTGGGTTTGATACTGGTTTTGTATATATTTGTATATATACCATTTTTATTATTATTATTACTATTTTAATTAACACTGTTCTAGTTTCCTTTTTTAATCAATAAGTCTATCTCCCTTATTCCTTTTCTCTTCCCAGAAGAGGAGACTGAGGGGGGACCTCATTAATGTCTATAAATATGTTAAGGGCGAGTGTAAAGAGGATGGAGCCAGATTCTTCTCAGTGTCATCCAGTGTTAGGACAAGAAGCAATGGGAATAAGTTGGAGCACAAGAGGTTTAGCGTAAACACAAGGAAAAACTTCTTCACTGTGAGGGTGACCGAGTACTGGAACATGCTGCCCAGGGAGGTTGTAGAGTCTCCTTCTCTGGAGACGTTCAAAACCTGCCTGGACACGTTGCTATGTGACTTGGTCTAGGTGACCCTTCTCTGGCAGAGGGGTTATTCTAGATGATCTTTCTAGGTCCTTTCCGACCCCTAACATTCTATGATTCTATGACAAAGAGAAAAAGGAGAGTGATAGTTGTAGGGGATTCACTTCTGTGAGGAACAGAAGGACCAATATGTCAGGCAGACCCTTCTCATAGACAAGTGTGCTGCCTACCTGGAGCCCAGGTAATGGATGTCACTAGGAAAATTCCTAGCCTGATGCACTCTGCGGACTACTATCCATTATTGATCTTTTATGTAGGTAGAGAAGAAATAATGACTGGTAGTCCTAGAACAATCAAAAATTACTTTACGGCCTTGGGACGAGTGGTCTGAGATTCTGGGGCACAAATCGTCTTTCTTTCTGTTATTCCAACTGATGCCAGAGACATTGGATTAAATGGCTGAATATATTCTTTTAATACATGGGTCTGTGCATGGTGTCACCACCGTAAATTTGGGTTCTTTGACAATGGTATGATCTATACAGCATCAGGGTTGTTGACACCAAACAGGAGACAGCTCTCTCAAAGGGGGAAGAGGGTCTTTATGGAAGAGATTGCAGGACTCATTGACAGTGCTTTAAAATAGATATGAAGGGGGGGGGGGGGGGACAGTGCCAAGCCATGGGAGGACACAACAGTGTGGGAGCAATGGCGGACTAGTAAAAGCTCTCAACTTGCTGTCCAGAAGCATGCTAGGGACAAAATAATGCAGTCAAAGTCTTGCAGAGACAAGCCAGATCCCCCTCAGGTAGTAACTGCCAACAGGTAAACATCAGGGAAACACCTTAAGGTAATAAAGGGGTGTTTCCCTGGAAAGATGATACAGCCAGTGGCCCAGCTGAAGTGCCTTTACACAAATGCACAAAGCATGGGCAACAAACAAGAGGAGTTGGAAGTCACCATACTACTAGAAGTCTATGACATAGCAGCCATTACAGAAACATGGTGGGATGAATCCTGTGACTAGAGTGTAGCTATCAATGGATACAAGCTATTCAGATGGGACAGAAGAGGAAAGAGGGGTGGAGGAGTTGCCCTGTATGTTAAGAAATGGATTGAATGTGAGGAGATGTCCCTAGGCGAAATTAATCCAGCGTTTGTGGTAAACATAACTGGCTATATAAGCCGCTTGCTGTCTTAATAAATTGTCGCTCCTGCACATCAACCGGTGAGTCCATGCCATGATCTGCCAGAAATGGTCACCCGACTAGGGACATCAGAACGCAACGTTATTGGGAGAATGCTTGTGAGGGTGGTGGAACCCAACTGAACCAATAGGAAGCAGCTGCAACATTATCTGGAATTCGATGCATCCATCACCTATACAGGTGAACAGCTGGGAATGATGGGAGGAAAAATATCCCGAGAACAGAAACAGAATTTGGCCTTGCAACGCCTTATGTGGTGGCAGAACCATGAGGTCTCCACTGTAAAATTAATTAGTCTTATGGACTGGGTGACAGAACATGTCCCAGATTTTCCCTCCAATGGTACCTTTCAACTGGAAGCCTGGCAGGAGGTGGGGAGGAAATAATCTCATGGAGCAGGACACGGAGACATGGGGGTTTGTAAGCATTTATCAACTTGGGGTGCTTTTATCGCTACCTTGCACACTGCCAGGGACCAGACTCAGGTTGCCAGTGGCAGCCCAGGACCCTCTTCTCCTCCAGTGCATCCCTCTGCCCCTGTGTTGTCTGATGATGACAGACGCAATTGTAAGTTGCCCCCTCCCTCAGAATACACGGACAAGCAGAGAGGGGATTTGTTTATAAAGTTGCCTACTATGTTGGCGTTTGTCAAGAATGATGATCCTGATGACGATCCATTTGGCCCTAGTTTCATAGACCCTGAGAAGGAGCCTGATTTATATCTTTTTGATGTTAATGTTTCAGCAGCACACAGCCGCTGGGGTCTTGCCAGCAAGAAGCATTGCAACATGGAGATATGCACTTTGTTACAGCGTGCCCTGTGTTGTATCGGCAAGGGCAGGTCCCTGTGTATCAAGATATGTCTTATTCTGTCAATACAGAGCTCAGGCGGCTGGTAATGGATGGGGGTGTCGGGTCCCCCCAGGTGTATACTTTTTTAGAAGCGATTGTGTCGCTGCTCCTGGCTGGGGATTTGCTCGCTTCTGCCTGCACCGCTACCAGGGGCAGCCCGGAGCTCACCGGGACAAGCAAGCTCTCGGTGGGCATGTCGAGGGGGAGGATCGGGGCGGCAGGGCCAGCGGCGGCCGGGCTCCCGCGGGCGACTTGCCCCTCCCCTCGTTCGCATCCCGGGACAGCGCCGGCGTGTTGCACCGCATCGGGCTGGCTGCGTGTTGGCTCGGGGCTGCCGCTGCTGCCGCTGCTGCTCACTCTTCCCTCTCCGGGCGCGTATGGGGCGGTAATGCTCCCGGCCGTGCCCGGAGCGGGGGTCTCCCCGCCTTCCCTTTACTCCCTGATACCCATGCATGAGTTGGAGAGGGGCTACGAGGCACTGGGAGGGCACTGGGATGGAACTGGAGGAACTGGGAGGGTCCTGGGAGTCGTTTTGTGACCCCCCCCATGTCTGTGGTGTGTCCTTAGCGTGTCCTTAGCGTGTGGGTGACGCGTGAGTGACATTGGTGACACGGCGGGGACGGCGCGGACGCGTCGCGGGCTGGCCCTGTGCTGCCTGAAGGACCCCGCGTCCCCTCGGAAAGGCCCAAAATGCCCAAAAAAAGCCCCAAATGCCCCCAAAAAAGCCCCAAAATCCCACAAAAAGACCAAAACGCCCGAAAAAAGCCCGAAATGACCAAAAAAAAGCCAAAAAGAAAGCCAAAAGTGCCCCAAAAAAAGCCCAAAACACCCAAAAAAAAAAAAGCCCCAAACAACCCAAAAAAAGCCTAAAAAAAAGCCCAAAACACCCCCAAAAAAGCTGAAAATGCTCCCAAAAACGCCCCGAAAAAAAGCTGAAAATGCCCAAAATGCTGAAAACCCCCCAAAAAGAAAAAAAAAAGCGCCAAAGTCACCCCAAAAAAGCAGCGAAACGCCTCAAGAAAGCTCAAGATAAAGCCAAAAAGGCCCCAAAAAAGCCCTAAAAAAAGCCCAGAACGCCCCCCAAAAAAGTGGAAAATGCCCCAAAAAAGCCCCCCAAAAAAACCCCAAACACCCCAAAAAAAGCCCAAAATGACCCCAAAAAAGGCCAAAAAAAATATGCCCAAAATGCCACAAAAAAGGTGAAAACGCCCCAAAAAAAAGACCAAGGAAAAGCTCAAAATGCCCCCAAAGAGCCCAAAGTCCTCGGCGTGTGGGTGACGCGGGGACACGGGGGTGACACTGGTGACACACTGGTGACACTGGTGACACACTGGTGACACGGGGACACCGCGGTGACACCTTGGCATCTGGCCCTGTCCTGCCTGAAGGACCCCGTGTCCCCTCAGCACCTGTGGGTGCCATGGGGGTGACACTGGTGGCATGCTGGTGACACTGGTGACACACTGGTGACACTGGTGACACTGGTGCCACGTGTGCCAGGCGGGGACGTCCCAGACGCGTCGTCGGCTGGCCGTGTACTGCCTGAAGGACGCGTTCCTGCCGCTGCGGCTGGTGGCCCGGCTGGCGGTGCTGGTGGCCCAGGTGGAGATGTCCCGTGTCACCGGCGTCCCCCTCGGCTACCTCCTGACCCGCGGGCAGCAGGTCAAGGTGGTGGCCCAGCTGCTGCGCCAGGTCACTGCTGGGAGGCACTGGGAGGGACTGGGAGGCGCTGGGAAGGACTGGGAGGCACTGGGAGGGGACTGGGAAGGCACTGGGAGGCACTGGGAAGGGGATCTCGGGACTGGGAAGGGACTGGGAGGCACTGGGAGGCTCTTTCTCCATATCTATGGGGCTTCCCCCCAAGTGGAGTTTGGGGCCGCACGAGTCCATGGGGTGCCCCACCAGTGACCTTGGGGGTCTCAGAGTTGGTTCTGGGGGAGCGTCGGAAGGTGCTGGAGGTCCCAGGGCTGCCCCACAAGTGGAGTTGGGGGACTGGAGATCTATGGGGCTGCCCCACAAGTGGCATTCGGGGTCACACAAGTCCACGGGCTGCCCCACAAGTGAGGTTGGGGGTCGCAGAGCTGCTGCTGGGGGAGCTTCGGAAGGTGCTGGTGGTCCCGGGGCTGCCCCACAAGTGGAGTTGAGGGGCTTAGCATCTATGGGGCTGCCCCATAAGTGACCTGTGGGGGCTTCGTGTGGGGTTGGGCACCCCGTAAGTGACCAGTTGTGGGTCTGAGAGGCTCTTCCTGCCCCATAAGCGACCAGCTGTGGGTATCGGGGGCTCTTCTTGCCCCATAAGTGCCCAGCTGTGGGTCTCAGGGTCTCTTCCTGCCCCATAAGTGACCACTTGGGGGTCTGAGAAGCTCTTCCTGCCCATTAAGTGACCAGTTGGGGGTCTCGGGGGCTCTTCCTGCCCCATAAGTGACCAGTTGGGGGTCTTGGAGGCTCTTCCTGCCCCATAAGTGCCCAGTTGTGGGTCCCAGAGCTCAGTCCTGCCCCATAAGTGACCAGTTGTGGGTCTTGGGGGCTCTTGATGCCCCATAAGTGACCACCTGTGGGTCTCAGAGCTCAGTCCTGCCCCCTAAGGGCCAAGCTGTGGTTCTCGGGGGCTCTTCCTGCCCCATAAGAGCCCAGTTGTGGGTCCCGGAGCTCAGTCCTGCCCCATAAGTGCCCAGTTCTGGGTCTCGGGGGCTCTTCCTGCCCCATAAGTGCTCAGCTGTGGGTCTCAGAGCTCAGTTCCTCCCCCTAAGTGCCCAGTTGTGGGTCCCGGAGCTCAGTCCTGCCCCATAAGTGACCAGTTTGGGGTCTTGGAGCTGAATTCTGCCCCATAAGTGAATAGTTGGGGGTCTGAGAGGCTCTTCCTGCCCCGTAAGTGACCAGTTGGGGGTCTTGGGGGCTCTTCCTGCCCCATAAGTGCCCACTTTGGGGTCTTGGAGCTCAATTCTGCCCCATAAATGAATAGTTGGAGGTCTGAGAGGCTCTTCCTGCCCCATAAGCGTCCAGCTGTGTGTCCCGGTGCTCAGTCCTGCCCCATAAGTGACCAGTTGTGGGTCCTTGAGACTCTTCCTGTCCCATAAGTGACCGGTTGTGGGTCTCAGGGGCTCTTCCTGCCCCATAAGTGACCAGTTTGGGGTCTCAGAGTTCAGTCCTGCCCCATAAGTGACCGGTTGTGGGTCTCAGGGGCTCTTCATGCCCCATAAGTGCCCGGTCCCGAGGTGATTTCCTCCACGCAGGTCTTTGGGTGCCTTTTCAGGGTGCGTGAGCAGCTCCTATCCCAAGCGCTGCGTCTGTTGAAGGCGGCTCAGGCCCTGGAGCCACGCTCTGCTCTCGAGCTCCCTCGTCCTCCCGGGAGCTGTGATTCAATAACATCTCCAAAGTGTAACGAATGGGGCAGGCTCGTGCCTGGTGCAACTCCCCCAGGGACCGGCCTTGGCCCTGGCCACGCCATCCCCTCCTCGTTTTGTACCTGCAATCTCATTTGACCTCCTCTCCTCCCGGCTTTAATCGCATTTGCGCTGGATTTTCTCGGGCTGTTTTCTATTTTGCTAATTAAAGAGGCGTCTCTGTGGCTCCTCTGTGAAGATTTCGTTGCGGTTCCCGTGTAGGGCAGGGTCTTCGACCGGCTGCCAACGGCCCGGAGCGGGGCAGAGATGCCCCAGAGGAGCTGTCGGGTCACGTAAGCACGACGAGCCCTGATTTCCAGAGCGTGGCAGGGACAGGGATTTCCAAAGAGCTCTGGGACCCTTTTTATTTAGACCCCGGGGCGCTGAAAAATCAGCCTCCGCCTGAAACCAGCCCGCTGTTATTCCACCTACGGGACCAGAGGATCAGAGAAACCCAGGGTTTGTAACGTAAAGGTCTCTGGTGTGGGGGTTTAGGGATGGAAAACCCGCGGGACAGCGATGCCGGAGAAGGGACCCGTCTCCTTTTTGCCTGGCAGAGGCCAGGCGGTCGCCGCGGGCGGTCAGCGCCCGGAGAAGGCGGCGAGCGAAGCCGTTTCTACCCTGCCCTTAACAAACTGAAACGGCAGCTAATGAGATTGGAAGAGATCAGCCATCCATCCCCAAAGGGAAGGCGGGAGAGGTGGGAGCGAGCGGCGGCCGCTGCAGCGATTCCAGCCGGCTCCGGCTTTGGACGCGTCTCGCCTGCGCCGAGCTCTTCGACCATTCCCCCCGCCCCGGGCTGGGGAGAGCTGAGAACGGGCACGTTTTCCCAGTGGAAGCAAAACATCCTGCTCTCATCCCGGTCTCTGGGACCCTCGGTGACCTCCCGGGTTTCGTTTGCCAAGCGCGAGGCCGCCGCGATCTTGGCAGAATTCCCTTCTTTTCACCATCAACTGCAAAGCCAATATTATTTTAGATCGTGGCTTTGTAGATGAGCCGGCTGCCGCTGACGCCTTCCTTAAATAACCGAGCCAAGGCCACGCGAGCAGGGGAGGTGGGGGGTTTGCCAGGGACCCGACCACCTGTCCCTGCAGAGTTATTTTGGGGTGGTAAAATAACATCTCGGGCTCTGCTGGGATAATCCTAGAATTGTCAGGGTTGGAAGGGCCCTGAAAGCTCATCCAGTTCCACCCCCCCGGCCCGTGACGACAACTCCCTGCATGCCGGGGTACAACAACACGGCTCACAGGAAGCCCCATGCCCTGGGACTACAGCTCCCGGCATGCCAAGGGACACCAACATGTCGCATAGGAAGCCCCATGCCCCGGGACTACAGCTCCCGGCATGCCGAGGGACACCAACGTGGCGCCGAGGAAGCCCCGTGCCCCAGGACTACAGCTCCAAGCATGCCGCGGGACACCAACATGGCTCACAGGAAGCCCCGTGCCCCGGGACTACAGCTCCTGGCATGCTGTGGGCACAAACATAGCGCCCAGGGAGCCCCGTGCCCCAGGACTACAGCTCCCGGAATGCCGAAGGACACCAACATGGTGCAAAGGAAGCCCCGTGCCCCGGGACTACAGCTCCCGGAATGCCGAGTGACACCAACATGGTGCACAGGAAGCCCCGTGTCCCGGGACTACAGCTCCCAGCATGCCATCGGCACAAACATGGCTCACAGGAAGCCCCGTGCCCCAGGACTACAGCTCCCGGCATGCCGAGGGCACAAATATGACGCACAGGAAGCACCGTGCCCCGGGACTACAGCTCCTGGCATGCCGAGGGCCACCACCATGGAGCACAGGAAGCCCTGTGCCCCATGAATACAGCTCCCGGCATGCCGAGGGACACCAACATGGCGCCCAGGAAGCCCAGTGACCAACGACTACAGCTTCTGGCATGCCCCGGGCACCAACATGGCGCCTAGGAAGCGACGTGCCCCGTGACTACGGCACCCGGCATGCTGAGGAATACCAACATCATGCCCAGGAAGCCCCGTGCCCAGCGACTACGGCTCTCGGCATGCCGAGGGCGCAAACATGGCGCACAGGAAGCCCCGTGCCCCGGGATTACTGCTCCCGGCATGCCGAGGCACACCAACATGGCGCAGAGGAAGCCACGTGTCCCGGGACTACAGCTCCCATCAAGCCGAGGGACACCAACATGGCGCCTAGGAAGCCTCGTGCCTCGGGACTACACCTCCAAGAAAGCCGAGGGACACCATCATGGCTCACAGGTAAGCCCCGTGCCCTGGGACTACTGCTCCCGGCATGCCGTGGGCACAAGCATGGCTCACAGGAAGCCCCGTGGCCCGGGACTACAGCTCCCGGCATGCCGAAGGACACCAACATGGCACACAGAAAGCCCCGTGCCCCGGGACTACACCTCCAAGCATGCTGAGGGACACCATCATGGCTCACAGGAAGCCCCATGCCCCGGGATTATAGCTGCCGGCATGCCGTGGGCACAAGCATGGCTCACAGGAAGCCCCGTGCCCGGGGACTACAGCTCCCGGCATGCCGAGGGCACAAACATGGCTCACAGGAAGCCCCGTGCCCCGGGACTACAGCTCCCGGGGGGAGGGGGTGGGGGGGCTTTGGGCGGGAATCTGTGAGGGGGGGGCGGAGGGAGGTTTTTGCCCTTAGAATTGCTGAGGGACTGGAAGGGTTTTGGGCGGGAATCCGTGAGGGAGGGGCGGAGGGAGTGTTTTCTCCTTTGAATTGCTGAGATTTGGAGGGTGCTTTTGGCGGGAATATGTGAGGGAAGAGAAAAGGGAAACTGTTCTCCTTTATATTGCTGAGGCTGGTGAAGAGGTTTTGTCGGGAATCGGGGGGGAGTAGAGAGGTTTTTTTCCCTTGGAATTGGTGAGGGGGAAGCGATAGAGGTTTTAGAGTGAATTTCTTAGGCATGGAGGGGAAAGGGTTTTCTGCTTCGAATTGCTCTGGTGGGCAAGGCAGAAATTTAATTACTTGAGCATCTTGAGGTGGGACCAAAGATAAGGATAAATGAGGAAGTACTGAGATAAAAGAACAAGGTATGACACACTTCTCAGAACCATGAGGAATGAGATTTTCGGAAATCACTGAGGGCAAAAGGTGCTATGTTTTGTAGAAAATGAAGCATGGCCTGACAATGTGGTTTTGGAAGGAATTGCTGAGCGGAGTCACAGGGTCAAAGTGGAGGAAGCAGTATTTTATATGGCAAGTAGTGAGAGAGAAAAATGTCAAAGGCAGTTAAAGAAACCTCAGAGGAGTGAAACAAAGATATAGATTTGTGTGGAAAGACATATATAAAAATATTTACTATGCATGAGCACAGGGGAATCGTGGGAAAGAGAGAAAACTCTAAAGCAGTAATAGGTATTTGTAAGAGGACACATGGAAATGGATTATGCTGGGAATTCCTAATAGGAATCAGGTAAAGATAATCATGCAAAGCAGTGAGAAGGGATATAAGAATTTTATATGAAACATTAATAGAAGAAACTATGTAGGCTATGCAAAGGAAAGCAAGGAAAAGTGAATGACTAATAGAATTACGATACAAATAGCTTCTGTTAAACTACTGATAGCAAACAAAGGGATTCTAATCCTTAATGTAAAACCGTGCCCATATATAATGAGAATATCAGTATGGATTATATAAGACAATTATATGGCAGTTTTAAAACTATTGTAATTATACATATCTACTTGGAATCACAAAAAAAATGTATAAAGCTATAGAAAAATACTTTAATAACAAATAACGGTAATGCTACCATTATTTACAGAACAAAATAATGATAAAGTGGGAAAAAGGTTTCAAGGACAAACATGGAAGTCTGCGAGCAACGCAAGTGAAGACTGCAAGCAAGGTCTGAGGCCGAAGATGCAAGTCACAGAGGACATCGGAGCAGAGAAGGAAAGGGACCCTTGACACTGTCACCTTTGTGTGGGTGGGGCTCAGGATACCCGCACACGCGTGCGCCAGACTCGCACCCCACCCCGACACGCGTGTGCCAGACACAAATCCATCTGGACACGCGTGTGCCAGACTCGCATCCCACCGGGACACGCGTGTGCCAGATACGAATCCATCTGGACACGCATGTGCCAGGCACAAATCCATCTGGACACTCGTGTGCCAGACCTGCATCCCACCCAGACACGCGTGTGCCAGACACAAATCCATCTGGACACACACGTGACGGGGTATTTCATGCCTGGACACGCGTGTGACAGACTCGCATCCCACCCGCACACGCGTGTGCCAGATTCGCATCCCACCTGGACACGCGTGTGCCAGACACAAATCCATCTGAACACGCCTGTGCCAGACACAAATGCACCCAGACACGCATGCACCAGACATGCATCCATCTGGACACACATGTGACAGGGTATTTCATGCCTGGACACGCGTGTGACAGGGTATGGCACATCCTGCACACGCGTGTGAGGGGGGACACATGTCACGTGAGCACGTGTGTGCTGGGGACACGTGTCACGTGAGCACCCGTGTCCCGGGACATGTGACAGACGTAAACATGCCTGTCCCGGGACACGTGTCACGCCTGCGCACGCGTGTTCACCGCTTCCCCCTCCCCCCAAGCCCCTGGGGACCCTGGAGTGGGACCAGTAAACCCAGTAAGGGACACCAGTAACCCCAGTAAGGGACACCAGTAACCCCAGTAAGGGACCCCAGATAGCCCCATTTAAGGATCCCCAGTAAGGGACACCAGTTAGGGACACCAGTAACCCCAGTTAGGGACACCAGTAACCCCAGTAAGGGACACCAGTAACCCCAGTTAGGGACTCGCAGTTAGGGACTCCCAGTAAGGGACCCCAGTAAGGGACCCTAGTAAGGGACACCAATATAGGGGCCCCAGTAACCCCAGTAAGGGACCCCCAGTAAGGGACACCAGTAAGGGACCCCAGTAACCCCAGTTAGGGACCCCCAGTAAGGGACACCAGTAAGGGACCCCAGTAACCCCAGTTAGGGACCTCAGTAAAGGACCCCAGTAAGGGACTCCAGTAACCCCAGTAAGGGACACCAGTAAGGGACTCCAGTAAGGGACCCCCAGTAAGGGACACCAGTATAGGGACCCCAGTAACCCCAGTTAGGGACTCCCAGTAAGGGACCCCAGTAAGGGACCCCAGTAAGGGACTCCAGTAACCCCAGTAAGGGACACCAGTAAGGGACTCCAGTAAGGGACCCCCCAGTAAGGGACACCAGTAACCCCAGTTAGGGACTCCTAGTAAGGGACCCCAGTAAGGGACCCCCGGTAAGGGACACCAGTATAGGGACCCCAGTAACCCCAGTTAGGGACCCCCCAGTAAGGGACACGGTGGACACCTGACCCTCAGGCCCAGTGACCTGAATCAGATGCACACTCTGTTGAGATGTCGCCGTCCCCCCGATTCCCAAGAGGGAGGCAGGCACTGTCTGTGTGGGCCAAGCGGTGGACCGCTTCTGTCGCGAGATCACAGTGACATCCGCTCCGGTGTCTATCATGCCCTGTATTGTCACAATTCGTGGAGTGGCTTGAGCATTGGTTAGCAAGCATTTTAACATTGGGCGTTGAGACTGTACGTTTTGAACCCACATTACTTCTGGCTTCCCTGTAGACCCAAATCCCCCCGTCCCCCGTACTACTGGCTCGGCGTGGGCGACCTGGCTCTTAAAAGGAATTAACTGCTCAATTCGGCTGCCTTCTGGGATCATCACTGGGGGTGAAGGGGTCCACACCATGGCATGTATCCGCCCTTGGTAATACGCATCAATAACTCCCGGTAGAACAAATACACCTGTCATTGTGGCGCTGGACCTCCCCAATAACAAGGCACTCAACCCTCTTCCTATTGGTCCATACGCATTCATTGGTACCTTGTACACTGTTTGTGTCATGAGAGCTATTGGTTCTGCTGTGGACACATCCATTCCGGCACTTCCGGAGGTTCTAGCGCAGAGATTGCTGCTGCCATGATCTGTCTTGGGGGTATTTGTGTCCTCACGCACCCCCGGTTCGCGCTGTTCCGGCCATTTCCCGAGTTGTTTCTTCCTTGACACCCTCTCTCTAGGGGCCGCCCTTCTTTGTCCCACTTTGATCGGCATTGGTTGGCAAAATGATGACCTTTACCGCAGAGTGGACACACCCCTGGTGCCTGCTGGTTACCAGCCTTCGGGCAATCCCTTTTAAAATGATCACGGCTACCACACTGGAAACAAGCCCGATTATCCACACGCATCGCTGCAAATGCCACTGCCATAACGCTGGCTTGATGTTCCAGAGTACCTATATTCTGACATGCCTCCATCATGTCCACGAGGCTAGGGTGGTGCAGTGTCTGCAATACCCTCTTACAATCCGCATTCGCATTTTCTACAGCTAATTTCATTAATAGAGCCTCCTTAGCAAACTGATTCTCTACCTGCTTTTCTATAGACTCCTTCAATTTGTCAATAAACTGCATAAGAGGCTGCCGGGGCCCTTGCTTGATAGTTACAAATGACTGCGTCGCTTTACCAACGTCGGGTGTCTTCAATACTGCCTGATAAGCCAGCTGGCGCGATTGGTGCAGTATGCTAGGATCGAGGTGAGCCTGCAACTGTGGGCTTTCCACAGGAGCTTGGTGTCGGAGACGGCGGGAGAAAAGCGGCACTCAATGTGAGCGATCAGGCAAATCTCCACTTTATTAAAGAAGCAGCACACATTTATACTGTCATCCTGTTGGCTTTCTTTTCCGCTGCAGCACACTGTTCACTCATGTTGAGCTTGTTGTCCACCAAGACTCCCATGTCCCTTTCCACAGGACTGCTCTCCAGCCATGTGGGTCCCAGTCTGAGCTGCATTCCTGGATTATGTATTCCCAGGTGCAAGACCCTACACTTGTCTCCATTGAACTTCATAAGATTCCTGCTAGCCCATTCCTCCAGCCTGTCCAGGTCTTCCTGCAGGGTGGCTCTCCCTTCTGGAGTGTCAACTTCCTCACTCATTTTGGTGTCATCTGCAAACTTCATCAGGGTGCTCTTGATCCCAATATCCAAATCACTTATGAAGATCTTAAACAGCATTGGGCCCAATATTGATCACTAGGGGACCCCACTTGTGACTGGTTGCCAGTTTGAAAAAGAACTATTGACTACCACCCTCTGGGTATGGGCTGTCAACCAGTTCTCCACCCACTGCACAGACCACTTGTCTAGGTCATAACATGTCAGTTTCTCTAGGAGGAGGTTTTGGGGGACTGTGTAAAAGCCTTGGAGAAGTCCAGGTAGAAGTCCACCGCTCACCATGCATCAACCGAGTGGGTGACTTTGTCATAGAAGGTGATCAGGTTTGTCCAGTATGATTTGTCCCTGATGAATCCATGTTGGCTTTTCCCAATCACATGCTTTAGTTTACTCGCGATAGTCCCTAGGAGGGTTTGCTCCATAACTTTCCCAGGGATTGAAGTGAGGCTAATGGGTCTATAATTACCTGGGTCCTCCTTGGAACCCTTCTTGTAGATAGGGGTGACATTAGCCTTCTTCCAGTCTTCAGGCATGTCTCCCGATCTCCATGACTTCTCAAAGATTATGGAGAGCGGCCTCACAATGACATTGTCCAGTTTTTTAACACCCTTGGATGGATGTCATCCAGGCCCATTGATTTGTATGGGTCAAGCTCCTGTAATAGTTGACATATCAACTCTTCTTTCACTGATGATGGGTCTGTGACTGCATCAATCTGGATTTTTGTTCCCATGTCCTGGGTCTCAACAGCACTGGTAAAGACAGAGGTGAAGAAGATGTTGAGGATCTCTGCCTTTTCAGCGTTGTTGGCAACTAGTTCACATCTCCTGTTTAATAGTGGGCCAATATACTCCTTCTGTTTCTGCTTCTTGTTAACATATCTGAAGAACCCTTTTGTCGCTGTTTACCAGGAGCAGAGAGATGCAGCAACACACAAATTCAGCAAGAGAGAGCGAGTTTATTAATTTATAACCCTGTTTTATATACCCTAGACCCATAAGGTGATTGGTCAGTGATCACCCATCTCCTAGGGTGACTGGCAACACCCATTTCAAAATATTTCTCCAATGTAACATAAACAGAATTTGGTGCGCGGGTGGCCAGCCGGATCAGGCGTGCGGCAGGAGCGTGGCAGGAGCGTGTCACACGCGTAGGGCGTGTGGCAGGCGCATCGGGCGTGTGCCAGGCGCGTGGCAGGCGTGTCATGTGTGTGGCAGGAGCATGGCAGGAGCGTGTCGCACGCGTAGGGCGTGTGGCAGGCGCATCGGGCGTGCGCCAGGCGCGCGGCGGGCGCGCGGACAGGCGCGTCACGCGTGTGGCAGGCGCGTGGCGGGGGGCGGCGGTCGCGCGTCGTACCAGGTGCAGGCGGTAGGTGCGCTCGAACTTCATGTACTTGAGGCAGAACTCGCAGATCCAGAGCTTGGGCTGCTTGCCGTAGTCCTCGGGGAAGGGCGAGAAGTACCAGGCGTCGATCTCGAAGTGCCCGATGTGGATCTTGTCCACGTACTTCACCTTCGTGATCTGCGGGGCGCGCGGACCCCTCGGGACGACGCCGCGCGCCCCGGGGACGCGGGGACACTGCCGCCCACCTTGGGGACACCACCCTGGGCCCTGGGGACACTGCCCTGGAACTTGGGGACCTCCCACCCACCCTGGGGACATCACCCGGGGCCTTGGGGACACCGCCCAGGGCTGCAGGGACACTGCCACCCACCCTGGGGACACCATCCTGGGCCTTGGGGACCTCCTGGAGACCTTGGGGACCTCCCATGGACCTCAACATGGGTCTTGGGTACACCACCCTGGGCCTCAGGGACTCCCCAGGACCCGGGGACACCCCTGGGGACACCTCAGGACCTTGGGGACACCACCCTGGGCCTCAGGGACGCCCCAGGACCCGGGGACACCCCTGGGGACACCCCTGGGGACACTCACGGCCTCGTGCTCCTTCTCCAGCGCGGCCGTGGTGGGATCCATCTCGGCGTAGGTCTGCGAGTCGCCTCCCAGTAACTCCCAGTACAGCTCCAGTGCCTCCCAGGGCCCCCTAGCCCTCTCCCAGTGCCCCCCAGACCCCTCCCAGTGCCTCCCAGTCCGTCCCAGTGCCCCCCAGCACCTTCTGGACGTGGTTGATCTCGTCGTGGCGCCGTTTCTGGTTGCGCGTGATCTTGCGCTCGGGCTGCTCCCCGCCGGCCTCTCCCGGGCCCTGCTCCGAGCTCCTCTGCGCCGCTTCCTTCAGCGTCTTGCTCAGCGCCAGCCGGTTCCTGTCCACCCACTCGTCCAGCCGCCGGTTAACTGGGAGCACTGGGAGCTCAGCCGCGAGGCCGACCCGCCCCAGCAGCCTCCCGGTTTCCCCCCCCCGGCTGCCACCGGTTACTCACAGCCGACGTAGTGGACGTAATACTCCTCGCGCCCCTCCTGCTCGTTCAGCCGGGACTGGATCACCTCCGCCGAGTCTGCGGGGGGAGGTCAATGAAGAATAAGGAGGAGGATGTGCTCCAGGCACTGGAGCAGAGATTCCCCTGCAGCCCATGGAGGGCCACAGTGGAGCAGGTATCCACTTACAGCCCATGGAGGACACCACGATGGAGCAGGTGGATGGGCTCGAAGGAGGCTGTGACCCTGTGGGAAGCCTGAGCTAGAGCAGGCTCCTGGCAGGAGCTGTGGACCCATGGAGAGAGGAGCCCATGCTGGAGCAGGTTTGCTGGCAGGACTTGTGACGCTATGGGGGACCCATGCTGGAGCAGTCTGTTCCTGAAGGACTACACCCCATGGAAAGGACCCATGGTGGAGTAGTTCATGAAGAACTGCAGCCTGTGGAAAGGATTTGCTTTGGAGAACTTTCCCGTGGAAAGTATCCCATGCTGAAGCAAGGGAAGAGTGTGAGGAGTCCTCCCCCTGAGGAGGAAGTATCAGCAGAAGTAATGTGTGATGAACTGACTGTAGCCCCCATTCCCTGTCCCCTTGTGCCACTCAGGGGAAGGAAATAGAGAAAATCAGGAGTAAAGTTAAGCCTGGGAAAAAGGGAGGGGTGGTGATGTTGAGGGGAGTTAAAAATTTACCAAAAATTAGGCAAACATGATGGGTCTGTTGAAACCATGGTAACAGGAATGGAGAGTCCCTAAGAACAGAATGTGTAGTATCTATTGTGTGGTTAAGCTATTGTTTGAAACAGATTTGAATCGGAACTGTAGCCATACATGAAGTTGACCAAAAACTTGGTGGTGGCTGATAGGAGGGAGAAATAACCTCTAGTTACCTTAAGTTAATTATAATACTGAAAAAACACACCTCTATTAGGAGACTATATATATAAATGTAGGGCCACCTTAGTATAATGACCTCGATAGGAGTCAAGACATGCACAAATAAACTTTTGTAATGAAGTCTTAGGTAACCAATTAGGTATTGCAGTGTGAGTTTTTCTTAGTTACCTTTTTGTTTATAAGACACTTTGTGATTCCTGCGGGTGTGTCAAAGATACTTGAGAATTTTTATCTGACTGCTTTCACAGGGATTAATATATCACAACTGCATTTCTTGCACTATATTTACCCGAGTTGGCATGCTGGAGTTTCTATGTACTACATTCAGAAATGTCTTATCTCTCAATCCTCAAATCCTTATGCATAGTCCTGTGCTCAATTCAAATGTTTCTTGATTGTATTGGATGTTATCACATCCTCTTGACTGTCTGTTTACAGGTATCTCCAGGGGATGTTGACCCTTTTATAATTAACTTTATTCAATTCAATGACTAACAGATGTTGCAGTGAAAAACTCAATAACCAAAGTTATTAAGCAGGCATTCTTTATTTTGCGGCGCCGGACGCACAGGGGATCACACAGGAGTCACCTCCCCCTCCCACCCCCCCCCCAAGACAGTGCAAAAATAAAAGTTCCATTTTACTGTCAAGAGCTGAAGTTACATGGTCACAAATTGCCATCGCAGCATCTGCTGGGTAAGGTCTCGTGAATTCTACCTGGTAGAGCTCCTGAATTCCATCAGAAATTGCTCAGCTCAAATATCCTAAAGGCTCCCGTGTAAGATCAGCCACTGATCCCTGAGCCATCTCCTTTTGGGTAGGACCATATGAATAAAGTCCACAAGTACCTGTCTGCCTTTTAGAAGAAAGATGCTGTAGAAACAGCAACCAAAATTCAGTCGTGAGTTTGATTCAGCCCCACTTACATTATGGTTCTCCTTAATTCTGACCCTGACCTCACTTTTCGAGCCATCCCAATCATTTCTGACTGGGAAGTTATCAACTGTCCTACGCAAATATCCTGTTTGGATTGATTTTCCTTTAAACATGCTCCAGCAAAGGATGAATTCCCAAGCATAGAGAACATCAGGCCCATAGCCCCAGAGGCCTCCTCGGCAGGGAGTAAAAGCCACATGGAGCCACCAGCAGTGAGATGGGGCTTCCAACTACCAAACAGGAAACCAAGCAAAGAAATCAATATACAAATAAAATACTCAAAGGGTGGGGGAGATAATAGAGGGGAAAAAAAAACAAACAACAAAACCAACACACATCCTGGAGAAAGCCTGAGTGTAAAAGGAAGCACAGGGCTTGACCTTCCACCAGTGAGATCCTTTCACTCCCAGTTTATGCCAGAGCAAGTGAGAACCGAGCAGCAACCAAAACTTCATTGCTCCATCCTCCCCATGTGCCTCATTGCCCAGTCACACCGAACCACCATCACCAGTGGAGAGTGGTCCGGCCAAGGCAGCCCCAGCCGGGCCGTCCGTGGCCTCTGGGAACCAGAGTGTGGGACATCCCCACACAACACAACCTGCCCTCTGGGAATGCCACTGGTTCCAGGTTGTAACACACACCTTCCAACCCACCGACGCTCAGACACCGATACTCCACTTGCAGCTTGCGCGCCTCGGTGCGTGCCAGCGGCTCGCCAGCGTGCTGCCTTTCGACTGCGGGGTGTAATTACAGCCGGGACCAGCACACACGCTGCCAGCACTTGTGATTTAGAGGGAAAAAAACCCTTAATTCATCAATAGCTGAAGCAGAGAGTGCCCAGGTGGCCAAGAAGGCCACCAGCATCCTGGCTTGTGTCAGCACCAGTGTGACCAGCAGGACCAGGGCAGGGATTGTCCCCCTGCACTGGGCACTGGGGAGGCCATCCCTGGAATCCTGGGGTCAGGTTTGGGCCCCTCACTCCCAGCAGGACATTGAGGGGCTGGAGCGTGGCCAGAGAAGGGTGATGCACTCCTGGATTATATTTTCCCAGGTGCAAGACCTTACACTTGTTCTTGTTGAACTTCCTCAGGTTCTTGTTAGCCCACTCTTCCAGCCTATCCAGGTCTTCATGTAAGGTGGCTCTCCCTTCTAAAGTGTCCACTTCCCCACTCATTTGGTATCATCAGTAAACTTCATCAGGCTATTATTAATAGCAGATAACTTTATACAATATATTCATTTATTCACTCACACACTTGATCATAGTTACCCAGTTGGAGAAACAGCAGGGAGGCCAACTCCAGCTGTGTACTCAGAAGCATAGTGTTACACTGACATGCAAGTGACTTCTAGGTAGGTGTTCAAACAGTCCTTTATGACACTTCTCTCCCTGTTGATAGCTAAGTTAAACTTATGGTATTGTCAATTTTCATTCAGTTTACATAATCACAGAATTTTTCATTAGCTGTATAATCATTATAAGCATAAACATTTTGATTCTATACTATTTTATGATTATCATAATTAATAAAACTATCCATTTGAATGCAATTAAACATACAACAGGGTGTCTTAAGAGATATACTAATATTTCCTTAAGCCTTATCCCTTAAAACCTTTTACTTAATATCTCTTCATAACATGTAACAATGACGAAATGTTTCTCATTCCTCATATAATTGTTTAGTTAATCAATATGTTCTATTTTTATAGTGAGTAAGATTACATTTACAGTAGATCTTTTCCAATTCTAGTAAATGTACTTTTTACAATATCTTGTTAGGTATCCTAATGTCACCTAATGTAGCCCCAGTACATGAACAGTGATATTCCTTGTCACTACTGAAAAAATAGCATGATTGTAATGATCAAACCAGTTTCATCCAGCTTTCACTGTTGATATTAGTGGCTTGATCAGACCCAAAGTTCTCAGCTAGTCTACCCTGCTTTTGCCCTTCTTATCTTCTTGCAGGTTGTCTCATAACTTAGTGATTTTTCTCAGATATGTGTCCCAAGGTTATGCAGCTGTGTAGTATCAGAGCTGGGCTTTGGATCATCATAACACAGGCAACTAAATAGTTGGGGGGAGGGGAGATGGAGAAATAGCAGAGGAGAAATTACACAGTGTTGTTCACATAATCAATCGTCACATTCATGTATAGACTTCTACCATTTTCTTTCTTTTTTTTCTCTTACAAAAATGCTGGGTTTCGTGATTAAGTTCTGATTATTAGATATAAGTAACCTCCAATACCTAGCATAGATAAGTATCTCACTTCAGTGTTACTTATATTCTGGTTCAACCATAATATTTCACTATTCATTATATATTATCTTCTTTTAGAACTTGATATATACACATATATAGCCCACAATTCTCTCAACCTTTAAGTACTGTTTAATGAAAATGAAATTAATAATTATAAAAATGGAATATATACAAATATATACAAAACCAGTATTGAACCCAACCCCCTTGATGGTAATTCCATCACCATCACCACTGATGTTGTGGAGCAGGCATCGGGGGAGTCCCAGACTGGGCCTCACAGAAGATGGGAGCTGTGTTCAGGAGTTGGATTCTGGTACTGGATTCAGGAACACACAGACTGGGATCGAAGGCAGAACGGACAGAGTACTCCTTGGGTGCTCCAAGGAAGGAACCGAAAGAGGACCTGAGCCAAGCCAAACAAAGCTGGCAAAGCAGTCCAAGAGGGGAGAAGAGCCCAGAGACCCTTTGGATCCCTTAGCTCTATGCTGAATATGATGTATATGGGATGGAATATCTCATTGGTAAGTTTAAGGTCACCTGTCCTGTTTGCTCCTCCCTGCAGATGCAGCCTTTCACTTTTCTGCACCCCCCAATATGGTACGCAAGATCTAGCAGTGGCCTTGGTCTGCATACCAATCCTTGGTAGTAACTCTAAACATGGGGTGTTATCACTGCTGGGAACAGCCACTGTCTGTGAGAACAGGCTTCTAACTTCAGAAAGTACAGTTAATTAAAAGAACTGAGCTGAAAAATAAAATTACTGAACAGAATTAGTTCTGTTCTTACTCAAACCAGGACAACCTCAAATACCAGGTTCAGTTTTGGGCCACTCACTACAAGAAATGACATTGAGGATGTCCCTGCTTACTGCAGGGGGGTTGGACTAGATGACCTTTAGAGGTTCCTTCCAACCAAGAATCATTCTATGATTCTATTCTGTGATTCTATGATTGAGGTGCTGGAGTGTGTCCAGAGAAGGGCAACAAAGCTGGTGAAGGGTCTAGAAAACAAGTCTTATGAGTTGTCGCTGAGGGAACTGAGTTTGTTTAGCCTGGAGAAAAGCAGGCTGAGGGGAGACCTTCTTGCTACCTGAAAGCCAGGTGGAAATTGGTGTGTTCTCCTAAGTAACATAGAATCATAGAATTGTCAGGGTTGGAAGGGACCTTAAGGATCATCTAGTTTCAACCCATCTGCCATGGGCAGGGACATCTCCCACTACAGCAGGTTGCTCAGAGCCCCATCCAGCCTGGGTTTAAAAACTTCCAAGGATGGGGCTTCCACCACCTCCCTGGGCAACCTGTTCCAGTGTCTAACCACCCTCATAGTGAAGAACTTCTTCCTAATATCTAACCTGAATCGACCTATCTCTAGTTTTAATCCATTCCCTCTAGTTTTGTCACTGTCCAACAGCCTAAAAAGTCCCTCCCCAGCTTTCTTGCAGGCCCCCTTCAGATACTGGAAGACCACAATAAGGTCTCCCCAGAGCCTTCTCTTCTCCAGACTGATCCTAAACAATCAAATCCCCTCTGTAACCATCTGCTCAGGACAAGGTGCCTCCCATGAGGTGGCCTCTTAGAAGTGACAATCTTATGAGAACTCGTTTAGCTGGGTAGATGCAACAATACAATCCAAATTGTCTGATGACATCGTTAGAGTGTTGAAATACATGTCAGCTTTTGCTCCCTGAAGATCAAAGTTGCCACAGAGGTGAAGAGAGTCTGAATGAACAAAGAATAAGGGAGAATGCTGGAAAGGGCCTTTGCCTGGACAGGCTGCAGCTGAGAAGATGACTGTAGAGATGGTCCTTGTGTCCTGGGCAGGGGAAAGAGATGAAAGATGAGAGGAATTAAGTACATGTTGTAAATAGCAATTCTGACATGGCCATGATTGAGCAGCTATTTCACATTTAGTGATGGAGAGAGGGAAATGAAAATGTTGGATCTGAGCAGCATTTCATCACTGACCAATTGGAGATGAACAGGGGGATTCAGGAGAATATGTTCTGATCCAACCAGCAACTGAACGACAGACCCGACAGTGACAAGATTCCCACTGACTTACTGCGAGGTGTCTGAAATTAAATGACGTTTATCTTGATCTGCCTGCATCCAACCTTCTTAACCATGAGCAAATCACAGACACCTAAATTGAAAGGATTGGTTCTGTTCAAAACTAAAGCATTTCTAAACGTGGATGTACACAATGCTGTCCTGCAGACACGCTGTTTTCAATCGATACAGCTGTGGGTTCAGGAGCTCTTGTTGGGTGTGTTTCAAAGAGGCAAATGTTTTGTTCTGAGTCCAAACAGGCATCTTGACCTTCCAGAGTGGGACTTTCACAAATGAAACCTTGTTGTTCCTCCACAATGCAGCATTTCCATCACTTGCTTGACACTTTCTCTCCTTTGGATGGGCCCACGCTCCGAGCTCTGAGGGACAGAGGTGGCTCCATTGTGCCTCAGTCCTAACGCAATTGGTGGGGACATGTTGGGTACCGAAGCATCGCATGTGGTGAGGACAATGGTGACAGTCTCATCACTCTTTGTGTGATAAGTGAAATTATTTTGTTGCCACCTACAATTGGTAAAGGTGAAATTACATCAACAATCTACATTTGATTCCATTATTGTGCAACACTCATTATTGTTGTTTTCTGCTTCTAATTTGGGTTGGTCTGTGATAAGTAGCTCCCTTGATTACCCAGCACCCCATATGCATTGTCTCTAATTGATGGGGCTTGGAGCTGAGCTACCTGATGAGAGGTGTCCCAGCCCCATTCTGTTTTTGTGTCCCTACCACTGTCATGCAAAGCTCCAGCAGAGAGGTTCAGACCTGCCTTGTTTGGGGCTGTTTCAGCCCTTCCAGTGGGTCTCACCAGGGCCTGGAGCACATCTGTCCAAAGAGACACCATGGTGTGCCTTGCAGAGCTGAAATGGCCTCTTTGCAGAGCAATGCCACCCTGTGCCCTTCAGGGCCACTGCCCCCCATGTGCCTCACCCTATGGCATGGACAGCCCTCGGCAGCTGTTTGCTGACCTGCTGTTAGGATAAAAGTGTCCCTGCATATGGATGATCATTCTCTGTGCACCCTGAAGTGCCTCGTCTTCATATGGGGGGTTCCCTTCAATGTGCACAGAGGTACCTGTTTCCTCCTGACCTTGAGCGCCCCAAGGATGCAAACCCCATCAATTCCAGGCTGTTAGCTGATTGTGTCATTACAGCTCTTCCTGTGCACAACCCAATCCACACCAAAACCTATGCTTTGACTGGCCGAGTGATTCACAGTCACCCTTAACGAAGGCAATTAGCAAGCAAACTATGGTCTGTTATTTAGATTGATGGGGTACTGTCAAAAGGAGTTCGTTTTCCACCTTAATGTGGTTGACTGTTTCGATCAGCTGTCCTCTCCTGGAGTGCAGTTGCATGGGGTTCTTGGTGGCACCGCCTCAGCTCCTGGTGGCCTTGCACAGGAGAGGTGGTGTCACCTCTAAAACCAGGGCTGGGTGAAGTGGCCTTGGTTATGAAGGCAGATGAGACTCCAGGCAAGAGAGGAGCAAGAGCCATGCTTCCAGCTGATGATGTCTGTTGTTTTTCCCCAGGATTGTGTTGCTGGAATGGAGATCACAACTTCACCTTGAGAGTTCGTCCTTAGAAAAAGCCACTCCAGTGCTTGTGGTCTTGAACTTCCAAGGTGATGGAAAATTGCAGGCTTAGAATGAAAAGAGGAATAAAAAAAGTCTTCCAACTGCTCAGTCCAAAATAACTCATGTTTTTGAGGGCCTGGACCCTGACTTGAGACCCCTTGAAAGCTGGAAGCACTGCCAACAGTCTTGTCCAGCTCTGAAAGTTGATGGTTTTGCCAGAACTGTCTGAAGGCTCAGCCTGAGCTCACATGAACAGAAACATGCTCTCCTGGGAGTGCTGGGAGATCATCCTCACCTTTAGCTCAGCCAGTCCTGATGGATGGTAGTTGCTGAGGTGCCCCTGTCTGGGACCAGCCTGGCTGGCTTGCCTGAGGATTTTGTTCAGGATGTCACTGAAAGCTGCCTGGGACTGTCACAACTTCTGAAACATCACCTGGGGCCACAACACCAACAGCCCTAAGCTGCCAGGGAAGGCCCAGTAGCAGCCTGGACTTACTGGGCTGTGTCTGGGATGGCACATGGGAGTGGGATGGCAAATGGGCGTATCCTGGGTTCAGTTCAGGTTAATTATCACCAGCTGCTGCTGACCCACTTAGTTGGGAGAGGCTGAAGTTGGGCGGTTAACCAATAGCTGTTAGTGGTAGTGTGTATACAAGGAGAGAAATCGTATATAACCCTGGCGAAAACGTGAATAAAGAAACCTCAACTTTGATCATACTGGTCTGTGTTGAGTTCAATTCCCGCACCTGGAAGCAGTTTAATTACCAGAGAAAGTGGCCATTATGCACTGTAAAGCTCACCAGAAAGGAACAACTACACAAGATCTGGGTAACTCGATGGCAGACTGCGAGGCTGGTGAGGCAGAGGTGCAGTCCTTGATCCCAGACGGTAAAATACAAATTGTTTGTGAGCCAAGGTATTCAAAGAAAGATCAGAAGTTAATTGAGGATCTAGGTGGGAAAATGGAAAAGGGTAAATGGGCAAAGACTTCACAAGGTAAAATAACAGTACTATTAATGCTGTTATGGGCTGTGGTTATGGCAGAGCACAGAAAAACACATTGGGGGTCAGGGGCATTATATAAGTATCTGAACTATTGACTTTTCGGAACTTCCAAGAAAAAGGGAGTTCCGGTATTTGTTAGTTTTAACAGATAACTTTTCAGGATGGCCAGAGGCATTCCCTCGATGGACTAATAAGGCCAGGGAGGTAATGAAAGCCTTATTACAGGAAATTATACCAAGGTTTGGGGTCCCAGCCACAATCTCTTCAGATGGAGGCTCACATTTTATTTCAAAGCTTGTTCAAAAAACAAGCAGGCTCTTAGGAGTAGACTGACAATTACATACTCCATATAGGCCTCAGGCAAGTGGTCAGGTGGAGAAAATAAACCACCTAATCAAGCTACAAATTGTGAAATTGGGGCAGGAGGCCAGACTTTTGTGGCCCCAGTCGCTGCCCCTAGCCCTGTTAAGAATCAGAACCAAACCCAGGGCTAAAGAAGGATTGAGTCCTTTTGAAATATTATATGGAAGGCCTTATATGACCTGAACAGGAACATCCACACAAGTGGGAGCGGAGATAGTAACTGAATACATAATCAGTTTACAAAAACAGCTTTGGGAGGTAGAAAAAGTATTTTTTGGAACACGAGCCTGAGGCCTCAATTGTCTAGTTCACAATATAGAACCAGGTGATTATGTCAAATCTCTTTCAGGCTCATCTCTGGAATCAAGGTGGGACGGCCCATTTCATGTGTTACTAACAACATATACTGCACTCAAAATCAAGGACCACGCTGCATGGATACATTATACTAGAATTAAGAAGGCACCTAAGACTCTATGGGAGTCAACACCCATTGAACCCCTAAGACTCCGCATCCAACAAAAGGATGGATAGTGATTCTGATCATCATAACACAAATTTATGTGGTGGGGGCATGGAATCAAAATGTACATTATATACAAACACAGAATATCTCATAGGTTCTAAACAAGCCTGACACTTTGCTTCAGCAAGCATTTCCCTTAAAGATACATGACCCTTGTTTTCTAGCCATTCCCCAACAGGTGATCACAGCTAGTGCAGACCTTTGTGACATCGCAGCTCCTCAATTAGCTATGTGATTACGACTGGTGCAGGCCTTGGTGACATCACAGCTTCAGAAGTAGGTAGGTTATCAAGGCTGATGAAGGCCTCTGTGACATCACAGCTCCACAAGTGATTAGGTGATCACGTCTGGTGCAGGCCTTTGTGACATCACAGCTCCACGAGTAGCCAGGTGATCACTTCTGGCGCAGGACTTTGTGTCATCACAGCTGCACGAGAAGCTGGGTTATCACGTCTGGTGAAAGCCTTTGTGACGTCACAGCTCCACGAGTAGCTGGTTGATCACGACTGGCACAGGCCTTTGTGATAACACAGCTCCATGAGTTTCGTAGGAGATCATGGCTCGTGCAGGCATTTATTACATCACAGCTCCATGAGTATGTAGGTGATCATGGCTGGTGCAGGCATTTGAGACATCACAGTTACTGTAGTTGTGAGGTGATCACGGCTAGTGCAAGCCTTTGAGACATGACAGCTCTAACAGCAGGTAGGTGATCAGAGCTGGTGCAGGAGCTTGTGACATCAGAGCTTTAGGTGTTGGTATGTGATTAAGTCTGGTGCTTGCCTTTGTGACATCACAGCTCCACAATTAAGTGGGTGGTCATGGCTGGTACAGGCCTTTGTGACATCACAACTCCACGAGTAGGAACGTGATCACAGCAGGTTCAGGGATTTGTGACATCACAGCTATAGAAATAGGTGAACACAGCTGGTGTAGGCCTTTGTGACATCACAAATCCAGGACCAGCTGATTAAGGCTGCTACAGGATTTTGTGATGTCACAGCTCCATGAGTAGGTGGGTAACCATGGCATGTGCAGGACTTTATGACAACAGAGCTCCAGGAGTAGGTAGGTTATCTCTGCTGGTGCAGACCTTTGTGACATCAAAGTTACAGTAGTTGGTAGGTGATTACGGCTGGTGCAGGCCTTAGTGATATCACAGCTCCATGAGTAGTTACGTGATCAGGGATGGTGTAGGCCTTCATGATATCAGAGCTCTAGGAAACGTAGGTGGTCATGGCTGTTGCAGGCCTCTGTGACATCAGAGCTGCAGGATAAAGTACATAACCATGGCTTGTACATTACTTTATGATATCATAGCTCCACAAATAGGTGTGTGATCATGTCTGGTGCAGGCCTTTGTGACATCACAGCTGCATGAGTAGGTAAGTGATCATGGATTGTGTAGGCCTTTGTGTCATCACAGCTCCACGAGGACATGGGTGGTCACGGGAGGTGCAGGCCTTTGTGACATCCCAGCTCCACTTGCCCTCTAGGACTGTACTCCAAGGGACTTTCTCAACCAGTGTCCTAAACAGGTTGAAGTCTGCCCTTCGGAAGTTCATGGTAAGAGTCTTGCTGCTCCCCCTCCTTACTTGGGCAAGAACTGAAAACTCTATCATTTCATAGTCACCAAGCCCAAGACGGCCTCCGACCACCACATTACCCCCCAGTCCCTCTCTGTTTGTGAGCAACAAGTCCAGCAAGGCACCTGCCCTGGTGGGCTCACTTACCAGCTGAGTCAGGAAGTTATCTGAGGGGGAACTACAGCCCAGGAACTACAGCCCGGGAGATGCTGAGTGGCCAGGAGAGCGAGCAGTACAGCCCAGTGTGGGACTGGAGGGCAGAAGGGTCTCTAGCAGGCGTAGATACTGCTTTCAGTAAAACAATCCTGCGTGCTGCTCCAGGTAGTTAGGAGGACCTTTTGACCATGGAAATCTGGCACCATGATGCTGTGTGCATTGGTCCAGGGGAAGCGTTAGGCAATTCTTCTGTTTAATGAAATGATCAATCATGCTTGAAAAGAAGTCTGTTCTCTGGTACTGAATAGGAAGTTTTTGTCACTGCAGTGTAGCAGGGTAGGAGGAAGTAGTTTGGCTGAGGACAGTTGAAGGAAATTGCACGTGTTGCAGTTGCTGAAGTGGTCGCTCAGGCAGCAACTTCAGGTCCTGTTACCAGGCTGTAGCCAGTGCTGGTACCGCTCAGCTCAGCGACTCACCAAGCAGTGTGTGCGTAGAAGACTTTATGGCTTTCATTCAGAAGGTTTGAACTAAACAGTTAACTTCATACAGTTGCTGGGCAAGAGGATCATGGATGAAAGGGACTGGAATAGGGTAGTGAAACAACTGTTGAAACAAAGCCCGTGCTTTAACAAAGTGAATACAGTGTCTTGGATGTTCTTTAGATTTCCCTTCCTGCAGGAAAGAGAAGTAATGCTTCATACAGCATTTGCAGGAAAAACCCACACATGAGCTTGGCAGGCACCAGCTTGGCTTAGATGGTGCCTTGACACAAACTGGCCAAAGTTAGTGTTGACTGACTGCTCTCTTCTTGTTTTTACTTACGAACTGTGTGTTGCAACTGTTTGCTGTGAATGAAATGCCTTGATGTTATTTGTCAATGAAATTTTGTGTAGTAACTCCTTGCCTTCTGCTCTTCTCCTCGCTGTGCTGTTTGAGGTGGTGAGGTTTTTTTCCTTTGTGTGAGAGGGCAGGAGGGAAGGGGTGGTATCTTTTGATGATAGTTTCCACTATGACTAAAATTCTTCCATGAAATGGAGAGGCAGCGTGAGAAAGGTGTGTGTAATAAATGCTAGGCATAGGCTGCTGGGGAAATGAGTATTTTTCTTTATGGTACCTGAAGTCGAGTAGCTCTAGAGGAACAAGTCCTAGAGACACTAGATAATCAAGTTGGACTTTCTCTGTAGGCTTGTGTCCTTATATTCCTCTCCCCACCCTTTCCATAGACTCTTCCAGGTCCTTCTGCTTTTCTCTTGTGTTAGTAGCTTCTACTCAAGCCTTTTCTGCCCGTGTCCCATTGTCCAGGTGAACAGTGAGTGGCAGCTGACTGTCCCTGTGACTGATGAGCTGGTACAAAACACAGGGGCTCTATTGAGCTCTCCTGTGGTTTTCCTCTGAGAGAAAGCCTGTTTTGCATAGTCCTTGGTTTCAGTTCTATTGAAGTTAATCTTAAGGATCGCTTCACGATTCTGTCCAGGTGGGTCAAAAATTGCAGGGAAAAGTACTTTTTCTTCAAGTCTACTGTAATCACAGCTCTCTTTATGTATTGACGTAAGCAAAAAAGAAAAACAAACAACAAAAAACAAACCACCAAAAACTCCTGGTGACACTGATTATCTGTTGTTTGCAACGTCTGTGTTGTTCTTCATGTAGGATTAGCAACACTGAACATGGGAAAGATCTAGTTCCGATTGTATTTCCTGCTTCATCAACTCGGGAGAATGGAGAAATCAAAGAGCGTCAATGGAAGTTAAATTGATCTGAGTGGAAGAGCTGTTTAAAAAGTAATCAGCTAAGCAGAAGGATTGCTTCTACTAGAGAAGTATTGGTTTGCTATGTCTACAATATTGAAAGGCAGATGCAGGAAGTATCTATGACAGTGGAAAAGAGAGAGTTTAGTACATTGTTTTTGAAATATTATTTGTGGCAACTACTGGGAATTTGTAGGGGTTTTGTTTGGAACTAAATAAAAAATTCTCAGATTTGTTGGTAGTACTGGTGTTACAGATCATGTGGCAGAGAATTTTCATGGAGTCCCTTTAGCACCTGTGTTGCAGATGGACAATTACATCTAAATTACGGCTTAGTATCTGTGGGTGTAAAACTAGTGGTGAAGCTTTTACTTGAGGGCTATAGTTTCAGATCATGGTATGAATTACGGAGGGAGAAAGACAACTTTCCCTGAATAAAAGTCACGGCTTTAACTTAGTACTGCTCGTATGGGAAGCACTGGAGCTTTTTTTTTGTATGTGGATATCTTTTTGTTTAAGCATCAGGTGAACAATAAAATGTAAATAAGATAATCCTAGTACTTAGCAGCATCTGCTCTTCTTCTGCATCATCTGCTCCTCCTCTAATCGCCTTGCTCAGAAATTGAATATCTGTTTAGAAGAGTTCTTAATTTATAGTGGTCTGTTTTGCAGGAGTTTGACAAGAAATACAATCCCACTTGGCACTGCATCGTGGGAAGGAACTTTGGCAGCTACGTGACTCACGAGACCAACCCGTTTATAAAGAAGGGGAGATGCCCCGCGGAGCCGCCTGCTGTGGGTTTATTGGGGGAGGCGCTAGGCCTGCAGGGACCGGCCGAGCTGCTCGCCGTGGGGCAGCAGCCCCCAGGCCGTCAGCAGGCGCAGCAGCGAGGCCGTGGCCTTCAGGGACAGCGACTCCAGCCTGGGGACGGGGACACGGCAACCGCCATCGGCACCTTCGTCAGCAGAGACCCCCCCCCCTCGGCACCCTCAGCATCGGCGACCCCCCCACTGGCACCCTCAGCAAGCCCCATCTTCATCATCATCATCATCAGTCTTCATCAGCCAGCTTCATCAATCATCATCTGTCGTCATCTCCCATCTTCATCGTCATCATCATCACCACTCATCATCTCCCCATCTCCATCATCATCACCCCTCATCATCTCCCCATCTTCATCATCATCACCACTCATCACCTCCCCATCTTCTTCTTCATCATCATCACCACTCATCTTCGTCATCATCACCACTCAGCTACCCTCTTTACCATTGTCATTATCAATCAACACTCATCTTCTTCATCACCATCCATCATCAAGCCCGATCTTCATCATCTGTCAACCCCCATCATCATCATCAGTCTCTCGTTTTCACCATCATCAGTCAAGCCCTTTCTTCATCATCAGTCTTCATCAACCACCATCACCATCAACCCCCATCTCTTCTTCATCATCAACACCCCCATCATCGTCATCATCCAGCCCAGTCGTCATCGTCGTCAATCCCCCCCCAACTTCATCATCACGAAGCATCACCAAACATCATCATCATCATCATCAAGCATCATCACCCCCTCGTCATCTCCATCCCCACCTACCTGAGGGTGACCTCGAACTTGAGGTTCTCCCAGACCACCCGCACCCAACGGATGAAGCTGCTCCGGCCGAGCCCCGACGACCTCTCGCCGCTCAGCCTGCTCCAGCTCCTCACCGCGCTGCGGGGACAGAGCCGGGTCCGCGTGGGACAGAGTGAGGACAGAGCGGGGACAGAGCGGGGTCTGGGTGGGACAGAGCTCAGGAGACCCTTAAGCCCCCCCAGGAGCGCTCCCGAGATGTCACCTGGGGGCCCCTGGAAGGTGGCACCGAGTTGGGTGGGGACGTGGAGCTGCTGGAGGGGTTGAGGGATCTACTGGAGGGGTTGAGGGATCTACTGGAGGGGTTGAGGGATCTACTGGAGGAGTGGGAGGACCAGCACTGTCAGCACTGGGGTGCCCAGCAGCAGCAGGGCAGGGACCGTCCCCCGGCACTGGACACTGGGGAGGCCGCCCCTGCAATCCTGGGGTCAGGTTTGGGCCCCTCACTCCCAGCAGGACATTGAGGGGCTGGAGCGTGGCCAGGGAAGGGCAACGGGGCAGTGGCACTGGCTGCACTGGCAGCCTGGGCACTGGCTGTACTGGTGATACTGGTATCTCTGTCACTGCCTATATTGGTTATACTGGTGTCCCTGGCACTGAGTATACTGGTGATACCGGTGTCCCTGGCACTGGTTGTACTGGTGATACTGGTGTCCCTGACACTGCCTATACTGGTGATACCGGTGTCCCTGATGGTGGCTGTACTGGTTATACTGGTGTCCCTGGCATTGTGTATACTGGTGATACTGGTGTCCCTGGCACTGCCTATACTGGTGATAACTGGTATGTCTGGCACTGGCTGTACTGGTGATACTGGTGTCCCTGACACTGCCTATACTGGTGACACCGGTGTCCCTGGCACTGGCTGCACTAATGATACTGGTGTCCCTGGCACTGGCTGTACTGGTTATACTGGTGTCCCTGGTGCGGGCTGCACTGGTGATACTGGTGTCCCTGGCACTGCCTATACTGGTGTTATTGGTGTCCCTGGCACTGTGTATACTGGCTATACTGGTGTCCCTGGTGCAGGCTGTACTGGAGATAACTGGTATCTCTGGCACTGGCTGTACTGGTGACACTGGTGTCCCTGCCACTGAGTATACTGGTGATATTGGTGTCCCTGGCACTGGCTGTACTGGTTATACTGGCGTCCCTGCCACGGCGTATACTGGTGATATTGGTGTCCCTGGCACTGGCTGTACTGGTGACACTGGTGTCCCTAGCACTGCCTATACTGGTTATATTTGGTGTCGCTGGGTCTGGCTGCACTGGTGATACTGGTGTCCCTGGCACTGGTTATACTGGTATCTCTGGCAGTGGCTGCACTGGTGATACTGGTGTCCCTGGCACTGCCTATACTGGTGGCACTGGTGTCCCTGGCAGTGGCTGCACTGGTGGCACTGGTGTCCCTGGCATTGGCTGTACTGGTTATACTGGTGTCCCTGCCACTGCCTATACTGGTGATATTGGTGTCCCTGGCACTGGTTATACTGGTATCCCCAGCACGGGCTGCACTGGTGATACTGGCGTCCCTGGCACTGCCTATACTGGTGGCACTGGTGTCCCTGGCATTGGCTGTACTGGTGATATTGGTGTCTCTGGGTCTGGCTGTACTGGTTATACTGGTGTCCCTGGCAGTGCCTATACTGGTAGCACTGGTGTCCCTGGCACTGGCCGTACTGGTGCTACCGGTGTCCCCGTCCCCAGCAGAGGGGGGGGTGGGGTCGGATCCGGGGCTCTCGGGGTTGATTTGGGGCCGGTTGGGGGTCCCCGGCCCCCTCCCCGGCCCCCGTCACGCAAACGTCGCAGCTCGGGCCGCTTTACGGCACCGCGCGCGGCGCCGGGGAATACGGCGACCATCGAGAGGCGGCGGCCGCTGCGGGGACACAGGAGGACACGTGACAACATGTGACAACATGTGAGGACAGACAGTGACATGTGAGGACACGTGACGGCACGCGGGGACACGTGACAACATGTGAGGACACAGGACACGCAGGGACATGCAAAGACATGTGACAACACACGGACACGTGAGGATACGTGAGGACATGTGACAACGTGACAACATGTGACGACACATGAGGACAGACAAGGACACATGAGGACACGTGACGGCACACGGGGACACGTGACAACATGTGAGAACACACAGGGACACGTGAGAACACGTGGGGACGTGAGGACATGCAAAGATGTGACGACATACAGGGACACGTGAGGACTTGTGGGGACACAGGAGGACACACGGGGACATGCAAAAACATATAGCAAACACAGGGACATGTGAGAACATGCGAGAACATGTGACAACATGTGATGACACATGACGACAGACAAGGACACATGAAGACACGTGACATGTGAGAACGCACGAGGACATGTGACAACATGTGAGGACACACGGGAACATGCAAAGACATATGACGACACACAGGGACATGTGAGGACACATGATGATACGTGGGGACACGTGAGGACACGTGAGGACACAGGGACACGTGAGGACATGCGGGAACACAAAGGCATGTGACATGCAGCAACGTGCGAGGACATGCGTGGACACTGGGACCGGTGGAGACACAGAAAGACATGTGAAGACACGCCAGGGCACAGGGAAGCACAGGAGGACACGTGGGGACACACAGGGACATGTGAGGACACTCGATGACATGCGAGCACACATAGTAACATATGAGAATGCGATGACACGTGAGAACACATAAGGACGTGGTGACATGCGAGGACACAAGGACACGCAAGGACACATGAGGACATGCGGTGACAGGTGACATGTGGTGACACGTGAGGATGTGAGGACACGAGGACACACGAGGACACGTGAGGACATGCAGTGACACAGGTGACATGTGGCAACACGTGAGAACACAGGTGATGTGTGGTGATACGTGAGGACACGAAGACACACAAGGACGTGCGAGGACATGCAGTGACACGGGTCACGTGGTGACACGTGAGGACACGGGTGACATGTGGTGACACGAGGATGGGGAGCAACACGTGAGGACACGTGACAACCCACGAAGCCACGCAGGGACACGTGACCACCCGAGAGGACGCGCTGGGACACGTGAGGACACACGGTGATGTCACCCCCGGGCCATGTCCCCTCGGGGGGGGGGGTCACTACCTAATGTCCCCTCCCTGTCACTGCCTTGGGGACACCACGGGTCACGTGTCCCCTCACTGGGGACACCCCAGGTCACGTGTCACCTCCCCACGTCCCCTTCTTAGGTAAAGAATTGCACTGAACTCTGTAAACAAAAGATGCTGCTTTTTGTAGCTCCTGTAAGAAGGTTACATTTGTAGTATACCGCAATAATATTTTTTACAGCCCGTTCTTTCAGTGGTACTTGTTCTGGTGGCTTCTGTGTAAATATGTTTTGCTGTAGGGTGGAAATAAGACACTTGTAAAGGTTCAACTTTATAGTTCCAGCTAGATGCAAAATGCCTAAGCATGTATATTTTACTGAGCTCATGTATTTTTGAAGTTTTTATGTACTATAAACTGTAAAAAAAAAAAAAAGAAAAAAAGAAAAAAAAAAAAGAAAAATCTTCATTTAGCATTTTGCAGAAGAGAGAAGAAAAAAAACCCAAACCATAACACAAAGAAATGTGAGACTGGGTCTGGGTGAGGGGTGTGGAGAAACTGGTGACTCTACTGGCAGGGGGGTGGGGGAACAGCCCCCCATCCTCCTCCTCCTCCCCCTCCCACCGCAGCTGCTTATAGGACTCGACCCTGGAGGCAGGCTCAGGAGCGTCAGGAATTGGGGTTGTCTCCCAGACTATGAACTACCCTCTATGGGGTTTTTTTTCCCTTCTTTTTTTTTCCCTTTCTCTTTTTTCCCCCCTTCCTTTCCCCTGCCTTTGCAGTGGGGATCTGTGGGTGCCAGCCCCACTCTGGGGCTTGCTGCAGTCTTCTGCTGAAGGAAGAGAAGAGCCTTTACCCATCACCCGTGCCCACCCTCCCCATCACCCTTGCCCCCCCTCCTGGAGGTGGTTCTGGGTCAATCTCTCAAACTCATCTCTGCCCAGGGGGTTCCCCCAGGGATTCCTCTGTCCCCCAGCACCCACCCCTGATACTGGTGGGAGGCTCCTTCAGCCACCAGCTCTCCCTGTCCCACCAAGACCCTCTTGCTGCCATCCCTGCTGACCTGGGCGGGCTGGGGTCAGGTCTTCCCTGGCTTAGAGCAGGGCAGGGGGCACCTTAGGGCCTGAGGCAGGAGCAGAGGGCCCCCCTCCTGCCAAAGCTGGGGGTGAGAGGACATTGGGGCCTGAGCTGGCCCCCCCATCCTCTCCTCTTCCCCCCCATCCTCTTCCCCCCCATCCTCTCCCCCAGCGCAGCACCAAGCCCCGGGCGAGCAGAGCCTCAAAGGCTCGAAACCTCTTGATCTTCCTCCCTCTTTAATCAAGCACCTTCCCTTTCTGGAGCGGGTTGGACTGACACACACCGGTCGAGAAAGCAAAAATAAACCCACAAAAAAAAAAAAGGTGACGTAAAAAGGGACTCAATTTCATCTGTAAATAACGTAAGAGGATCCAGCAGTAACGTCTCCGCGCTGAGCTGCGTTAGCTTCTCGCCTCGCTCTGTGTTCTGGCACCCGTCACGCTGCGGAACACTGTAATGTCCTATTGAAATCACTGAGCAAGATCTCTGAAAGACCACCGAGGATGTTTAGTTTAAAAAAAAAAATAATTAAATTCTGAAGGAAAGAAAAAAGTTTAAATGCCTAGTATATGACAGAAATATTGCTGCTTTTAGAGGCTGAAGTTTAACATACTTGGTCCCCCCATGCTCAGAACTGCCATATACAAAACCCTCCAGACACTCAAAGGATTGTCATTTCAACCAATAAAACTTCATAGGGGTACCGGACATTCTATTCAACTAGTAAAAATAGATACTAGAAAAATTCAGAATTGTGAATTGGAAAAAATAACAGAAATTCTATTCCAAGGGAATGGGTTTTTTAGTAAGTATTTGGATCTTATAAAGATCTTTTAAGTGTTCATACTTCTTAGCACAGAACTTTATGTATCACAATTGAAAACACATATTGGACCCACACAAGAGTATAGAACAAGAATAGGCAAAATTTGCACATCACCTTTAATACTGCATAGCCAGAAGAATGTGGGCTTTTTGTTGTGGTGGTTTTGGTTTTTTTTGTTTGTTTGTTTTGTTGTTTGTTAGTTACTGTTATTGTATTGGGGGTATTTTTAGTTTTTTTTTATAAAGGGTAACACCAATCACAATCAGTCAGTCTGAATGTTCACTCCATGTACTTCTGTGTTTCAAATAAAGTCAGTGCAAGATATGATTTTCTTAATTTTAACAAAATCCACAAGGTTCTTTTACACAATACATAAATATACACATACAGGAATAGCCTGCCCAGGGAGGTGGTTGAGTCACCATCCCTGGATGTGTTTAAGAGTCATTTAGATGTGGTGCTGGGAGACATGGTTTAGGGGTCAACTTTGTAGAGTAGGGTTTATGGTTGGACTTGATGATCCCAAGGGTCTTTGCAATCTTAATGATTCTATGATATAAATACAAATCTGTAAAATCATTTTTTTCCTTAGAAGAACAGCTGTAACAAAACATAATAATAAAGACTTTGCTGAAGTTCATCAAAAGTTGGAAAAAAAAAAAAAGCAAGATACCTTTTTTTTTTTTTGCTTTTCTACCTTATCTGTAAAGCAGTACTCTAAATTTTAATTTAATTAGATCAAGCCTTCTTAGCATTAGAGAAGCTCCAAGTAAACTCCTTCAATAAAAACTTCTGAGGAATTCCAACCTTAGGTCAAAACACAAAAATTAACAAAAAAATACTTGTAAAAGACTTCAAATATTGTATATTTTAAAATACTAACTGCTAGATGCTCTTTCTTTGAGTTTTACTGAAGATTGTAGCCGGTCATTTTCTGTACTGTTCAGACTCATCAGCATACATTTTCTAAAAATTAGAGGCAAAGGTCTGGACCATCTGAAGAGAAAGGTAGGATTCTCAGAGAATATTGTGAGAATCAGAGAAAATCCCTCTGCTAGCAGCTTTTTAGCATCCACAGAATGCCACATTATTTTATGTATCAAAAAACTCATTTTGTGCTAGCATATCAGAGGCATGTTAAAAGATGTTCCTGTGCAGTACAGTCTTAATATAGGGCACTTCCAAAGTTGTATTTAAGCTTTTGTCTCCGTTTGCACAGAATTAACAACATTATAGAAATTTCCATGGGAAGAATGGAGATCCAGGACTGAGGAGTGCCAGAGGATAAATATATTTTTTTCTAAAATATAAATAATTCCTAAGAACTGAGATGAGCTTCTGTAGAGCAAGCTTTCTTAATATCAGGAATAGCTGGTGCCTAATGGATCAATAACAATCCTACCTTTATTTGTTATGCAAGGATTTCTACTTTTTATATAGTAACCAATAAAGTTGTAGAAACCTTCTGAGTATGGAAGACTGGAGAAACAGCGTGAAATGATAGAAGGCATTACTTGCACAAAAAGAAAACTTATCTTAAGCTCAGCTGCATCAGGCCTGAGGTAATATAACACTACAAATGCAGAGTCCTTAGGTAAGCCCTGCCCTTGAAGAACACATCTATTTTAACTGTCAAATAAATCCTCTCAAAATGATTAAGTCCCATAAGTTATGCTTGTATTTTTAAAATATGCACTTTCCGCTAAGGAGAGCTTGAGCAATTCTGGAGCTGTCTGGATAACTACAATAAAAAGGAAGAAAAGGACAGCAGAGTTGTCCCCCTGGACTTCAGAGGATTGTCAAACACTGGAACAGGCTTCCTAGAGAGCCTGTTGATTCTCCATGCTCATCAGTGTTTAAGAGGCATTTGAACAATGCCCTTAATAATATGCTTTTACTTGGTCAGCCCTAAATTGGTCAGGCAGTTGGACTACATTATGGTTATAGATCACTTCCAACTGAAATATTCTAGTTTATTATATTATATTATAGACTTATTTACTCAGAAACAATTTTCATATGGGAAAGTCAAGATTATTCCTGAAAAAGTGCAATTCTGTCTAGCCAGAAACTCTGCTAGCAGTGATGTCTTGCAGTGTGCCTGATAGGCCTGCACATTTTTTTTTCACTACTGGAGTGATGCAGTGAAAAACTCAATAACCAAAGTTATTAAGCAGGCATCCTTTATTTTGCGGCACCGGACGCACAGGGGATCACTCCTCCCAATGTGCGTGCCGATGCAAGCTGGGTACATAGTTTATATGCAGGCTAAACATACATATTCATTATATTTCTTAGAAAGGGCAGTCTTATGGTAATGGCTTCCCAGAATTCATTTAAATAGTCTGAGAATGCATAATGAAATTAGGGTTAGGGTCTTTCTATGAGCAGGGGGCGGGGGGGATGCTCCGCAGGCTGGGATGGGACCCCTACCCCCCGCCCAGCCCCTCGTGAGCCCCACAGCCTGTGCAAAGTGAGGAGGGGTCCCGTACAACGGCGGGACCGGGTGGCTTCAAGACACCCCCGACCCCCGGAGTCACCACCGTGGTCTGGGGGGGGACAAGGTCCAGGTGGGAAGCGTGGCCCAGCCCAAGGGTCACATCAGGCAGCAGCCGGTGGATCTGCCGTAGGAGTTGTCCACCCGGGTGATCTCCTCGATGATCTTCGTGAAGATCCCCTGAGCCACCTGCGGACGAGGGGACATCAGCCCCAGCACCCCAAGGACCCTGCTGCACCCAGCCCCGGGTGGGGAACACCTCTCTGTCCCAGACCTGTCTCTCTTTAGCCGAGGACTCTAGGAAGATGGCCCCCCAGGACTCCGCCAGCTTCTTCCCTTCATCCGTCTTCACCTCCCGGCTGGAGACACAGCAGAGGATGGGCCACCAGGTCGGGCCACCAGGTCCTCATAGTGGGGGGGACACGGGACAGCAGAAGGGGATGTCCCGTGTCCCGTCCCCACCCCGAGCCTTCCTTACCTCTGCAGGGACAGGTCCGCCTTGTTCCCCACCAGCACCACGGGCATGCTGCGGGCACAGGGAGGGTGAGGGTCCAGCCACCCAACCCGGGGCCCCCCCAGCCTCCCCAGGAGGGGACAGCACCTACCGCGTCTTCCCCCAGCTCTCGTACAGCTTGTTGTGAAGCGACTTCACCACCTGGAAGCTGCAGGGAGAAGGGGAGATCTGGACATTGCACCCCCCCTGGGGTCACACACACACCCCCTCCCCCCAGCAAGGGGACCCATCCCCAGCTCCCAGGGCATGGGGACAGCCCAGCGGGTCCCTCACCTCTGCAGGGAGGTCACAGAGTACACCAGGACGTAGCCGTGGATGCCGATGATGAAGGAGTAGGGTAAGATGGTGTACTCGTCCTGGAAGAGGGGACAGGACCAATGCCAGGGGTGGCTCTGGGGTCAGCCCCCAGCCCCCCACCGAGTCCCAGGAGCTGTCCCCAGCGTTACCTGCCCAGCGGTGTCCACCAGCTGAAGCTGGAACTCCTCCTTGCCCACCACCACCACCTTGTTGTAGGCTGCAGAAATGGCACGGGGTCAGTGGGGCTGCCTGGACCCCCGCCCCCCCTAACCCCCACGGTCCCGCCTCCCCCCTTCACCCCACCCTGGAGGTGCCTCAGCACTAGCACAAGGTTTTGGGTCACAGCCCAGAAGTGGGGACCCCTCCATCCTCATCACTTGTCTCTTGCTCTTTTTGAAAAGTGTCTCAGTATAGAAACATGAGGACAGGGACAAAGCCCAGGTGTTTTCTCTCTGCTTCCAGCTTAAAGGTTGGTTCACCATCCCACTTCCTCATGTCCTCCCCCTGGTCACGCAGAAAGAACCAGAGTGCGCCACATGGCATGCTCCTGGGTCTTCCTTTCCCTCTAACTGGGGCAGGGGAGGACTTAGTTCTTGAACTGCCCCTGATATCCAAGGTGCTAGCCAATAGGGATGAAGAGGTACCAAGACCTTCTTCAAAGTTTTGGAGCCAAGAAGACTCTGCCTCCACAGTTAGTGTGTCCAAACCAGAGACCTTTCACATGTCCATTTCTGGGTAGTACATTGCTGCCAAGCTGGCAGAATATGATGCTGGGGCAGCATTGATCACCTTTCTCCACATGGCCCATATGCACAGGACATCCTCTGGATCTTTTGTGTCTCTTTCATCATCTAGATTATTGTAGGTGACTTCCAGCACTGCCAATTCTTTCAGATACTGGATACCTTCATCTGCAGTAGTCCACTTTCCTGGAAGGCTAGAACTCATAAGATCTTCCTTGTATGGGTACCTTGCTTTCTACGCTGGAAAAGAGCCGTCTCCAGAGACTGCAAATTGCTGCCTCTTTTCTAATTCCCCTCTCAATTCCCCGATCTAGAGCAAGGGAACCCAGCTGTTGGGCTTCCTTACCTTCCAGTTGCTGAGTGTCAGCCCCATTGTCCCAGCATCGAAGCGGCCAGGCTGCAATCCGCTCCCCTGGCTGGTGGCAGTAGTACTGCCGCATATCTCGAAGTTCTGATGATGTCAGGAACCAGGTAGTTTCTGCCTCATATTTGAGTTCTCTTATTCCCTCCTCCAATCTCTTCGTTGAAGGGCCAGCTTCTTGATCAAGCTTTTCCTCTTCTTCCACCTTCCTTGTTAATAGAGGATATGGACCCTTTGTTCTCCTTGTCCACTGTTTCTTTTTCACTACCAGGGCAATTACTGTAGTTGTTGTTGTTTGGGTCCCTCTCTCAACCAGGGTGTCCTCTGAGACAGTTTGGGTCCCTACCTCAACTACAGTCCTCTGAGAGTACCGAACTGTGCCTCAATAGGCACAGGCCGTGCCCCAGTACAGTTCTAGAAGCTGCTGGTTTTCACTGGGATAGGAAAGGAACTCTTCTATTAGGTGGTGTGTCAATTTGACAGGGTTGCTTGCCTGTTCAGGTGTAAAGTCCCAGGTTATGGGAGGTGATAACCATCCTAGGAATCTGCCCAAATCCTTCCACACACCCTGCCACCCAGGGACAGGCTGACTCAGGGTACATCTTGGTGTTGGCCCACCCAGAAATTGCCTTCTCTTACACCAAGATGAGATCAGGCTCCACACAACCCACAATGTGACAACAGTATTAATTAACAGTACTAAACAGCTCACATAAGTGTGAACAAGGACCCTTTCCCTTAGGGGAAGACTGTTCTAGAAAGCCAGTTTATAGCCACGTGCTATAAAATACTTAGTTTTCCACGTAATTTTAAAAGAGGGTGAAAAATAGTGAAGTTTGTACCTTTTCCAGAAAGCTGAGGTTGTACATAAAGTTAGATTTTTTTTTTTTTAATTAAATAAATGAATCATACAAGCATTTATTTTAACCAGCTGTTCTTTACCAAGACTGGTTTTAGAAAAACAGTTTTGATCAAATACATGTGCCAGCATGTTGCCTTCCAGGACCTTAATGCCATCTTATAGAATAGGTAAACATAAAAAAATACAGGTGAAAAAGAAGTAACATCTTTAACAACTGCCCAACCTCCATCCCTCATGTTCTCCTCCCGAATGACTGGAGATGTCAGTGTGATAGTAACTTGCATTTTGGGTTCCACACATGAATTTAAAATTATTGCTGCTTCTGCGACTGCACACTTGATATCATATTTCTCAGGACTTATTACCTAAATTTTGAGAGACAGAAAATTCTATTAGTATGTGACCAATAGAAGTACGGGGAAGAAAATGGATTTCAACATAGTCTTTTTAACAGAAAGACAGAAACACAATATAAAATTGTATATGAAGCACATACCTTTGTATTCAAAGAAACCACAGCGTACACAAATAAAATATATATGTGGACTTGCATACTGTTTACAAATCATTAATGAAAATGCACAGCAGTCATCAACCATGTAGAAGAAAAAAACAATATCCAGTAGGGAAATTCACATACAAGTAAGTTACATAACAATAACCTTAGTAGTGTCTGAGATAAAGTCTCAATGCCACTTAAATGGCATCTGGACATGTTTCCTGTTGAAACACAGGGGCCTTTAAAAAGCAGAATGAATGATGCAGTAGTTGTTCTTCAAGCTCTCAGTTACATGATGAGTATCACTAGGTATGTTTTGTACTTGGTTGTCACAACATGCTAAGAACAAAGGGCAAGATAAATACCAAGGGAAAAAAAAAAGTAAGAGTAATTAACACGGTGGTTTTTCCGAACTGTTTCTTGCAACTAGGTTTAATAATTCTGAATACCCTCAAAAGGAAGATGCAGGCACCTCTATCACCTCCTTCCACAGACTAGAGGGTCAGGTGACCAGTCCACAAAGCCAGACCAAGTTTTAAAATTTTCTTCTGTTCTGTTACTTCAAACAAGAGAAAACTCAAGATTATTTTCTAATTAATCTGATCCTGCTAAAACTTCTACCATGCCACTGATTCTGCCAAAAATTTTACCAGAGAGTATTGAAATAAATAATGCTGTGACAAGCATTCTGTAATGATGGTGGGCAGGCTTTGCTCAGCAGGGAGCAGAAAGCTTTCTTCTATACTTCCATTCGTGACATGTACTGTTCCTGTTTAGCTGGTCTTGAAGAAGAGCGCATTCTCCTAGTGGCTTCAACACGGGTCCACTCAGGGGAAGAATAGGATCTGTTCTCCCTTCTCTCTGTTTTTCCAATCAGTTTTTCAAGTGATGTCTTGGTTTCCCTAGCCATCTTCTCCAGGGTTGATACATAGACCTGTAGAGGACCAGAGACACTGTCTTCATACTGTCATGCTCTCCTGGCCACTACTGTCATAGTTGGTACCTCTCCATCTGTTCCCCAGACTAATTTTGACAATGTGTGGGAATATGCTGATGGGGTACTGTGGGATTATTCCTAGAGGAAAACAGGCATGCTATCAGCAAGACTGTGTGGGAATAAATTGGGCTGCGGACGACGACCTTGAAGTATGCTTGAGAACGGCAAAGGAAGAAGCAAAGTAGTGAAGCAAGAAGATAAAGAAGAAGAAAGTAGAGGATAACCATGATGGGGGGTGGTGATGAAGGCGGTGTAGGATTGCCAATTATCTATTAGCTCAGGATGCGTGAATAGAGTCTGGGGTTGAGTGTGAGACCAATGAGAAGTGACCTGGGTGTGTGATCAGCATTGTCTCATGTATAAATATAGTCTGTTGCACTTAATAAAGCGACTTCTGATTACAACCATATTGGCTTTGCTGTCGGAGTCCGTCCCTGCATGCTACATTTGGTGCCCCTGACGTGATACAATTCTACGGGACCAGAGTCGGAGGGAATAGGAAAGGCAGGGGACTCGCTGTGGTCAGGAGACGGCAGGACCATAACTGGGTGTCCGAGAGAGACGTGGTAACAGTAGACAGCAGGATTGTAACTGGGCGTTCCAGAGAGACGTGGTAACAGACAAATCAGCATGCTGGAAGAAAGGTAAGCGGCAGCGAGGTTAAGAATGGGAGTGAATAGTACTAAAGAAGAAGAAAAGGCAAGAGACATTTTGAAGCACATCCCCTCTAAGAGAGGACTGAAGTATGATGAATATTAGTTATGGCGTCTCTTAAGGTGGTGCAGCAATCAAGGGTATGCCCCTGATCCAGCTTTGGTGTTTAAGCCAGGGACCTGGGAGGGTATTGGAGAAAAACTAAAGGATGCTATAGGGAAAGGAGATGAAGTAGCATCGGACTTGGTGATATCATGGAAATTAGTACTAACCACACTGCAGGCTATGAAAGCAGAAAGAAAGGCGGCATCCAGGGCAGAAGGAGCAGTACAGCTGGCCACAAATCTGTTCTCACCCCCACCTAATCCATTTTTGTCTCCATCAAACGCCCTTTCGCCTGTACCGATGTCCTGGTTTGAGTGAGAACAGAACTAATTCTGTTCAGTAATTTTACTTTTCAGCTCAGTTCTTTTAATTAACTGCCAGGAGATGACAGGGAGAGGTGGGAGTGGCACGCTGGGAACGCGTCCTGGGGCTGTGTAACGGGACCTCCCGCCTCCGCCCGACGTGCAGCCCGGCCCGGGGACTGGGATGGGGCCTGTCAGCGGGGACCCTTCTTGGCCTGGTAACTACACGGGACTGAGGGACCCCTGTTCTAGGGTACAGGTGTCAGTGGTTTCCCCTCGCATTTTTAGCATAATTTGTCTTCTTCAGTTGCCCAGACAAATTCAGTCCCAAATGACAAATGTTTCCTCAGGCATAAGCAGCTCAGCTGCATAATTTACTACTTCCACATATTATATTCAAAATACTGAAACAATTGATCGTGTATCAGGTGTTTGATGTCTTACGTTCATGACCATCCCAGCAGCTGTCACTTCATTTTGCCTTATGCTCCCTAACTTTCAGTTACCAGGAACTGGGAGAACAAACACACCTGGGAAAAAAAACGAACAACTTTCACCCAAATATGATGTTTGAATGTTATATTAAACACAATATTTATTTCAACCCCCTCAGTACAACATTATTATTGGAAATGCTGTTAACTGTAACATAGTAATGTACAAATATGTTTGAAAAGCAGCCAATAGGATTATTGTAAGTCACATGATTACAATATTCATGTTTGTTACATCTCAACAGTACATTGATGGAAATGTTTTTCTGTTTAAGTTCCTTGTTTGTTTGAAATAGGTATTTGATAACCTCTTGTGTGTGCAATATGCCATTTTAACAGTCCTGGAGCCTGTAGTTCCGCTCAGCCACAAAACAGCACACAAAGCTGACAGCAGGGTGGATATGCACATGCTGCTCACTTTATGCTCTTTAATTGCGTTCTGCAGAGACCACATCTAAGTACAGAGGTAGCTTTGTTTTCATGCCCATTTTATCCCTGGCTTCTCTACGGGGGCTGCCACCAACTAAGCTGGGATCATGTTTTATTATGATAATCTCTTTACTGAGAAATGGACAAAATGCTAAAAAATGACATTTTACATGAGCCACTGAACAGCAACAGAAAATGGCATGTCAGGTTAGTATTGACTTGCCCCTGAGTTTAGCATACAACTAGAAAAGTCTTTTAAACCCTCACCAGTCCATGAAAGTAACTCCAATTGATATTTCCTGTTCAGGATCATTAGTTGTTTTGTTCAGTTCCCTTGGATGAAGATGGTTTAATCTTTAGCAACAAAACATACAGTTCACATTTATAAAAGTCCACTATATTTAAGAATTTATTTAAAAGTTCTTCTCTGTGTATGGGCATTGTATGTTTGAGTATCCAATTTGTATTCAGATATAGAAAATGAACATGTATTTCTACTAGGGTAAAAATATTGAATTATTAATTCTTTACTCTGGGCCCCCTGCTCTGGGTGCCCCTGCTGGATGGAGCAGGGGGGTGGCACCAGATCATCTCCAGAGGGCCCTTCCAGCTCCCACCATGCTGGGATTCTGGGATCCTGTGTTTCGCAGGGACTGGGGAGTGCTGATGTGTGCTGGTGGAAGGAATGAGATCTGTCCTGGAGGCCAGCACGACCCCAGCCTCCCCTGGTCCCTCCCCATCCCATTGAGAGCAACATGCACTGAAGTTTCCTTCCAGATCACCATGAGTTTTCAAAACCATGGACCTCAGGACTGTGTGAAGTGTTTGTGTATGAGCCAAGGGGAGCAGGGACCTGTGTTGTCCACCATCACAGTTATGAGAACATGCTGGGACCCTCACACTGACCCATTGCCCAAAGTGCCCCCACCATAATGCTCATTCCCATGGGTGCCTGATCTTCTCTGGAGCCACCTCTGCCAGGCCTGCAACCCATTACAGCCTGTCCCCCACGCCTCAGGAGCATGACTTCGCTTCCACCACTATTGCATTAGTCATCTTTGCATCAGCTAAAAACCTGATTAGCAACGATTTTTGACTTGCTTCTACACGGCCGATAACGACCCTGTAGAGCATCAAGCCCAGCGTCCAGCCAACCTCCACTGAGTGGCCCCGGAAGAGCCGGAGAACGAGCTCCCGGTGCGGAGCGATCCCTGGAACCAGACTGGGCAGTCACCAAATCCCACCAACACCTGCTTTGCTCACAACTGACGGGCTGGTTGGTTTGTTGTGATGAGGTAAATGGCAGAAGATTGGGAAAAAGGATTAAAAAAAAATTCCCGCCGTTGTCTTCAGCCTTCGGGGAACGTATCACCCAAACGTGGAGGTGATCAGGGAACGGACAGACAGGGGTTGGTGGGAGCTGAACCCACAGACAGGTCCCGATGGCCGTTAGCAATGTTCCTGACCTTTCTCCGCTGTATCGATCAGGTCTTGTGTTCACTATTTGCCATTATTTTGTTTGGAGATGATGTCAAACGCGGCCGGTTCAGATTTCCGCAATAATCCCATTTCTCCTTCTTAACACCAGCACGCAGCAGAAAGGATTGATTTTGGTCTTATTTTCTTTCTCTTTTTTTTTTTGTTTGTTTCTTTTTCTCCACTACATTTGCCAAGCCTGGGGGTACTTCAGCAGGACTCGCAGACCCGGTGGCTCCTCCACAGGCTCTTCTGGTCCCCCCCAGACACAAATGATCCGGAACTGCTGATTTCCACTTGCCGGAGTCCAGTTCCCAAAGGCTGTGGACGGGATGAATCTGCAGCTGAAAATGTGAACATAAGATCATGGAGTCCAACCCTTCCCCCAGCACTGCCAGGGCACCACTGACCCCTGTCCCTCAGCACCACAGCTCCACATCTGGAGAGATTCCCAACCCGGCTGGACACTGCGCTGCTGGGCCCCCTGCTCTGGGTGACCCTGCTGGATGGAGCAGTGGGGTGGCACCAGGGGATCTCCAGAGATCCCTTTCCACCCCCACCATGCTGGGATTCAAGTGGAGCATTTGCTTCTATTTATTTATAATACTCCTTATTAAAAGCAATGCACCCAGTAAGTCCCTGGGTGGGATCTGACCCCAGCCCAGTGAGCAGGAGCAGCAGGAGGCAGCCCCTCGCACCCACCCATTCTGTCCAGGGCACCCCCAACAAGGTGTATACTCTATTTAGCACATCTTAACTGATCTTGGCATGAAGGACTTCACTGATTTCAGTACTAAATAGCGAGTGTACATTACAGCACAGACAAAACAAGTAAAACCAGTAAAAGCAAGACAAAACACCTGCCATCTTCCAGAGAACCATAGACCGGGTTGGTCTGGAAGGCATCTTGAAGATCACCCGGTTCCAAACAGTGCAGCTTGTTTCAGGCAATGACTTCATCACATCCAGTGTCATATTCCTGGAGGAAGAGGAGGTGAGGGACAGGTGGATTACTTAGGAAAGCACTTTCTCTTTGCCTGTGGGACTCCAGACCAAGCAGACCCTTTAGTTCTTCAGAGACAAGAAGCCTCCGTTCAAGTGCAAGGGGAGCAATTCCCGTTACCAAACACATTTGAGATTATCTAACCAGGAAAGGGCCGAGCTAAAACATGCAAGAGCTCAGAAGGGTTTTAAATCCCTCCCGTAAATGCAACACAATGGCAATCATCCGAGGGCGGTGCAGAAAGTCCTGCTCCAACCGGAACCCACCCAACAGCATCACCTCCATGGGCAACCAGTACCAACAATCAAGGAGTAAAGGAGAGCTTGTGGGCCCCCTCCCAGCCCCAGACTGGCTGGGGACAGAGCTGGGAGGCTGTTGCCCACCTTGCTCAGAGGTCTGGGGGAGCAGAGGTCCAATCAGTACCTCCACTTGAAAAGGAAAGAGGGTGCAAAGCTCTCTGCAGTTCTGCCAAGGACCTCCAAGCTGTAGGTGCACACAGCTGTGTGCAGTGGAGCTGCCTTCGGCCAGCCAGGACTTGGCTGAATTTTAAGATGTAAAGCAATGCATTCTTTTTTGTAGGCCCAGATGAATGCTTTACAAACGTACTTCTACAGTTTCAGCAAGTCAATTAATTTGTGGCCAGCAGCTCAAGGGAGGGGATTCTGCCCCTCTGCTCTGGGTCCAGCTCTGGAGTGCTCAGCACAACAGAGACAGGGACCTGGTGGAGTGGGGCCAGAGGGATTACCTGAAAGTTGGTGGTCAGATACTTCATTAGTAAGAAGTCAAGTTCTTATGTTGTGTGAGTTCTGCATATGTCCCTTTTTCCTCCCTCAGACTCTCCAAGGGCACCACCAGCACCGGCAGGTTCTCTTGGTCACACAGGGACAGAGCATCTCCTAAAAGCTCTCGCTGCCTTGGATTGGCTGTCGAGACACCACCACCTCGTTCCTCCTACTGCACTGTAAGCTCATCCTGCTCCATGCACCCTCTGAGCTCTTCAGGTCTGAAGTCAGGGAGCTCTGGAATGTTCTGACCTTCAGTCTGCTTGTGATCTTCCTTTTCAGCAGCTGCCTGGGCTGGTGCTTCATTCACTTCTAGAAACCACAAAGAATTCATTCTTTCAAAATGTCAGCACGTCATCAGAAAGAAATGACATGCTCCTGAAAGAGATTTTTATTCCATTACTGATAAATATGATCCAACCAGGCTGAAATACAAGTGTGCAACAGCTAGAGCAGCCATGGTAAAGGAAGTCTCTCTCCCTTATTCCTTTTCTCTTCCCCTTTTGGGGAGGGAGGGGGGTTAACAGAGAGCGTCTCTTATAGCTCTGAGGGGCTGCCCTGACCCTAAACCGTGACAGTCTTTCAAAACCAAAATCTATCTAAAAAACCATTAGACAATTAAGCACAATTGTACCTATAGCTTGGGATTATCTCACTCTTTAGAGACCGCAGGCAGGCGGAAAAGTAGAAAGACTGAACTACACTGTTGAGCAACAACTTAGTCACACGTGTCAGGACACATCAAAGTCATGGACGGGAGCGTTGCCCTCAGCTGTGCTGAGAATGAGAATCCAGCCCCGTGGGAAGGAAAGCTGAAGTCCATATGAGGTACTATATGGACAACCTTATCAGACACCACACAGTCCAGCTACAACCCAGAGAACAGGCGAAACAAACCTAACACCTTATCTAATCTCTTCAGTACCTCTGGAAAAATACCCAGAAGGCCCCCAAATACTGGATGGACAATGGCAGTTTCTTCAGAAGGGACGTTCCAGCTGCAAAGAAACGGTGACTGGAGATCAGGGAAAGGGCAGAGAGTTGTGTCCTCAAAGAGTTTTACTTTGACTCCCATCAGAAGGGTAGAAAAAGCACCTTCCTAAGAGCTTGCCCCCTTGAAGGTAAACTCACAGAGTTGTCGGCACAAACGGTCTTTGAAAACCAAAATCTATCTAAAAAACCCACCTGAAGAGATTTCCACAGAAAAGCACCTGAAATGACTTACCCCTGAGGACACCGCTGACAGCCAGCGCTGACGCATGTTTCCATCAGGCACATCCTGCAGAAGCCTTGCTGTCGACATGAAGAGAGACAGAGGGAGGGAGAGAGAGAGAAGTTTGTTCTCAGGTTAGTAAAATGACCACAGCAACAGAAAACCTTACACAGACCTTGAAGCTGTAAGAACATGAAATTTCCATGCGGGAGGATGCCGTTGGAGCGACGGAAGAGCGCCAAATAGAATGCTCTATTACAAGAGGTTGTCGTCAAACCTGAGATGATGGATGAGTGAGTAGCTGGCCATCAAGACCTAAGAGAGTAAGGATGTAGGGAAGACATTACAGCCCCTGAAAACATAATGCCTGGATTCGAGACATAAGCACATAAATAGCAAGGAAGGAGAAAAGTCCCAGCCCTTGAAAATGAACTGCTAGAAAACAGAGGTGCCGATGCAGCCTGGAACAATACTGCCATAGAGAATGGTCCAGAAGTTTCTGAACCGAGATGCAGATTTCAAGTTTGCCACGTGAGAAAGACGCGCTCAACTGGCGCTATGCTGATGAATATGAAGGTTTGAGACCCGATGGATTGCGGTCCCAGTACGAGATGCTTTCGGGGAGCTCAAAGAGGCGCAAGTACACAGGAACCAGAAGAAGCTCTAAAATGCAAAAGATGGACGACACGAGGCGCTCTCGGGTTGAAGGGGAACCCTCTCCCTTCCTTTTCCTTAAGGGACCTGTTCCTGCTCAGTCCTCTCTTCTATGCTGACTTTAAAACCCCTTTGACAACTCCCAACCTTGCCCCCTCCCCCGCACTTAGCTTTCTGAGTACTGGGTGTCTGACTTCATCATTGAATGAACCTTCCTCAGCTATTTAGGATACTCCCAGGGCTGGTGGGTTCATCTTCATCACCTGCATAAACAGAAATCAGCATCATTTCACTCATAAACCCCTTTCCCAACACTCTCTCACTGACACAGAATGAGGCTTTCTGCTTACCTGATCCAATTTCAAGACTGGATGCTTTATTATTTTTGATATCCAAAACCCACAAAGTCTATGGTTCTGTTTAGGAGACATTGCTTGTTTTATAATTGGATGGACACTCAAGATACTCACCTTAACCCCTGTGAGCAAATCTCACCATGAGGTCAATTAAGAAAACAGGTATCATCAGCTTACCTAAAAGACAGAAGAACTGAAAAAAAAACAAACCACAGTTCCTTCTTCAGCCAAGTCGGGAATTTCAGGAGAAAGCCAAATACCTGGAATAAAACCAATAGAAATATAAGCTACTAAACCATCTTGCCCCCTCCTAAACTCACAGCAAAATGATACAGACTGGAAAAAACCACAGTCATTCATAGTGCCTGTACAGAAGAACCTTGAACAGCCCCAAAACTCTTGCCTCAAACAGGTGCTCCCCTACTTCTCTAACCAGATCTGTGCAGACAGCTCAAGAGATACCATTAACCCAAAGAGCTGCAGAGATCTGACCCCTAGGAAGGCTGAGAGCTGAATGAGCTCCCTAGGCAGAGGCTGTGGCTCATATACCCCCCAGGCCCCGCCCACCACCCTCCCCTCAGGGTAATTACTCTGATTATCGCTGACAGGCCTGTCAGGGGAGGGGCATTTGCAGATGCTGGAGCCCCAGCCTCCAAGAAAGAAGGGTGGAAAAGAGGCAATTCCAGTTCAATCTGCTGGAAAAGGCTCCTCGGGAGTGTCACGTTTATCCCGACAGCACCGGGGTCAGTGATTCTGTGTGTCCCCCAGTGCAGGCTGGTCACTGGTGTGGGTGCGCATGTGCTTGGAGAGGTGGGCCACTTGCCTGAAGCTCTTGCCACAGTTGGTGCAGGTGAAGGGTTTCTCACCAGTGTGGGTGCGGCGATGGTTGGTAAGGGTGGAGTTATGTCTGAAGCTCTTGCCGCAGTCGGAACAGGTGAAGGGCTTCTCACCAGTGTGGGTGCGGAGGTGCTGGGTGAGGGTGGAGATGAGGCTGAAGCTCTTGCCGCAGTCAGCACAGGTAAATGGCCTCTCAGCCGTGTGGGTGCGCATGTGCTGAGAAAGGCTGTGCTTGACAGGGAAGCTCTTCCTGCATTTGTCACAGACAAAGGGTTTCTCAACAGTGTGGGTGGTGCGGCGATGCCGGGTGAGGTGGGAGCTCTGTCTGAAGCTCTTGCCACAGTCAGCACAGGAGAAAGGCTTCTCACCAGTGTGGATGTGGCGGTGCTGGGTGAGGGTGGAGCTGCGGCTGAAGCTCTTGCCGCAGTCAGAACAGGAGAAGGGCTTCTCACCAGTGTGGGTGCGGAGGTGCCTGGTGAGGGTGGAGATGAGGCTGAAGCTCTTGCCACAATCAGCACAGGTAAATGGCCTCTCAGCCGTGTGGGTGCGCATGTGCTGAGAAAGGCTGTGCTTGACAGGGAAGCTCTT